>CM025790.1:106758092-107243759 GCA_014635995.1 Sarcophaga peregrina
TTTTTTATAACATTTCAGCCACGTGTATGTGTGCCTTAAGAAGTGCTTGTTTATGTCCCCATTAATATTTTTTTTCTCTTTTCTTTTTTGCGTGAAATATGTCCGTGTAATCCCTTTTTTTTTGTGCACCATTGTATCCAAGACATGCTCGCTCTGCTGTGTTAACCGGCTCTTATAACAAATACACTGAAAAATTGTTTATGGACTCTCAGCTCGTTTCCATTCATTCTTACAATGTTCCCTTTTGTTGTTGCTTTTTTTTCTTATTATTTTTCTGATTCTTGTTCGCCATTCATTTGTTATAAAACATTGATGATGTATGAAATTGATTTAATAATATGAACACACACAATGAAATCATATATTGGGCAACTCAACACAATGTTGTTTTGTATGGATATACATTTGTATGTATGTATGTATGTCTGTGGGTGTATGTTTGCCTTTTTTTTATACAGTTTTAATGCCATTACAATTTTATTTTCTCTGTCAGTCTCTTTCTCCACTATATTTTTTCCGTTTATTATTTGCTAAAATGGCTATATAACTGAATGACTGTTCTCGACCAAATGTCAATACCCTGTAGGAAATCAAACTAATTTTAAAGTAACTAGAAACTGGTTTTTTAATAAGCACAACTAGTTGATTAAGTGACTTTTTTCCTTGTCGCCGACTCAATATTTTAACATGGGCATGTCCTAAACAGTTTTATTTATATTATATTATATACATATATTTATATATAGAAATAATTATTATAATACAAAAAAAAGAAAATTAATTAAATTTAAAGAAAATTCATGTACATTTCAGGACTTAAAATAAAAGTTGTAATAAAAAGCAGTTAAATGAAAATAATAAAAAAAAATTCAAAAGTAAAATATTATTAAGTAATATTATTAAGGTTTTTTCCAACACAAACGTGATGAATCTGCCGTTTTTTAATAACGGCTAAGGCGTTGCGTAATTCTTTGTCTGGGTCATCACAGAGAGGCCGAAGTGCATCCATCAATGCATCAAAAACTTTTTTGTAATCCTTCAAGCTCTTTTTGCCTTGAGTGCCATCAATATTTATAGCAGGATTCAATCGCAGAGATAAAATTGTCGTTAAAGGTTTTGGGCATTTCCCTTTCAGTGATAATTTCATGGCATTGATCTGCAAAAATGCTCAAAAATTTGGAAAATGATAAAAGTAGAGACGAATAACAACTCACGTAAATTTCCTGATTTTCATCGATTATGTTATCATTGAGCGCTTTCAGGTGTTTATTCCAAAAGTAGTCTTAATTGCCACATTGCGTTTTTCCTGTCGAACAAGGCTTTCGATCATTATTTTTGGATAGACCATGCTGCCATTATAATCTCATTTTGAGCTCCTAAATTTCGCCTTGAAATATAAATATTTGTCAGAAAATCGGGAAATTTTGGTAGACAAAACATATTTTCATTTTACCTGTTATTTCTGATAATTTGCCATTCATTTCAGAAAATTTGACATCAAATTGAGGAACATTGGCATCATCATTTTCTGTACCTTTATCTGTTAAAATACAACATAAATAATAAGGCACATTTTTACGATTGTACAAGATACTTACCAGCAGTGCTCAGATAAATGCGCTCATAATTGGATAGTAAAAGTATAGATTTGGTATATACACATTGTTTTATTTAGATTTTTAATGAACTATTTTATTTTACTATCACTTGGGTTTTTCCCATTTTTTTAATAAAATTGAGCATCCACTAAAAAACCGAATTTGCTGTGATTGACATTTGATTTATCGACATGCTTCCTTTGTTTTATTATTGTTTTCGTCTTACATTCTTCCTTATTTTACTTTTCTCATTCTTAGCTTTTGTTTCTATTCAATATGTTGGGTTGGAATATCTGCATGACATTTCAACCAGTTTAAGTCAAAATTGCAAAATAGTTAATTTATAATTTGCGTTTTTATCAACTGACTACTTTATTTACTACAGGGTAGTATTGTGTATGTGTGTGTGTGTGTGTTGTTTGTATATGTTGCATGTGTTTGAGTATTATATATGGATTTGTAATCATTATGTTCAATTTGTTGCTGCTGTACTATTAATACACGAGAAGCAAAAATAAAAAAAAGACCCAGTCAAACCAAAAAGTTAAAATGAAATGTTATAATAAAATGAAAATCGAAAAATCTAACAAAAACCCAAAAAAAAAAAAAAGACATTGTAGAGAGAATTTGTTGAAAATCTAACCAACAACAATTACAATATAATGTAGGCGATCAAAACTTAACCAAAATGATATGTGTATTGCTCGGGTGGTACAAAAATAAAAAAAAAAACAGAAATGTTGAAGTAAAAAGCCATTATCGTTTTGGTTTGACCCAAAAATCAATGCTTAAAAAGGGAAAAAAGTATCCCTTTTTTGTAAATACAGGCTAGAGAGATTTATTTTAGTTTCAAAAGTAATTGTCTAATAGTCGTCTATGCAAAAAACAGTTGGTAGGTGTTGGTTGGCCAATGGAAAAGAGAAATAAAATTGAAAATTTTAATTAATGAATATACTTTTAGGTAGATTTTGGCTAAAAAATTTAAACAAAAAAGTATTTTAATTAAAAAGCACAACACAATGATCGTGATGTGTATAGAAAAGTTTATAGGCTATCAATCAACCTCGTTTGATTTGACTTCTATTTAAGGTGTAAAAAGTTAGTGCCTTATTGTCTATTTTTCGATATTCTTGTTAAAGATAAATTTATTTAAATCCATATATCTTTTCATATGTTAAAAAAAACCATTTAATTGCTTGAAAATTTTCAATTTTTTGATAAATTTCGGAAAATTTGTTTCAATTAATTGTGGAATATTTTCCAGTTACCATACTGTCTGAGTGCGATAACATAATTGTTATAAAAAAATAGAGAATTGTTGACAAAAGTATTTACCATCAAATATATACGATTTACAAGTGGGATATCGGAGAAAATTGTTATCAATTTACAACTTAGTCGAGTTTGAGTAAAAATGCTTCGATTTCAAAGAATAACACAATTTCTTGTGATTTTCTTGGTTATATTGTTCAAGGAAGAAAAAAAATCCAAGGGTTTTTACACTTCATATGAGTGTTTTATTTCAGATTTTTATTTATTTTCCTTATTTCTTTTAGCCTCGTTTTTTTTTTTTTTGGTTGTTTGCCCAAATCAATCAATATGTTGTAGTACCCACCTCTGCAACAGTAAAATTCTCTCTTTTTTTCTTATCATTTTTATTTCATTCACCACTTTTTCCCATGTTTTAACATGTTTTGCTTTAAAATCTTTCGTTTTTTTTCATGTTTTATGGTTTTATCGTTTAAACGACTAAAAATAAGAAAATTTATACTGATACAGGCAGGCAGGCATACAGCAGCAAATCACTCGCTTTTATGTTTTTATTTATGCAACGAGTGTAACCACAAAAATGCCGCCAATTTTTTTTTTATTTTTTTTGCTTGGAATACAGAGAACAAAATACGAAGATGAGAAAATTATATACACATACACGCGTATATGTATATGTATGTACATGTCGGGCGGACAGGCAGGCAGGCAGGCAGGAAGAGAAAAGTTTCAATTGCAAAATTTCCGTCTATCTTCCAACAATGTTGCCAGCATAAAAATTCTTCAATTCCAAGCAAATGTCTGTGAGTCAGTAATGTTTTAGCTGTGATATGCTTACCAATATTATGGACGACTATTCGCTAAAACAATCACACAAACATATACAAGACTTGTGAGTGCGTGCCTGGAGTGTGTGTTACAAGCATTGATGAAGTCAGTCTATGCCTGATTGGCTGCGTGGCCATGTGGCATGGTTTTGTCGAACTGCAGGCGAGCTGATATGAAACTGTTGAAACGTTGTCGCTCAACCAGTAAATGTATAAAGTGCTGTATGGAATTATTAGTCAGAAATGCCAGCCATAAACCAGCAAACATTTCACTAGTAATTCTAAACAATTTGAGAACAAGTTAAAATTCAAACTAGAAATCGAAATTTCGAAAAACTGGTTTACCGTGTACATTATTTTCTAAAGTGTACGTGTAAAGAGTGTTTACATGCATGTGTCTGTCTGTGTGTATGTATATTGTAAAAATAGTTCTACGTGCGAATTCATATTCCCATCGATTGTTAGTGTAATATTTGAAAAGGCAGTAAAAAAAATTGTAAATATTTTTTGCCTACTGCTATTGCTACTCCTTGTTGTAAGGCAATACTGTGTTAACAAGGCACAGGCACATAGCAATATAAAAAGAAAGAGAGTACGTGTAGCAAAATAATTAATCCTTATGTTGTCTTTTAGAAATCGATTATATTTTTTAGCTTAGGTAGATAGATAGGTTGAAATAGAGGAGGAAACCAACCAAGTGTCTCATACCTGTGGACATACCCCATAATCCATCATGTAGATTTGTTGTGTGCTCACCATTAGGAATTGAGAGGTCATCCTAATTATACTCTTGTGGATCCATCGCCAATATCTCTATTGGTTGGATAAAGAGTAGTATTCCAAATGCCCTTATGGGTGATATTTGAATAGTATTCCTTAACCCTAAAGAATACATTCGTTGAATCCTGTGAATTAGTTTAATATTGGATTTCCTCTCCATCGATATCCACCACACTATTCAAGTGTAAGTTATTATTATTACCACTTAGAAACTGTAGTTCTACTTCATAAGGACCAGCACCTTTGTAGCTTTGTTACCTTATCTTCCAGATGCTGTCTCCACTTCAGTTTCCTATGTAGGATAACATCCAAGTATTTTAGAGATTAATTTTTCTTTGTTTTTGCTATACAGGAAGTATTTTTTCTCTTTAGAAAAATACCACTCTGCTGGCCATTAAGAAAGAAATAACCAAGAAAATGTTTTCCTTTAGATACCAAAACAAAACTAAAAAATTCTATAGTCTAAGCACGTGTAAATGACAGATTCACCAGCTTTCAGCAAACTCATGATACGATAAGAAATCTTAAAAACACAAGCAAAAACAAAAAGAAAAAACATCCGTAAAGGAAAATTATTTTAAGAAAAAACACACAGAAAAGAAAACATAGAAAGACAGAGGAAAAATACTTTTAAGTTTAATTAAGTCTTTTAATCTTAAGTTCCTTCTGTCATACATGACATGTCAAACAAAACAATTGTGAGTTTCGTTTTATATTGTAGAACTACACCCAATCAAAACAGTATGTTTAGAACCATGATAACGTATGTAACATGAGTAGGTTGTTTAAAAATTCATTTAAGTGGACATGGCTTTTATAAATCATAAGTCCACTGTCCACTGACAGTTTCACTTAGCAAAGTTCACTAATATTGATTGATAATGATTATAAAAAAGCGATCATCACGTTAATTTTCATGCCAAAAATATCAAGAACTTCTGACTTAATAATATTTACTGTAGCTTGCGTGTCAATAAACAACATTTTGGGTCTTTCACGCACTCAAATCGTATCAATTCATCTGATCCTGGCGCGTATACATTTTCAAATCAAAATCCAAATCATCAAGAATTCTATGCAATAACAACCTTCAACTTTCTGTTCACTTTTGGGAGAGTTGAAGGGAAACCAAATCTGAAAAATGTTACTCATTACACGTCAAACAAAAAAAATCGTACAAATCGTGTGTAAAATTTTAAATGAAAACAAAACAGATCCACCTACACAAATATTAATAATCTTTCATACACACACACACACACACATACACACACCCATACAACCACAAAATCCCTATTAAAAAAGCATTAGAAGATAAGAAGAATTTAGAGAAACTTTTTTAAACAAAGAAATCAAAAAAAAAAAAGGAATGAAAACAAAAGAAGCAAAAATGCTAAACACGCGTCAAATCTCTTAATGAGTGTGTAAATAACGGACGCACCTACAAAAACGTCTGTCATACATTTGTTAAAAACAGGAACAACAACAACACCAAATTTTTTTTTTAAAAAAAAAGCGAAATTGAACCCTACATTGCTGAACTCATAAATCAATTAAAAAAAAAAGTGTTTGAAGAATAAAAATATGGAATGATTGACAAAATGATTGATTTTGTTTTTTTTTTTGTTTTTTTGTTGCGTATACAATTACAGTCCCACCATTCCTTCTATCTTTCTGTTGGTACCACCCCCTGTCTGTCGCATGTTTAATGTTAATATGCTGCTGCTGGAAAAAAAAAAATGTAGCCAGGAAATGAGCAAGAAAATTAATTTTGCAAAAACATTTTCTCGTATCCAGCAGTCTTAAAGGAGTTTAATGTCATGACGATGACTTGGCTTTCAAATAGTACACACACACATATGCACGTACACTGAACACGAAGCAAAATAAACGAATCAGGGATGGGAAATTGGTCTTAACAAATTGTACTAACATTCACAAAAAATTGTACTTTTTTCAGACTGATTGTACTAAATTCACTTTTTTAAACTTTTTTTATTATAAATTAATAAAAATATTAATGAGAATTCATTTCATTGTGTGTAGTATTAATGTAAAAGAACAGAAATAACAGTAAATTTTTAAAATTTTAGCGCAGTTTTGACTTCAGTATAAAAATTAAGGTTTTTAATGTTTGCAAAATTATAGCGCCAGTCTCATTTTTGTTTAATATGAAGCTTCACTTACCAAAAATATTTATACTTAAAACTTAGTAAACCCCCCCCGTATTTAAGTAAATATTCGGTCCTTGATATTCTTATAAAGATTATTTAATATTTCTCCATCTATTTTCACCCACTCTTCGATCATTTTTAATTTCAAATTTTCAGCACTGGTAAATTGTCTGTTATTTTGAATATAATCTTCGGATAAGAATGAGGAATTCGCTTGGAAAAACGTTTTCAATAATATTCATATCGGGAGAGTAAGCTGGCCACGATGAAACCTCAATAGATTGTTTACGAAACCATTCCATCCTCTGTATGCTGATATGAATTCTGACATTGTCCTGTTGTAAAATATATTTTTTCATTATTTTCTCTCAAGAAGGGCAGCAAACTACAGCTAAGAACAGTAATGTACTCTGTACTATACATTCGCGTAGGTGGTAAGTGAAATTCGAGGCGACCACATAAAGAAATAACCCCCCCAGCAATAGACTATCTCTCTAAAATTTGAATTTCTAAGGTCACGACAGTAGTATCGATAGTTATCTGGTCTATCTCAGTTCTATACATTTTCATCAGAGAAGACAATTCATTGTTTGTTATTATTGAAATGCTGGTGGTGCTATAATTATGAAAAGCAAACTTAACAATTTACTTGAATAATTAACTACAAAGGAATAAAAAAGTCTATGAGATCTAAATTTTAAATCACTATTTATGATAAATTTTGTACCAGCAAACTATTTGTTATTTCAAAATTGTAGCACCCAACTAATTAAATGGTTTCAATAATGGCTTGTTTGGATTAAATTAGAGACAGTCAAAGGAAACAGTCCATTTTCCCTTTGATTTTTATTAAATTTTGGTATGAAAATATCCTTTCTACATTTGCAATTTGCAGATGAATGTGGAACGGATAATATTCCTTTTATAATTCTTGATATGTCAAGTTAGCAACGAGTTAACTTTTCCATATGCAAATGAAACGAAAACAAGAAATTATATACTAATGAGACAGAATATTTGAGTGATGTAATAAAGTAGAGAAGATTTTTCAATAGTGCTAAATAAGTCATTGAGGTGCTATGGTGTTTTTGACTTCTAAATAGTGCTAAAAAAAAGTACAATTGTACCAACTTTTCCATCCCTGAAACGAATGGAAAACGAAAATCTCAAATTCAATTGCAGTGTCGTCGTCGTCGTCCTCTCTACACTTGCATATGTATTGGAGCAGATAAAAAACCGAAAGGAAAGAAAAGTAAAGGAGAAGCAAAGCAAAGCAATGTTGATGTGTAGACGATAATGATGAAATTGCTCTTCAATTGGAAATAAAAAGTTGAGTTAAAGCAAACCGAAGACAAAATCCTAAATTGCTTAAGGAAAACTTTGAAATAAAAAAGACGAAAAAGGAAACAAGTTTCTCAATACCAATCTTTAATAAGAAAAAAAAGAAGTAAAAAAAAAATAACCATCAATTGGTAAAAAAAAAGAAGAAGAAAAAGAAAAATTGAATTACAAGGAAATAAAGAGAGTGTAAAACACTACAAAATGTTAGAAGAAGAGCTGGAATTGAATGATTTGCCAATACATAGTGAAGACAATTTTGATAAAGTGCAATAGAAAAAAAGAAACACACACACATACACAAGACTAAATTTGGTAATACAACCAAACCAAAAACACGTACAAGTTTAATGCAAAAGTCTAAAGAAAAAAGAAAAAACAGAAAATAATTTTTTTTAGAAAACTTCACTCACACTACAAAGTATTAACAAACTTAACCTTTATAAGGCAAACAAACAAACAAACAAACGTAAATACGTACGTAAGATCAAGCATTAGGCTTTTAATACACTTTTATGAGCTCTTACTTAGCAATGATTTATAAGAGAGCTTTTTATGTTGTTGTTGTTGTTGTTGTTTAATGTTTTCTATTTTCCCCCTTGGCGTATTGCTTCTTACTTACTTTAAATTAAAACCTGTAATCTACAGTTCATTTTACTGTTTGAATTAAGCATTTTAACTTCCGCTTTTGTTTAGAAAAACAAAAACAAAAACAAACAAAAATAAGAAAATTTTAATTCTTTTTAAGTCAAGAGATTAATTTACCACCCCTCGCGAGGCATTTAAACTAAAATAATGAAAATATTTCATTCATCTGTATCAAAATACAATTGTAATGACGATACTAAAGATTACATAAGAGATTTCCAATGAAAACAAAAATAAACTAGATGACCCGTGCGAATATTTCGCACCGTTAGTTGCCATTTTTGTAACACAAAATGAAAATAATTAATAGAAATTTTATTAAAAGTATAAAAATATTAGAAATCATCATACATATTTACATATATAAGTTTAAATGCTTTTATAAAAGCACGTCTTTGAATACAATGTTAGAGGTAATGATATGATCATCGTTAACTTTTTGCCCGTACGAATCCTTAATACAAACAAAAATATCTTTAAACGTACGCACAAAAGAAAAAGCCACGGTTCTGGTAAATACAATCCTACTAGGGATGCCAAACGGGATCTGTTTTTAAAAATCCCGGGATTCGGGATTTTGTAAATCCCGGGATATTTCGGGATAATTCGGGATCTAAAAATCCCGAAAAATCCTAGGCTAAATCGCGATTTTCTCTTAATAATAAAAATATTTCGTTAACAAAATCATTTGTATTCCAATTATGTATGTATATCAGAATTATATACATATATACACATACATAATTGGTCATTACAACCCTTCATTCAGGATTATTGACCTAGTTTCTCACACTACTTATGTTGTGTGTGAATTTTTATACATAAGTGGTGGGATTTACGGTTTAAAGTCGAGATTTTTGAGAAGTATATGTCATTAAAAATAAAATTTTAAAACAGCAAAATGTAACAAAAAAAAAATGTAAAATAACAAAAATAAAACATGTTCACACATATGCAAATGCATTAGTTTTAAGAAAATTATTTGGATTCCAAAAAGATTAAAGAGAAAAGAAAAACACTTCTCTCGCAATCAACATTTGTTGGCAAAATAGTGCCAAGATAGATGTACGCGGCTTATAAATATTCAACACTACCACCTCCTGATGTAAATAAATCTTTTGCTTTGGATAGTTGCGTGTTACCCTATTAATGCGTTTTATAGAGCTTTTGCATTCTTCAATGGCATCAAATAACTTTTTATCAATGGAAGTGGGGTTTTTCTTATCTGAGAATCTATTATCGAAGTCAAGTGATGTAGAATATTTTTTTCAGGACCTTTCACAATCCCGAAAATCCTGAAAAATCCCGGGATAAGTTTTTAAAAATCCCGGGATTCGGGATTGTGTGAATCCCGAAAATCCCGGGATTTCGAGTTTCGGGATTTCCCGATTGGCATCCCTAAATCCTACCTTTTGAACGGTTTGACCTTGTGCTTTGTTTATCGTCATAGCAAAAGCAACTTTCACAGGGAATTGTTTTCGTGTCATTCGGAAAGGTACAGTTGGATCTAAAGGTGAAAGGTTGATTCGGGGTATGAGTACAGTTTTATCGGTATGAATAATTTTTGCTGATATGATGTGCTCTCCCAAGTTTGTTACGATTAGCCTGATATCATTTTGGCATTAAGATTTCTTATTAACATTATAATTCCATTTGTCTTTTCAAATTTTTATTCATATTGTTCTTAAAACCTTTTAACTGTTAAATATCAGCTGACACTATATATGTATATATTAAAAGACGCCGTATTACTACACTTCATAAAACAAACAATGCCATGACAATAACGATATTACCAAAATGACTTTTACAACTTTATATATTATTATGTGGAATAGCATTACAATTAAGCGACCCTGTTTATCGCACTTGATCTAACAACTACTGCAAAGTATTGTCAGCTTTTTACAACTTCATATGCATATTATATATAACTGACTTAGTAATAAACGGCATTATACTAAATAGCGGTATTGCCAGAATGGATTTTAATACATACTATATTATGTAGAACTGCATTACTATTACCACTCTTGAACAAAAACATATGTATAATCATAATGACAATAGTATTATCATGCAATTCTATATAAAATATAATTTTTATCAATGAAAATATTAATTTTTCAATTTCTAATTATTTTTCGCAATTAGTGTTAAATATAAGCTTTAAAATGAGATATCATTCATTAAATTTGATGCGGTGGTACGGGAGATATTTGCAACAGACAAAAAAAAGTGCTTTAGAAATAATATATGATGATTCTTCATCTAAAAGAAATTTGAAAAATAAAATCGTGCTTCTTTTCTCATTTTTTTGAAATAGATTTAGAACAACAAGATAGGGTCAAGTGGTTTGCAACTAGCCCTTTGGATAACCAGATTTTTTCTTTAATCAAGAGTCGTTTTTTTTTCTTAGTAGAACTAATGTAGAGTTGTCCGATATATTGGTTGCAACATCATCTGTTGCCAAAATCTACCGATTACTTTACGATAAGGTTCTAGACATACATAGTGCAGATGTTATTAGGCGCCAGAATATTTTCCATATGATTCTGATGCACTTTACATGCACAGAGTTAACTTTACACATACATATGTAAAGGTTCGGAGCTTGGTTCGTCTCAATATTTGTGAGGTTCTTCATATTGAATGTAGTCATCTCATCTGCTCTCACTTTGATATTTGTCTCGTGTCCATATCGTGTCCATATCCATTTAGGTAGTTAACTCAAGTCTTCTATGTAACTTTGTTTACGAGAGTTGTAGACAAATCCTTGGGTTGGCATGACAGAGACTCAATGTTATTTCTCTTTTCTTTCTATCCAACTGCTCTTTAGTTATTCGTCTGCTGCGAGGTTCAACAATTTGATTTTCAATGTCTCCTAGTGTTTCTAGAAATTATGGTACAATGTTTAATCATTCAATACAATTATAGGGGAGTACTTAAATGTGTATGTCGAAATTCCGGCAATGCAAACAATTTCATTTATTATTAAAGAGAACACCAACAGTATTCTCTCCCCTTTAAAAAATTAATTTTTTTTTCTGAAAACAGGCCACAGAAAATCCATTTATGCATGCGGTTTATTATCATTTGCTTTTGATGTTTCACAGAAAGAAAGAAAAACAAAACCCACACACACACGATGGTGATGCTTATTATTCTATAACAACAATCAGGTGTAGTGGCATAACGACAGATATTAGGAGCAAAAAATTTTTTGTTTTAATCACGACACATTCGCGTAAAAGCACAGAATTACTCTTCAGCTTGGCTGAGTATTTTGTTTTTAAATAAAAATAATGCACAGCTAAACATGGCAACATGTGACACTCGTTTGGAATAAAAAAAAATGAAGCAAAATGGAACAGAGTGGCCCATTTTATAAACCAGCTGCCAGACATTTAGTCTTATTCCCCTATAAACGTATACAATACCAGAACGTATACCAAATCACCCTCATCTCCTCATCCAGCATGTAATGCTGTATAGGCCCCCTTACCCTTCTGCTATCTTGTATCATTCCCTTGACACCCGTTGGTGTTGGTGTTGGTATTGGTATTGGTGTTGACATTGTTGTTGGATTTGTGATTGTATTTAAAGGATGTTGATCTTTAGGCAACTGTACCAACTACCATCATGCTGGTTTCCCATTTACAGTTCCGCTAAAAAAAATATGCGGAAATCAAATATACGTTGCGTTGGGCTAAAGTTTTAAGCGGTTTACAGTGTCTGTCTGTCCGTCTGTCTACCAAAAGCTAATGAATATATTTGTAGGAGAGAGAGAGAGAGAGAGGGAGATTGCTTAATTGTGTAAAAAAGTAAAACAAAGTTTCACTGTTTGTCACGACGCCAACGCTGCAACTTGCAACAGTTTCCTATTTCCGTGTCTGTGTGTATGTATTCAAAATACACATGCAATAACACATACATGTAGTATACGCGACCATACGTGCGAGTATAACTCAAGTTAACATGCAATAACGCGAAGGTCCTTTATCTATAAATCACTTGGATACACATTTACAACATCCGTAAGACAGCGAGTCAGCCATCCAGCCACCCAGTCAACCATTTGCATCTGCTTCTGCTTTGATCTGATCTGGTCTTTTTTGCTTATTGTTATTGTTTTTGTTTTCGGCTTTGTATGCCATTTTGTCGGTGTCGGTGAAAGTGTATAATTTTTGACATTTTTGGCTTTTTACACTTTGACAGTGAGTCTGCAAGAATTGCGTTTTTTCCATCATTTCTTTGTTTTTATTTTTCTTATACATATTGAAGGAATGCGGGCGGGTGTTTGAGTAAAAGTGAGTGTGTATGTGTGTGGCTAATGCATTTATGCAAAAGGCTAAAGTGATTTTCCGGTTGCCTTCATTTACTGTGCTTTACTACGTGTGTATACCATGCTGTGCAGTTCTGTTCTGTACTATGCTTGTAAAAGACATTCAAGTTGAGCTGTGTAATGACACTGAAGAAGCTGATGCTGATGCTTATACTGATGCTGATGATGAGGGTGTTGATGATGATGATGATGAGAATGCATATTTTTCCGTGGTTGCAAACACCATCATCATTATCATCGTGGCACTCATCGTCATCAGTTTCAGTCACAACCAACAGTATTTTCAACATTATTTTACATTAACATTGTCATTGTAAGCAAATGCAAACAACTACTGATCATATGTGTTCATGTGTGTGTATATGTATGGATTTGTTTGTAATAGTAGCGCGACAGTGATAAATTAACACCCAACTTGTGATATGCGAATTTTTGTTCTTTTTTGAAATTCTTTCGATGCCATAGAAACCACCATCAAACGCATGCACCATTCACTGTAAATTGAAGCCTTAAAAATGCACACATTTTTATGTACTCAGTCGTCCGTTACAAAGTATCACATCAAGGTAGTGACACCTAAAGCTTATCTCTCTGCATACTAAACCAATTAAACAAAAAAAAAAAAAAAAACAAAAACAAAATTAAAAAACAAAACTTATCACTACTTTTCACACGTAAAACTAGTATGGCTAAGAGAGTTAACTTATCAACTTTGTTATGCAACTAAAGCTAAAGGATTTAAAAATTTTCAAAGCCAAACACAAATTTTGAAGAAAACGTCTTTGATAATGAATACATCGGGACCGTTCATGTAGGCGACATTTGGATAGATAAGCAAGAAGAAGATATGATCTAAACATAGCCTCAACTGATGTAATTAAGTTGGAAATTCTTTAGGCTAGGACATGTAAAGTTATTTTCTTGGCCAAACTCGATAATTGTTTCTATTCTTGAGATCAGAATTGTTTAGGTGGCTCTCTTTGAGGAAATCTCCATTAGCAGTGTTTTTTTTTTGAAAATTTTCTCTATCAAACTACAATATTAAGCAATATACATACATACTGTTACGAAAGTGGAAATGGTGTTGTTAAAATAATAAACAAAAGCTCCAAAAACAAAACAGCGCACTGTTCACGTGATCAATGAATGAGTAAAAAATATGCCAACAAAAATAAAGCGCTTGTTTACAAGATCGATGAATAAACAAGAATAAAGGATAAAAGACGTAAATAACCAACAACAAAATGAAGGGAACCAAGAAGTAAACAAGAAACAACAATGTGCAGTATAAAATAGGATAGACAAATAAACCAACAACAACTAATCTACCTGTTCGAATGTAAACAAGAAACAACAAAAAAAAAAAAAATAAGAATAGGTTGTTTACATTTTTAGATTGTTCCCGAAGGACGTCATCGTCCTTCAAGGGCATTCATCACACTGATGATCCAGTGATATAAAAGGCAAGCCCAAAGCGAGCAATGATGATTCAGAGTGCGGAGTTTGAATTGAATCGTGTAAGACGACGTCACGTTGGTTGAGAATTAAAACCTATCGAGGATTCAAAGTTCAGAGTTTGAGTTGAATCAGTCGTGTGTGCAGACGGCACGTTGTATTCGGAATGTGAATTAAGCTAGTCGTGTATAACAACATTACGTTGGTTGAAGTGATAAATCTTTCGGTTGTGTGCAGACAAGTTGCGTCTGAAGGAAGCATTTGTTAGTGTAGTGCTTACAAAAAGGTTGTGAGCGGAGAATAACTAACAAGTGTTGTTGCTTACAAAAAGGTTGTAAGCAGAGGATTATCAAGAACAAACACATATTGCGAAAATTATCATTGTATAACGTGGAATAAGCTGGAACAGTGGCACAAAAGTTGTGCAGATAATAAAGAATTCATCAAAACTAAACACATATTTATTTTTATTTTATTTGCAATCTACGAACTCATATTTTTAACGTTTTTAAAAGGTAAAAACGTAACAATACGTATATGTATGTATGTACCATAATAATATCATTTCATATTCTCTTTTAGAGTGAGAGAGAGATAGAGATAAATACTCTGGGGATTTATAGGGTATTTAAGCCTTTTATAATATTACTGGAGTATTTATATGTTAAAAAGAGATTTGTTAAGTTCTTTATTTTATTTTATTTTTTTCTTTGTTTTATTTCTATTTTTAAAATAAAAAGCAAAAGTAAAGAATTAAATTTCTCAGGCAATAAAACAATATTTTTCTTTTATTTTTACTTAGAATCTTAACTTTTATGCAGGTTTTGTAATAGAAAAAGAAAACAACACATAATGTACATACAAAAATATTTTTCAGTTTATTTGTACGTAATAGGTTAAATCAAATCCATATGCATGATGGCATTATAAGGAAAAACAGACACACCTAAGAACATAAAACAAACACGTACTCATGCACTTACCCATACATATGTATGTACGAGTATACACAGGCATACGCATTTATATTAAAAAGTATATTTCGTAGAAAAAAAAAAAAGAAGAGAATTGCAGAGAAGTGAAGTGAAACGTTCGTA
Organism: Sarcophaga peregrina; assembly: GCA_014635995.1. Classification (NCBI taxonomy): domain Eukaryota; kingdom Metazoa; phylum Arthropoda; class Insecta; order Diptera; family Sarcophagidae; genus Sarcophaga; species Sarcophaga peregrina. Next base: position 106,773,624 of record CM025790.1, read on the forward strand.
TCCAAATTTAGAAGAAAATAAGAAAACAAATAAAATTTCTCTTAATATTTTATCCTTTCTCTCTTTCTCTCTCTCCCTCGTTCTCTTTCTTTAAGTGAATTAAAACTCAAAGTGCTTTAACAGCTTCAGGACATGTTAAAGTAGCATCATATTTATGTGTGTCTGTGTGTGTGTGTGTCTGTGTGTATGTGTTTTGTTAAACACTTACTTACACTCACTTAATGGCAATGAAACCTGAGTTAATGTGTCTGTAAGCCAAACCGAATAGCTGTAGTCCTCTAAAAGGGGGAGCATATGTATGTATGTGTGTATGTGTGTATGTATGTGGGTGTTTTTGGTTGTAGTTGTACAAGACAATTTTAATTAAAATTTATTCTCAAAATTAAATGACACCCAAAAAAAAAAAAAAATGGGGAAAATCCTTTTAAAAGCTTTAATAAACCCCCTGCAATATTTATACAAAAAATTAAATACGCTGCTCTAGAGTGAGTACACGTACACGACAACGTGTGTATGTATTAAAAATTATCAATATCAATTATTAATATATGCTATTACATACATACATACAAAATGCATAATCTTGTCTTAATAAATAATAAAAAAAAAATTGTGCTACGAAATGTTAATGGATAATCAAAGGACTGGGGGGGAGTATATTTAAGTAGGATTTGTTTTAAACAAAAAAATTTTTAACATACATACATACATACGTACTTATACATACATACATACATAAATCTATATGAATAAGATATTTTTAAGTCTTTTATTTAAGCTAAACCAGTAAAAACAGGCATTATGGGAATGGTAGTTAGTATTTCAATAAAAATATTTTAGGTTAGATTAACATAAACTGCTTCACCGGGCTCTACTTACTTCGGTTCTGTAATATCCCGAAGCTGTCCTGTGGTCTCCCTTTCTTCTTTTTCGCTGCAGTTTCTGTTGAAGCTATTAGCAGGCATTTCGAATTTTCTAGCATGAGCTTCCAAAGACCAGTGCCTTGTTATTACGTCTGATATAGAGAATATTTTTAGGTTCAATAGAATTTCCGTTCTACAAATATCCATACAGGGCTATGATATGGCTAGTGTCTCTATATAAATGGGTCATTAACCCATCTTACATTTGCCAATGAATGGCGTTTTTATGGGACCATTTGTTTGATTCTCTGCAGAAGAGCGCTTCATGTAGGAATACATTTGAATCTTATGGAAAAATATTTCTTAAGGAACAACCTCTTAAGGTAGTAGAGTTTTGGACAAAAACTCTGTGATAGTAAATAAAATTGCCATGAAAAGTTCTTCTAAAACCTGAAACAATAGGCACTACGCCACATGTATCAAATTAACACCCTTTACATGGGTAGCGTGAGAAGCTAGATTGTAATTTTGACTAAAGGGTTGTAATGACCAATTAAGTAAGTAACTTACACTAACATGTGTTGTATTTACTTGATGTTGATACGTTTCATAACTTATTCGGCTCCTTTACTCGTTTTCGAAGGAATCTATGTGTGTATAAAGGGTACGCACGCAACAACTACATTTTAAAACTGAAAATGTGAAATAAACAGCAACATTTCCATATGACTTCACAAATTTCGCTTTTTTTTTTTGGTTTTATTTCAAATAAAAATATTTTAGTTTTTTTTTTATATCCCAGCCAGCATTTTTGGAAATTTTTAATCAAGTTCGAGTCTTTTTTTGATTCTTCTGCGCGATTAAAAAGCTGGCATATGCGCTCATTTTCTGATCATAAAAGGCTCTTTTGTCGAGAGAAAAACGTGACTACCCGCGGCTCTTCTTAAAAAGTCATTTATAAGTAGTTTTCTATATTATTTTCGAGGAATTTTCGACCCTAGTTGTAGTAGTTTTATAATAATTATCGAATCGCTTTACTGATCATTTATTAGTCATACTTATTTTCGTTTACGATTCTTTTTCGAGCGATCTTTCAGTTGTCGTTTAATCGCATACGAGTCTTTTAGGAGTCATTTATGAGTCATGTTCGTATTAATTTGGTCTCTTTTTTAGGTCATTTATGATTAAAATTTGAGTCTTTTATTAGTCTGCATGATTAATATCCGATTGTTATACAATTTTTTTTTTATATTTCAAATCTAACTCATTTTACTTATTGGTGCGAATCATTTTTTTGAGTCCTTTTTTAAACGTGTAACTGACTAATACGTTTTTGATCATCAAACGTACTCTAAAAAGTCTCAGCAAGGTGATTTTTATAAAAACAATCTTTCAAATGCTAACTGGGATTTTACTTGTATATGAACGAAATACATAAATATGTACATACATATGTACAATGTACATATCAAAACTTTTTTTTACGTTTTCATTGTTAGTTTTTCTAAATATTTTTTCAAACAACTCAGTGTGAGTTTTATTGTTTTTGTTTGAACACCAACACACTGGCTGAAAGGATAAAAATTCAACAGAAATTTTTAACATTCCTTCTTATCGAGTTACAAAAAACTAAAAAGGGATTCAAGTACAGAAAACTAAAAAAATTCAACTCTTTTTTAACTTGTTTGGCCCTAGAAAAAAAATAATGTCGAAATGGAATAAATCCGAATATAAAAAGACAAAACGGGTTACTTTGTTACTTAGTGATGTTAAATTCAGAAGAAGAAGAAGAAAAAACAGTACGAAAAAATCTAAACAAAATAAATTCCTTTTAAGTTCGTTAAGGAAATTTGTGTAGCAAACATTTTAGTTTCTAATAAAGCCGTTCATTGTTGGTTGGCTCTGTTTGATGTTTCTTGGGGTTGTCAGAGATATTCTCTCTTCTTTTTTTTTCTGTTTCGCCTTCTTATTTCTGTGAGTTTTTAAATTCAAAGTCAGTAACAATTGTAGTTTATGCTGGTATTGCTGTTGTTGTTGTTTGTTGGTTCTTTTGTTAGCGATGCTGTTGATGCAGAATGTTGTTTGCAATTTGCAGGCAAATATTGTTTGATGCAAATTGTATTAGGGTTTGTTTTCTGTTTTCTGTTTTCTCTTGTTTTGAAGACAATGCCAGCGTGACACTTGAATACATTTTCTATTGTTGTTGTTTGTAGCTTCTCTGAAAAAAATTTAAAAGCTTTTTTTTTAGAAAACAAATAAATTTTTTGTGTTTCCTCTTTTTTATTTTTTGTTTTAACTTAACTGTTCACTCTTATTTATTTGTTAGTCATTTGTCAGTTGTGTCTGAGTGTGTTTCCTTCTTTTGTAACAAAAAATCGCAATATATATTTAAGTGTGTGTGTATTACATGGTCACCAAAAGCACTAAGCTTTTGTAATGGCTTAAAAACATTATTTTGGGGCAAGACGGTTAGAAAGAGTTTGAGTTGGAATGAACCACCCACCATAAATTCAATTATTTATTTTTTATAGTTTTCTATAAAGCAATGTAATTAGTTTTTGTTTTACTTAAGTTAATAAACATTGATTTTAATTTAAACCGAACCGTATTGTACATAATGGAATTGTAAAGAGTTAAACATGCTTTCAAAAGAAGATAATTTTTGTTGTCTTAGGATGTGCGTAATGCATAATTTTTGTTTCGTTCTTAATTAACATTAGACACATAAATAGCATCAATATTTCAGCCGATTTAACAATCTACATATTCAAATGGGTGGTGGTGGGGGTCAATAGTGTTAAATTACAATTTCAATATGACCCTGAACCTAATAAATCTTAGACGAAAAACAAAGAAGAAATCGCTGAATTTTAAAATACAACACACCCACCCATACAGTAGTAGTAGTAGTAGTAGTTTATGTCGTGCTCTTACAGCAAAACAATGTCATCTAAGCTGAGTACACGTATGTACTTGTGTTATAAGCATGAGTTACAACAACAACAACAACAACAACAATAGCAAAAATGACAACGACATGCATTCCGGTCATCATTATTCATTTGTAAGTGGGAGTAGACACAACATTTAGAAGTTTTTTGTTGTTTTTGTTGGTTTCTTCTCAAATACAAAAAGGGTCTCATAAATTTTACTTTAAGAGATAGAACAGATATTTTGTCACTTGGACCCACCACCAACCACTGCCACCAGTTATGTAACAGAAAACAGAAAAAAAAACTAGCAGCAGTTGTCGTACAGAGCCAAGTAAAATCCTTCGTTGTCTAAAAATATAATGCAAATGCTAATAAAATATTTTCAATTTCCTTGTGCGAGTATTGTGAGTGCGAGTGTGGAAAGGAATATGCATTTCACTGATGTTCTAACGTTAACCATACATGTGTTCTCAGTTGCTTTTCAACTCCCTCTCACTCTTTGTTTTTGTTTTTCTCTCTCTTTTTCTTTTTTTTGATGATCGAATTCATAACAGAAAATATTTTCATGTGTGTATGCATACATACATACATAGGACATAGTATGTATGTATGTATGTCCCATAACTTCAAATGATTGTAAATGATTCACGAGAGTGTAGCTGCTGCTGTGTGCAAATGTGCTGTTCAGCATTTTTTCTCTTTCTCTATTTGCCATTGCTTAAATAGTTTTCCATATGTTATGGTTTGTTTATAAACAGTTACACACTCACACACACTCTCACACATACATATATGATCAGCACTTACTTTCACTTTCTCTTTAACTCTTTGCTAGAAAAGAAAAAAAGAAAACAAGAAAACAAGAATAAAAATAATCATGAGAATTTTATTTGTGTCTTGTTGAGTAAATATGAAAAATTGCTTTATTGCTGTCTCTTCTCATATATGTATGTACACATATACATATGCATCGTGCTCGTGTATACAATAAAGGTGTCATTGTACAAGTATTTACGTGCATATGTGTAGATAAGCATATGTATGTATGTGTGGGTTGTAGATGTAAATTTTGTACTGAGAACATTATTTGTATGCATTTATGTATATGTATGCATGCATATGTATTTGTTGTGTAAAGTTTTGTATCAGATTGTTATAAATATTTACACGTTCTCGCACAATATTTGTCAAACGGATTTCGATTGAGTGTCGTTTTAACTATAAACTGTCTGTCTGTCTGTCTGTCTGTTAGTCTGTCTATCTCTGCCTAAATACAACTCTTACTTTGATCGCTTGGTGTACACATACATATGTATGCATGTATGTGACTTTCTACATAAACACGTAGTACATCGTATGTGTCGTATATAAATTGTATCATTTATTTTAGTTTTTCTCTCTGTACATTCAGTTTTATTTTATATTTCTTACAATATTCCTTAAATGCCAGTGTCTTGTATTTTATTACGTTGTGAATATGTTTTCGGTTTGATAAAGCTCACATCCATACGTACATTCATACGTACATATTTAGTTGGATTGGCTTTTGAACATAAGCCAGAGAGATAGAGACACAAAATAGGAGAAAAATAAAAAATCGAAATAAAATAATAAAATTATTTCTCTCATAATCATATACAATAAGTTTTGGTTGAACGCATGGCTAACCAAAAATTGTAATTGAGATTTTTGCATTTTGCAACATTTTGTCTTAAGCAATGAAATCTATATAAAATGTTAAATATTTTTGAATTTTCCCCCCATTTAATATTTAACATTAAATACATACAAACACATATACACACAATACAAGTCAATTGGAATTTTAATGTATTCAATAACGACATTAAAAAGAAATTTAATTAAAATTATTTGTATTAATTTAATTATTGCCAATATTTATTGAGTGCATGCATATGTGGCATAGAGATTAATAATATTGTAATAGAAACTAATTATTAAAAAGAGTATTTATTTAAACAGGATCTAAATTAGTATTTGAAAGCAAGTCAAGAATATGTTCTTATTAAAGTTTGTATGATAATTTATGATTTCAATTTAAATTTTCCATCATTTTACTACATACAAAAGAATTCAAGGCTTTTTTTTTAATGGCTGGAGAGAAAAAGAGAAATAATATTTTGAAGTGTTAATATTTTAATGAATTTCTATTTTTATTTTATCTTTTATTTTAATAACAACATGCCTTTAAATCATGTATAACACTAATCTAATGGCAAACAACAGTAAATACTTTTTGAGTTTAAGGTTAAAAAGAAATTCAATTTAAATTAATAAGAAAACAAGCAAAATAACAATCAACCAGACCGCCTACTTACGAAAATAACAATATTTTATATAAACCTGCATACATACATACATACATAAACGAATTTAAGAACTACAACAACGACAACAAAATTGAACATTGAGCTTAAAAAAAGAATAACAAAACAAGGTAAACACCAACACCAACACAAAAACAAACTGTAAAATAAGCCAAAATAAACCAGCAGATAACCAATGTTATTTAAAATACAAGACAAGGCAAGACAAGAGGTTTCTTGTCTTCTTCCATTGGTGTGGAGTGTGTGGAGTACTCCTCATGTTGATAGCAACACGCTTAACAGTCAATTCTCATGACAGTATTTCCTCTCTCTCCCTCTGTCTTACTGCCTTCTTTTTTTTTTCTCCCTCTCCAAATGATCCCCTACAAAAACAAAAGAACAATTCAAAACCGTTGGCTATTTAAGGTCCCCACAGTATGGCCTTTAGCAATAACAAATACAGTCGAACTTCTATAATTTGAACTTTTATTATTTGAAGCACAGCAACAGCATCTTGGAGAAAAATTCTATTAGATTTTGCTTATTTAACTTGAACTTTCTATAAATTAAAGTTTTTTTTTTCTGAATAATGGTGATTCAATTTATGGAAGTTCGACTGTATAGTAGAAGGTGGTTTCACTTTAAATAAATCATTTCTTAATAAATCTTTTCAAATTTGAATTTATTTCACTGATATTCTCCAACTAATTCAATAGAACTCATAAAAACTGAAAGAAAGAAAGAGAAAGGAATGTTTAAGAGAAGTGTGAAATGACCCAACAAACAATTTGCTTTTGTTTTTATTTTGTATGTGTTTCTCTGTATAAGAAGGAAATATTTTATGAACGTTTCTTAAAGTTATTGTTCTAATCTCTATGTAATTATACGTCTTTGTGCGATTGTGTGTAAATATGTGTGTGTGCATGTGAAGAGATGTAAGGAAGAATTTTTAACACAACAACAGTTTTCTATCAAAACAATACAAAAGCCAATGTACACACACATACATACGTATACGTATATCGAAAAAGCATAAGAATTTGTAAATATTATTGTAATCTAAGAAGAAGAAGAAGAAGCACAATAATAAAACACTTAATATTAGAGAGTGAAAAGTAAGAGAAGAAGCCAGCCCCTCACCTAACATAACATGTTGACTTGTTAGTTTTTATTCTGTGTTGTTTTCTTTTGTTCCTCTTTTCATTATTGTTGTCTTACGATTATTTTTTTCTTTTTATTTATTCTCTTGTATTTTCTTTGTTTTCTACTTTTTTTTTTTTTTGGTGTCTGAACACTATGTTTGTTTGCATGTGTGTATGTATGAGTGTAGTAGTGTATATGGATTGGTGTAATGTTTTTTTCGGTTGCTTGTTTTCATTGTGTTGGTTAAGGGATAATAAAAGATATTCTACTCCTGATAAAGATTATGAATATTATAGAATTTATGTGGCACTGCAAATTACACCCCTGACACCATAAAATTATAGCAAATTGCCAGGATGAAATTGAAAAATCATGTAATTTTGTTGTTAAAAAAAATCAAAAATATAAAAACAACAACAACAAAAACTAAAATAGAAGAAAAGAATAAAAGTGAAAGAAAAACTAAAACAATAATAAAAACGCTTTTAAAAAATACTAAATAAATAGAATAAAAACATAACAAAACAAAAACAAAAACAAGAACAAATTTAATTCGCAAGGAGATAGTAAATGAGATAGCATTGTTTAATTGAAAGCCTTAAATCTTGTACTTCTCAGGCATTTGTGGAACGGTATGCCTGTGTGCTTGCTTGTTAAAGAAATTGTTAATAAATTGAATTTCTCCAGCATATTGAAGAAACTTTTTTTGAAAACTTTCTTTTTACGTACAAATATTTGCTTGAATATTTATTTTTTTTTTTTTTGCCACATTATAACTGCATTACTTTTATACTGACTGTGACATGCCCTGCTACAGCTAATACATAGTAATGCTCTCTACTCACTAACGAGTTGAGTGCAAGGCGAGCGGGGGAAAAACTAACGCGAAAAAGTAACACTTTAAATTATGTGACGGCATGTAATGAAAAATTTAATTCATAAGTCTCATATACTTGTGAAAGTTTCATTATGCATTTACCAGAGTGTATAACAAAAGCCACAGAAAAATTCATGGCAAAACGGAATTTGAAATTATTAAAAACAGCAAAAAAGAGAAACTAAATTTTCCAAGTAGAAAAAGAAATTAACTTTACGGAAAACAAAAATTATACTTTAATTAAGTTCACATTCAAAAAGTAAATTTTTTTTTAATTTTAAAGTGCACTTTTTATACGAACATAAATTTATCAAAAAACGAAAAACGAAAACATTTAAATTGCTTTAAAAGTATTACAACAGTTTTTGCTTTTATATCGTGAATTTTATAATTGTGAATTTAAAATTTACTGCATTTTATATGTTAAACTATATAAATTACAATCTACCCATCATGGTAATTAATTATTTATCAGCAATTTCTCTCTCTCTCTTTTTTTTTTTTGTTTCATTAACCGAGTAAAATTTTACATCACTATTTACACCACACATGCATACACGCACACGCAGTAATAATATTCAATGTAAATTATTGCTTTTGTTTACAAACACACACTAACACTTATGCAAAATGTATTAAAAACGGGAGTGTGTGTGTGATGTTACATTATAAAGCATATGTTACACGACATTTTTTTCATTGTATAATAATTTAAATACAATCCACATGTGTGTATGTATGCTTGTGTTGGTGTGGGTTTGTAAATTACCACATAATAGTAGTAGCGTAACAATTTTTCTTCTTTTTTTTTGATTGTTTAACAAATATTAGTTGTTTTTGTTATTATTATAGAGTGGTGGTAGTTAATCAGGGATGGGAAATTGGTCTTAACAAATTGTACTAACGTTCACAAAAAATTGTACTTTTTTCAGATCGATTGTACTAAATTCACTTTTTTCATTTTTAAACTTCTTTTTTTTATTATAAATTAATTTTATTATAAATTAATAGAAAATATAAATGACAATTCATTTCATTGTGTGTAGTATTAATGTAAAAGAACAAAAATAACAGTAAATTTTTCAAATTGTTAGCTCAGTTTTGACTTCAGTATAAAAATTAAGGTTTTTAGTCTTTGGAAAATTATAGCAAACCAAAAATATTTATACTTAAAACTAAGTAAACCCCCCGCCCTATTATTCGGTCTTTGATATTCTTATAAAGATTATTTAATACTAGACGATCCGTGCGAATATTTCGCACCGGTATTGACAGAATGGATTTTAATACATACTATATTATGTAGAATTACATTATTATTACGCGACCCTGTATTACCACACTTGTACAAAAACATATATAATCACAATGACAACAGTATCATCATGCAGTTCAATATAAAATATAATTTTTATCAATGAAAATATTAATTTTTCAATTTCTAATTATTTTTCACCATTAGTGTTAGATATAAGCTTTAAAATGAGATATCATTCATTAAATTTGATGCGGTGGTATGGAAGATATTTGCAACCGACAAAAAAAGTGCTTTAGAAATAATATATGATAATTTCTCCGTCTATTTTCACCTACTCTTCGAACATTTTTAATTTTAAATTTTCAGCACTGATAAATTGAATATAATCTTCGAATAAGAATGGGGAATTCGCTTGGAAAAACGTTTTCAATAATATTCATATCGGGAGAGTAAGCTGGCCATGATGAAACCTCAATAGATTGTATACGAAACCATTCCATCCTCTGTCTGTTGTAAAATATATTTTTAAATTATTTTCTATCAAGAAGAGGAGCAAACTACAGCTAAGAACAGTAAAGTACTCTGTACTATACATTCTCGTAGATGGAAACTGAAATTCGAGGCAACCACTTAAAGAAATAACCCCCCAGCAATAGACTATATCCCCAAAATTTGAATTTCTAAGGTCACGACAGTAATATCGACAGCCATCTATCCTTGTTCCACTTTTTTCATCAGAGAATATAACCTGAAGACAATTCATTGTTTGTTATTATTGAAATGCTCTGGTGGTGCTATAATTATGAAAAGCACTTTATAATAGGTAAACTTAACAACTTATTTTAATACTTAGTTATAAAGGAATAAAAAAGTTTATGAGATCTAAATTTTGTAATAAATTTTGTACCAGTAAACTATTTGTTATTTCAAAATTGTAGCACCCAACTAATTAAATGACTTCAATAAATCCCTTGTTTGGAGTAAATTAGAGACAGTCAAAGCAAACAGTTCATTTGTCCCTTTGATTTTTATTAAATTTTGGTATGAAAATATCCTTTCTATACTTGCAGATGAATGTGGAACGAATAATATTCTTTTTATAACTCTTAATATGTCAAGTTAGCAAGGAGTTGCCATATGCAAATGAAACGAAAACAAAATATTACCCACTGATGAGACAGAATATTTGAGTGATGCAATAAAGTAGAGAACATATTTCAATAGTGCTAAATAAGTCATTGAGGTGCTATGGTGTTTTTAACTTCCAAATAGTGCTAAAAAAAAGTACAATTGTACCAACTTTTCCATCCCTGTAGTTAATATTAGCGTAGGACAAAAAAAAAAAAATATTCCACTTACACTTACACTCACACTCATACTCATTCATACTCACAAGTGTAGAAGAGTATATGTTGCTATGCCTTTATAATTGATCAATTTAATTGCTGTTATTTATTTACTGTTCCCTTTGTTTAGTTTACTTGTGTTTTTTTTTCTTTTGTGTATGAATGCCTATATTGATTTGTTTGTATGTATGTATGTGTAATATTCACTGTGCATAGTATGTATGTATGTAGTTGAAAATATGTCGAGGTTAACTTTTTAACGTAAACTTAACCCCTTATGAAAATGAAAATGATTTCTTTGTCTCTTCCTTTGTATTTCTTTGTTTCTTTAGTAAAGTTTAATAATTATTTTTTTGTTTTGTAGATTTTCCTTTTTATGTTTTTGTTTTTGTTGTTTTTTTTTTTTTTTTATTTGTAAAACATTTGTTTGCTTGTATATACATACATACATACATACATAATGTATATTTAAAAATTGTGTATTGCCTTTGAGTGTAGACTTAAACTTAATGCCAGTTTTACTTACAAAACATTACAGCAGCATGAATGAAAGACTAACAGCATGAATAAATGAGTGAATGAATGGCGTTTTCATTTTTCTTTTATTTATGAAAGACAGAAAACTAGAAAACTGAAACTAAAACTAAAACATTAACAAACATCAGAAAAATAGTTTTACATTATAATGTTTACCCACAAAAATTATACATACACACATACATATACATACATACAAACACACACATACATTTTTAGTTGAATGAAAAGGTCTGAGTTCTTAACATAGACCAGCTAAAGTGCCTGTTCTTTAAAATTTTTCTGTTTCTAATATTTTTGGTTTTAATGGTTTAAGATAGAAAGAAAACAAGACAATTTTTTATTTTCATTTTTAAAAAAATCTCTCACCCTCTGAACATTTAATGTTTCATTTAAAATAGTAACAGCTTTACTACTTTGTTTATAGTTGTGTTTATTACTGCGTACTTTTTTATTTATTTTGTTTTTTTGTGTGTGTGTTTTCTGTTTTTAGAAACACTGTAACAATGTTAAGCATTTAACCCAAATATGCTGGAGTAGAGGCAAAAGTAATAATTTTTCAAAGTCAAAACTAAGCAAATTTTTCCATAGACTTTAATGTTACTTTTTAAGTCCAAAAACAATTTCTAATAAAATGAAATGAGAATTAAATTATTTTCTTATGGCCATAACAATAAAAATAATGTTAGAGATACAAAAAATATGGTACAAGTTGTGCGTTGTACATGTGAGCGTATGATGAATATTTAATTTAATTTCCAATAAAATATTAAGTATACGTCCCAATGACCTTTTAATGAACAATTTAAATTTAATGGCTGCCGAAAAACAATCACAAGTTAACTTTGAATTTTTCGCTCAAGTTTATTTATCCTAAATTCAGCATGTTTTTCGGCGTTTTCGAGAACACACGCTTCTTATAATTGAAAATTAACGTAAACAATTTAAATTCAGACACGAAATAATACTAAAAATAAAATTAAGCACACTCTTACATACACTCTCTCTCTCTCTCTCTCTCTTTCTCTCTTTTACTTCTACCTTTTGTCTCTGTGTTTCTCTCTTTCCCTCTCTCTCTTTCCTATCGCTCTTAAAATATAAACTTTGAAAAAAATCAACTGCACTAAAGCAATAAACGCAAATACTTTCATGCCTCTTTAAATACAATTGATGAGAATATTGTTAACCAGTGAGACAAAGATACTGGTGGAGAGAAAAAATGTTGCAAATTGTAAATGAGTTTGTTAAAAGGTTACAACAACATACCTACATACATACATACACACTAATATGGGATTTAACTTGAGTATTCACACAAAATGTTATTTTACTTCTAACACCAACAAGAACTACTACATCATACGTGTTTAATGTTTATATAATAGAGAGAGAGAGACTAAGTATTTAACATGACTACCACGACCACGATACATACAATATACATTCATACATACATACGTACATATATTAACGTCAAATACGAATTAAGAGTAGAGGACATAAAGTGAGCACAAACGATCATAAGGGGATTGCAAATAATATTCTGCACGCGCATACATTTACACGAGCTTGTGATATTATGAAAGGCTTGTGATATTTAAGGCAGTAAATTTTTGTTTAAACAAATGAAGCAGCGTAAATCTTCAAAATATTGAAATTGCTACGGATCTCTCAGTATATCGTAACCCGGTAATAATCAAATTTTATCACAGTGACGGCCGGTATAGGAATAGAGAAAGAGATTTTATTTTTTCTTTACGAAAGATTGGAACATTAAAATGTAATTCTATTGGCGTTTGCTGACGAACTGACCATAATAGACATTGTGATTCAATTTTTTTTTGTTATCTTTTCGTTTAGTTTTCTTTCAACACAACTGTGTCACTTTGACATTATCTTTGTGAAAGTGTAAGCCATTGTTGTTTGGTTTGTATTAGCAGAAGTTATCTTGCTGTTTACTTTAGCACAATTAGTTTTGCTAATGTTGGTATTGTTGTTGTTGTTATTGTTTTATAAGTTGTTGCAAATTAAAATGTGTTACCAATATTGAGGTCATAAAAAATGTTGGCGTTTCTACACTCACAGACAACAAATACATTCACATACAGGCACATACAGTGTCGGACAAAACTAAAGCACGGACTATTACCTCTTAACAAAAACCACAGTAAAATTTCAAAAATCACTTTTTTCATTTTTCTTTTTATAATTTTGATAGAATATATGTTAGGAATTATAAAATAGAATGAACATTCATTTATTTCTAATAAAAAAATAAAAAAATCACAAAAAGTTTTACATTACCCTTAAAAGTGCAGCGACAAAACTAAAGCACATAACATAGAATATATACTCTTTCATTAAATTACAGAAAAATACGAAGAGAAAATATTATTACATAACGAAAAACTTTCTCTTAAAGACATTCTAAGAGTTATTACAAAAAAATAACACGTGTTTTACTATCACTTTTGATCTTTACCATTCCCAGTGCATTTTTTGCGATTGAAAGTACAAAATGGCTCGTAATAAATATTCAGTGCATTTAAAAGAAAAAATAATTGAAGATTTTAATAAAGGAGAATCTGTCACAAAAATTGCAAAGAAATTTAATATTCATCATAGCGTAATTTCCCGAATTATAAGCCGCTTTAAATCAACAGGTTCACTGGTTACCATACATAAGGGTGGTCGACCACGGAAAACCACTAAACGAGAAGACCAGGCCATAATTCGAATTTTAAAAAAGGATCCCTTTACATCTGCAAGGTCCATTGCAAACCAACTGGCATTAAATATTACTCCTAGAACCATTCAAAGAAGAGCGGTAGAAGGTGGCTTAAAATCGTATAGGACTGTAAAAAACCATTTATTTCCACAAAAAATAGACAGGCTAGAATTAATTTTGCGAAGGAATATTTAAACTGGAGTGTAACAGAATGGAAGAGAGTACTGTTCTCCGATGAATCCAAGTTTAACTTGAAGGGTTCTGATGGATATCAGTTAGTACGGAGACCAGCAGGGCAACGACTTAATCCACTGTATACTAAAGGAACTGTAAAACACGGAGGAGGTAATATAATGGTCTGGGGATGTTTCTCTGGTCAAGGTATTGGACCCATTTACAAAATAAATGGGATAATGGACCGTTTCATGTATAAAGACATACTGGAGAATGTAATTGGAGGTTTCAGCAAGACAACGACCCCAAACACACTGCAAAATGTGTGAAAGAGTGGTTTGTTGCAAATGAAATCAATGTCTTGAAGTGGCCAGCGCAATCGCCAGATCTCAACCCGATAGAAAACCTATGGGAAATTGTAGATCGGAAAATATTACGCGATAATTGCAAGAATTTGGAAGACCTTTTCCGCCAAGTGGAAATAGCCTGGAATAGTATTCCTGGGGAGGTTATATCGAATCTAATTGAGTCCATGCCTCGTAGATGTAAAGAAGTCTTAAAAAATAAAGGCTATGCCACAAAATATTAGAAATATTTTTAGGTTTAGTTAATATTTATAAAATGTGCTTTAGTTTTGTCGCGCCCAAAAACGTCTGTTGAAAATGTGATATGAATTTTTTTTGTTATAGTTAATGAAGTTATTTATTTTTTGTTTCTTGAATACTATTTTTATTGAAGTGTTTTGCATTAAGTATTATCCCGTGCTTTAGTTTTGTCCGACACTGTATGTATGTACATACATACATAGATGTATGCACTACACACACCATAAATATGCCTTTTATGAAGAAAAGCTTACCAAATTTAGTTGGTTATACTAGTAGACACACAATATATTTCATAATTGTGCTACCTAAAAATATGAATCTGCTCTTCTAAGGCTGATGTTACTTTAACTTGAATAATCTACGCAAGCAAGCAAGATTTAAAAGATTTAAAACAAATGCCAGCATCAGAAATCTAAAATAAAATCTGAAATAAAAATAAATTCAACCTCCACCATCTGAAGCTTATTAAGTACACCAAAGCATATACATACATACATACATTCATACATATGTATGTACAGTCATATTTATATACCTACATTCATATAGAGGTATGTATGGATATGAGGTTAGTAATGAAAATTGAAAAGCAATGGGTGGTTGGGTAGCCAAAGCATCAGAGAGGCTGAAATTAAAGAAAATAAGTTCAAAGTCGCATAATGATTACTATTCACAACGCTCGCACCTTGGCTTAACTTGGAATTTCCTTTTTGATTCCAACGACTATAACCCATATCAGCTGCTACCAACACTAGCAAAGCTACAACAACAACAACAACTACTACTGCTGCTGCTAGTAGCAATCATTTTCATTTATTATAGAATTTTAGTTTTTTTTTTTCTTTTCCTTCATTTTCCTACTTGAAGTTTTTTAACATTCAAGAGTCTAAAGATAAGAGTTCTTTATAGTGTCACACATGCTGTGGTATATGTAGTATAGGCGTAGTGTAGTGTAGTGTAGTATAGTAATGTGTGTAGTTGAGTTTTTTCTATGTTGACGTCGATGACTTTTATTCACGATTTCTTTCCTTTTGGATTTTCTTTTTCTTCTTAAGTTTCATTTCAATAAAACACTTTTATTTCCAACACGCTAAAGATTTTACGGCACAGTAGGCGTTCGTGTGCTTTTATCACGTCTTTCTCATTTTCATTTTATTCTCCTTCTTTTTCTTCTTTTCGTTTTTCCTTCCACCAGAGATTTTTTTTTTTCTTTTCATTTTCATTCTCTGTGTTTTTGAAAAAATATAAGTTATTGCAGCAGAAAGTCAAAAGTTTTACTTTAATACATACAGGAGAGAGAGAGAGAGAGGGTAGGGGGAGTAGAGCGAAAGAAGAGAAAGCTTGTATGTATAGTGTGAGGTAGCTCATATGCATAGTTGTTGTGTGGATGGTGTATTAACCAAACTTGAATAATTTTGTGTGCATATGCCATTAACTGCTTACCATAGCAGAGCAACAGCAACAGCAACAGCATCAATAGCAGTAGTAGCTGCCAAGAAGCCCAACTAAAACTCTGATTATCTGCAAGGATTTCACTTTTTTTCTTGCTTTTTTTTTTGCCTTCAAGCCAGTCGAAAAGGTGTGTAAAAATCAACGCAAGTTTGCATTAATTTTAAATTCTTAAATTATGCACAGGATCAAACGTGTGCATAAAACTGTAATTACATACGACTGACTCTGTTATAAGAAAAATGCATTTAAAACTTTAAAGGACTGTGTTGAAAAGGTTAATAAAAAATGGTAGAAAAATCGAAAAGTTTGAATTTTAAAATCAAAAGAAATCTAAACAATCTTATCTCATCAAATTTCAAATACGCTCAATCAGATTCAAAGCGAATATATCACAGAATTACATGGAAAATATTGTGGCCTAATAACAACAGTGAAGTCGCCGTGGTCTGTAGGTAGTGTGTTGGCTTATTAGACGAAAGGCCCGGGTTCGTATCCCAGGTCTGACATCAAAACGAAAAATATTTCTTCGGCGACTTCCTCTCAGCAGATTTCTGGCAAAGACTCTGAGAGTAAAAATTGCCATGAAAAGCTTCTCAAAAATCTGTCGTTCGGAGTCGACTTTAAACTGTAGGTCCCGCCACTCATGTATAAAAAAATTAACGCACACAGCATAAGTGGTGTGAGATGCTAGGTCGTAATCCTGACTGAAGGGATGTAATGGCCAATTATGTATGTATGTATGTAATAACAACAGTTTCATTTCATGGATCTGTATGGATCCAACATAGGAAATGGCGATGAATCTCCCATTGTGTAAGCTTAATGCTCTTAAGAGCGGTAATGGAAGAAAAAACCTGCTTTAGAAAGCTTATTTGAAGCGTTTCAAACACTTTGAAAAATAAAAGAACTTAACTTCTCCACTTTCCGATATTCAAGTGTTAGTGGGCTAATAAAAGCGCATGTATTTGTTGACGGCGTTAATTGTTTCACTTTAACACTTTGGCGTTACAATAATTTTGTCTACCTACCAAACGCAATATGACTTCCTCTTATGCCATATCAGAATGAAAATCATGATGAAAAAGGTTACTTTTATGCCTGAAAGGATAAGTCAAACTTCTTTGATGTTCAATCCACTCCACTCCACTTCATGCAAACAAATTGTAAGAGCATCAAAAAACAAAGCAAATACAGTGCGTTTAAAAGGTGGCTCTACTGGCAGGGTATTGAAACGAAAGAAATATTGCTAACTGATGATTGTACTTTAGAAAGGCAAGGCAAAAAAAAAAGCAAAAATAATTTGTTTACTGTGTTGTTCAACAAAGGATATGCTGCTATGCGGCTATAATAAGGCGTGCATTCCTTTTCCTTTTCTTTCTTTATTTTTTTTTATTCCCCATGTTTCACTTAACTTTTTAGAAAATTAAAAAGTGTGTCGATTACGGTTGTTATTCTCTTTCTGTTTTTCGTTTTCGTTTGTTTTTTTTTATGAAAGAAAACAGCTTGTCTGGGAAATTAAAAACATGCTCGTTTGAAAAGAGTTTTGTTTTCAGGCTGTATTTTTGACGATTTAAAGGTTAAGGCCATTATGGAGCTGTTAAAATCACACCCAAAAACCATCAAATGAAAACTATTTAGAATTAATCGATAAAGAAAACGGTCTGTTCAAATAATATATTTTGATTTTAACATTCAAATTCAAATTTACTTAAAAGGCTAGTATATTTCCCAAAAGGAATATAAATTGATTTAAACAAATGAATATTTTTATATATTAAAGAGGGCATTTAAGTGATAAAAAAAATGTTTTTTTCTTTCTAGCCATAGTGACGTCTAGCGGAGATACGCAAGCCACAATGAAGTTTTGAAAACAATTAATCGAAATGAATTCTTATCAACAATGTTACTGGCCTGTCTATATCCTGAGCTACAGGTAGGATATTTTTAATTTGATTTTTGTTTTCGTCTATTATTTTTACCTTAAGTGTTTAAAAATTTTATTGATTATTGACGAATCTAAAATATCTTAGTTCGGGGTAAAACTACTCTTGTTAGGATCATGATCATAAATTTGTGGGAAATCGGCCAAGTAGTCGCGTCTTAGTTGGATCTAAAGCAACTAAAACCGTAAAAAAAATTGTCTTTTTAAAATTAGTAAAAATACTAACGCCTTAAGGTTTCTATTAACATTCAATTTTCCTTAAGATAATACTTACCATTGAAGTCCTTTCTACCAAAACTAATTAATAATTTTCGTTCCTTCGTTCGTTCGTTCGTTCGTTCATTCTTGTTTCCTTTTTAATTCAACTCAAACCTTTTAATTTGCTTGCAATGTGCTGCATAGGATACGTTTATCTTACCGCCATGCCAGCAGTTGGTAATGAATAATATGCACAAAGCGAAATACATTTCGAAATAAAAGAGAATTCATCATCCCAAAGCAACCAAAGCAACAAAAGTATAAGAAGACAGTCGTCATTCATGCTGCTGTTACGTGTACGCTTAATAAAATGTTGAAGAATTTTTTGAAAATTTAAACAAAAAAAATGTCATTTAAAACTAAGACAAGAAATGTTACTTTATTTATGAATATTAAGTTTAAAGATTATTCATAACAAAATTAAGTTTTTCTAATTCTTCAAAAACCCTAAACATACGCTCGTTGTAATTGGCTAAGCCTTGAAACCATCAAGATTTTAAACACATTTCGTGTAGCTGTAAAGGCTTTAATTAAATTTGTTTTCTTTTTTTCTTTTTTTTGTTAAATAAATGACTTCTTCTAAGAACAAAAACAAAATACGTTAACGTTTCCACCGGATGGATTACTTATTTGAATAACGTTATTCTCCTTTAATTTCTCTCTCTCTCTCTCTCTCTCTCTCGCTCGCTTTCTTCTATGTATGCGTATGTGTTTATGAATGTAAAAATTTGGTGGTTTTTTTTTTTGTCTTGAGCCGGAGGTGGTAAATCTTCTAAAGATACTTTTGTTCCAACAAAAGCATGCACGATTCACCATCCTTTGTGCCTACGTACTAAAACCCACCCCCTACACACACATCAACCACTCTCCCCCCGCGGGACTGCCGTAAGGTATTACTTCGCGGGGGGCTGGTTAGCTCGAAAGCTTTATCACTTTATATCAAATTTCGTCTTCGTTCCTCCAACCTTCGAGTACTATCATTACTTCGGCCATTTTCTGGCTGTATTGGCTCCATAGCGTCCTAGAATTCAACAGCTCCTCCATGAGCCGGTTTGGTCCTAATCTAGTTTCTCCGGGCCATCTAAACCTGGGGCAGCATGTTAGAATATGCTCCGCATCTTCCTCTTCGTCTACACAGTTTGGGCATATAGGGGAAGTATCATGTCCAAATCTGTGCAGGTACTTCCTAAAACATCCATGACCAGTTAGGAACTGGGTCGCGTAATAGTTCAGCTCGCAATGTTTATTCTCCATCCAAGGGGTGAAAGAAGGGACAAGCTGAAATGTCCATCTTCCCTTTAAACTGCTCTCCCATCGTGACTGCCATTTGTGCATGGAAGTCATTCTTTCCTCCGCTTTTATAGCCGCTGTCCGTCCTGGACTCTCAAGACGACGGAAGTATATGCGCCTCATCTCATCCGCCAATATGTCTATTGGTATTGTCTTTGCCAATACCAATACCGCTTCATCAGACACTGTCCTGAAGCCACTTATCCGTCTAATCGCGCTTAGACGATACACCGAGGACAGTATTCTCCTTGTCGACCCCACGAAGAGTGCCTTCCGACCATATGGGGCAAGCATATAGCATTATCGACGTTAATACCGCTGAAATTATCCTCCTCTGAAATGGACCTGGTCCTCCAATATTTGGCATCATCCTCGCCAGTGCTCCCTGCGTTACAGATGCCTTTTCGCCGATGTATTTTACGTGCTCCTTGAAGTTCAACCTGTCGTCAATAATCACTCCCAGGTATTTTATTGCCCTCTTTGATTCGATTTCTGTGCCTCCAACGGTCACTTTCATCTTCTCCACTATCTTCCGACCGCTTATCAAAACGGCTTCCGTTTTATGTGCAGCAAGTGTCAAACCTGCCTCATCCAGCCATGCACTAACATTTCGAATCGCTGTGTTAGTCTCGGTAGCTAAGACTACCAATGTCATCTGCAAAGCCTACAATTGTAGTCCCGTTTGGCAATCGCAGTCGAAGTACTCCATCATACATTATGTTCCATAGTAGTGGGCCAAGTACAGAGCCCTGCGGGACACCCGATGTCACTACGTATTCCTGCTCTCCTTCATCCGTTAGATATATTACCTTCCTGTCCTGAAAGTAATTGTTCAAAATCTCCATTAAGTATGGCGGCGTACCCATGTTAAAGAGGGCTCTCATAATCCGCCCCCAATTCGCTGAGTTGAACGCGTTTTTAACGTCAAGTGTGACAACCGCGCAGTATTCCTTGGTGACAAATCTCCATCTTTCGCCCTCTATTACTTCTCTTGCAATGTCGACTACCCTCCTGATCGCGTCAACGGTGGACCGTCCTTTTCTAAATCCGTATTGCAGGTCCGAGAGAGCTCCTCCTGCCTCGGCACGCGTCAGTAAATTTGGTGGTATAAGTATGTATTTGTATGTGTGTATGTGTGTGTGTATATATTTTTATTATAATAAAAAATATCATTGGATTTGGCTACACTTGTTGTCTGTGTAGCTGTATGTCTACTGTGTGTGTATGTGTTTGTGGTATGATAAGGATAAACGTATGAACATACGTTGTTTGCTTGTGTATTCACATGTAGTTTTAAGTCAATAGCAATCATGTACCAAAATATCCAATTAAAAAGCTCTCTCGGGCACTAAAAACATAACGGTGACATTTTGTTTATGCATAAAACATACACTCACATACACATTCACATACATAAGGACATACTCATGCTCATACTCATACACATACAAACCAGTCAGCCAGACAATAATCTCGTCATAATATAAACGTTTATACATGCAATGGCCTTTTGTTTTTGTTTTTTGGCTTCATGCTACTGTTGCATATATGGTAACGTATCGTATGCATATGGGTGCGTGTGACTTTTGTGTCCTGTGTATTGCATTTTTTAAAGAGAGCTGACAATTGTTGTCGTATAGACAAAGAGAGCTGGAGAGAGCAAGAAATCTGAAGGTGCAATGGTGTTTCCTTTTTTTTTTGTTTTGTGAATGTATTGTCGAATTCATTGTTTTTGTTTTGCTAACATATTGTGTCTAACGACAATCCTGCGTTCGTTTGTGCAACATTGTACATCCACATCAATGTCAAATACTGAGGTTCGTTAGTATATTTGTTTATGGGTACTGCAATTTACAGTCAATAGTACATTCGCATATGAATTGCAAAATACACGCATGCATACATTTATCTCCATGTATGTAGTATGTATCGATGAAAATAAAAAATATTTCCAAGAACGAAAAGGAGAGAGAGAGAGAGAGAGAGAGAGAGAGAGAGAGAGAGAGAGGAAACCCTTTACATTGACATGAAATTTTTGTGTTTGTAATAAAAAGGAAATCAATTTGATATTATTTTTGGTTTTTTATTTTGTTCAATTAAAAAGTACATACCGGTACAACATACCGATAATAATAATAATAATATGAAAACAAATATACAGTTTGTCAAAAAAATCTTTGCACAGACCAAAAAAATGTAAAAATTGATCTTCATTCAAGAATTCCAACAACAAATCCTTAAATATTTTTTATTTTTGGACTCATTCTATAACTGTACTTGTCTACGACCATATGGCACCAATAGTTTCCTAATATTAACACACATTACAATAATAACAACAACAAAGAAGTTTACTCAATCTAAGAGTGTCAAAAAAATCTTTGCATATTGAATGAAGATAATAAAAAAATTTCAAAAATATGCCGTTATTTCCCAAAATGTTGCGCATTTTGAGTTTTTCACAAATGAGATGGAATGTGAAAGGGGTAAATAAAGTTTTAGTAATAAAGGGATCGTTTTTATGTAACAAGTGTCCTTATTTTTAAATACAAAAAATGCCAGGGAAACGAGTTTCAAAAAATATTATACAATTGGGCTATTTAAACTACTACAAAAGCAAATGTGCGAAGGAAATCGTCGTTATGTTCTCCCTAAACATGCGGACTGTATATAATTTTATATCCCGTGCTGAAAAAGAAGGAGGACTAGATTTAATTGGATCTACAGGCAGTCCAAAAAAGATGACGCAGCGAGTTGAAAGAAAAATTATTAGAACCGTGTATGATAGACCACAATCCAGTACGAGATGATTAGCTCTTCAAGTTTAAAAAGTCTTTGGGTTACGTGTTTTCCAAGAAACCATTGGAAATGTTCTTCAAAAACACTAATATTCTTCAAAAATGACTAGTAAAAAACTCTTGCTGTCAGCACAAAATGTCGAAAAGATATTAAGATTTGCCACCGAATACATTTCACTTCCTCCGGAGTACTGGGACGATGTTATTTTCTCAAATGAGACGAAAATAATGCTTTATTATCATGACGGACCGCAGAGTTTGGCGTAAGCCTCTGAAAGCACTAGAAAATAAAAATCTTATTCCTACAGTAAAGTTTGGAAAACTGTCGGTAATGGTATTCGGCTATATATCCAGCAAGGAAGCTGGTGTTTGGATGAAATAATGACTAAGAAAGTACATCTTGATATTTTATAAAATAAACTGACCGCCAGCTTCATGAAATTTGGTTTTATTGACCCGGTTAATCCGAATAAATTTAATCACAAGTACTATCAAGATAATGATTCTTAAAATAAATCTTATTTATGTAACTCCAGGTTCCTTTACAACTGCACCAAAGTTATTCTTACTCTTGCCCAAAGTCCTCATATTAACCCTATGGAATTTTTGTGTTTGTAATAAAAAGGAAATCAATTTGATATTATTTTTCGTTTCATTTTTTTTATTTTTTTCTTTATTTTATTTTGTTCAATTAAAAAGTACATACCGGTACAACATACCGATAATAATAATAAATAATATGAAAACAAATATACGTGCATAGAGATATTTAATTACTTGCATATATTAATTGCAATACACGTTTGAATTATATTTTATTTATTACGAACGAAGTAACGAGAATGCCTATATGTTTGGTGCAATGAAAGAGACCAGAGTCTCTGGTGCGAACTGCCACTCACTCTCAAGTTAATGGTCTAGCATACTACCCACCCACTAGATTACAAGGGCACCCACATGCATTTAAATTCTTTGTAGGTTATTACTCTCCTTACGTTACTTTGGAGGACAAAGTGGTTTGAGACAATCGCACGTGCATTAGCATAAAATGACAAATTCATATGAAATATTTTTATACAGAATTTAAATATTCTAATCATCTCTAACATCGCCTAGCATTGAGAAGAATCTTAACTTCTTGCTGTCTTCTCGTTCATCATATATACTTACTTACTTACTTACTTACTTACTACTTGTCTTAAGTAGCTAAAGATCTTTCCGTATAAAGAGTCAAAATTGCACAATCTATGTAAAAGCTCTAGTTTCTATCATCAGCATTTCTTTGAAATATTTCTTTCATAGTTAATTTGGCCAGTGCAACTCTTTAGTTAGGATTACGACCCATCTTCTCAATGCGACCCAGGAGTGGTCTACAATTTAAAGTCGACACCGAACGACAGACTTTTAACAAACTTCTCACGCCAATTTCTTTTTTTTTTTTTTACTCTCACGAAAGCCGAAGAATCTTATTTTTCATATTTCGTTTTATTGGAAATGTCTAGGCTGGAGCTTAAACTTTGGCTTCTTATTAGCCAAGGCGGCACTACCTACTAAACTACGCCATCACCTTGTTTCTCTTACACAGAAAGTTTATTGCCCTTCGATGGCAATGTACTCTTCAGATGACAGTACTCTTCAGATATGGGCAAAGTGAAGCACTTCTAAAGACTTTCAATTTTCGCAATTGCTTACCACAATCAATATTTATACACGGAATTTGAACGTGAATTCTGTTGCAATACAAAAGGAAAACCATATCCATGTATTTATTTCTTTACAAAAACAAATACAAAAAAAAAAAAAAAAAGATCACAATATTATTGTTATTATTATAAGGTGACTATCGATTATCGAAAAAATTCGGTTTTTTTTTTTAAAAAATATATTTTAAGAATGCAGTAATTTAACCCTGCAATGCAGTGCTCTTTTTACGGGTCTTCACAGGATTAAGGGGATTACGGCAACTACACATTTTAGCATAGAATGCCAATTTCATGTGTAATATTGAATTTATGAAATAATTTTGGAATTTATTCGATGTTATTTTATGTGCGCCCATGGCATTGAACTCGGTCTTGTAGCCTTCAAATTTGTATGTGACATTTATTGGATAATCACGGGGCAACAAACGGCTGACATAAATGAAAAAATATACTTTGGCCACTGCCAAGGGATTGGGGCATCTGGGTGTCGGCTTGGAGAAATGAGCTTCAGCAAAATATCGATCCCCATAGGGTGGAATATTCTCAATATTGTTCTCTTTAGCGATAATGACAAATTTTGTGGCAGGCGTCAGATCCCAAGTTTGTACAAATTCGTTGATTTGATGAACCAATATCGAATAATTAAAATCTCTTATTAAAGCCCACGGTTCCAATTCAAAATCAAAATCCTCACTTGCTGTCGATGGACTGGGTGTTGCAAAGGACTCATCGCTAGAAGTCTCAATACATTTTAAGTGTGCAGATATAAGTGTTGGCCTCATCTTCACAAATTCTTTAATAACTTTGCCATGCTTTCGTCTCCAGCCATTTGGATTCTTGTATAAAAAATTCTTTGCCGCATCGTCTTTAATATATCTTGCTGCTTGCTGTACAATTCCCTCTAAAAAATTGCCAACCTCTAAGGCATCTATAGGTATTGGCTGGGGTAAATATTTCTCCTTTTCTTCGGAAAATCTTACAATGTCCAATGGTCCTAAAGCAATTTCCATTCCAATCGATGTACGTCTATATGAATGTATATTGTAGTAATAAATATATATCGGTATACGAGTGTGTAATTACAAATGTAATTATAAATGTGGAAATTTCAATTCCGATTAAAATTGTTATTCTAATAGAATATATTAGAAAATCTATTTTTGACACAAGAAACTTAAAAACTACATGCCACGTTGTATCATTTTTTGTTTTTAAGGTTGTACATTAAGTTTAAGAATCGAATATTCGTGAAATTTGTATCACAGTGCCATTGGAGAATCTACGTATATCATCGTGCAAGCGATCATGTTAAGAATCTAAAAAATATTTTCATTGTCCTGTTCAAAGTAGAACTAAAAATAACTTGCGAATAAAGAGGGCTATTACGTACTTAAGGTTTTCAATCAAATCCAAAGTAATACCATGAAGATATCACATAAGAGGAGAGGATACTTGGCAATAAAACTCCCTATCATCGAATGACGAAATTTTAATTTTCAATGCAAAAGTTAAGTATTATGTGCCTGCAAGATGTTCATCACCATTCCTTTGCAGCTCTTATGTTAGGTTAGGTTAAGTTAGGTTAGAGGACTTGTACTTGTCTTAGCTTCTCACACCAGTCGTGTTGTGCGCGTTAATTATATACATGAGTGGCGGGACCTACAGTTTAAAATCGGCCCCGAACGACAGATTTTTTTTTATTTTTGCGAGAGCTTTTGCCAGAAATCAGCTAAGAGGAAGTCGCCGGAAAAGTATTTTCATATCTTCGTTTTGATGTCTGACCTGGGATTCGAACTCGGGCCTTTCGTCTAATAAGCCAACACACTACCTACAGCGACTTTGAATATTATAGATTGATAAATGATTCAAGGCATTCCTCAGAATATTTAGTCCTTAAACATACGCAGTATATAACTTTAAAACAACGTTCTATGTGGACATACACAACTGCACAGAACTGCAGTGCATTCCAATTAGTAATGGACAGTGAAATAAAATGTCAATGTTTCGATGTTTTTTACGATCCAATGCATCATAAAGAAAACAGAATGTAAGATCCTGATCTTCTGACCGAGCTCCTCTAGTTTGGATGGATAGTCAGGATGGTTTCCTCTCCTCTAATTGAATAATTGACTCCCTAGTAGTATTAATTGTAGTATTACAATGGATCTACTGATTACTGGCCTAAGTTAGTTCTAACCAGGTCTATGAAAAATCAACTCATTTCAACAATAGATCAGATCATTACAAATCGTTAGATGACCCGACCTCAAAACTGATAAAAAGATAAAATCAGTTTTCTTTTTTGGTTTTTGTTGTATTTTATAAATAAAATATATTTCATTGTCTTAGAAAAGCAACACGGTATCACGAGTATTGGATTTAAAGAAAATAAAAATAAATTATTATTTACTCAAGTAGTTCTCTTGTAGCAACACTGACCTTACGTGACTTCACAGCACTAACTGGATTGCGACAATAACACAATTTAGCATAAAATGACATTTTCATGTGTAATATGGAACTGATGAAATAATTTTGAAACGAATTTGACATTATTTTGTGTTTACCAAAGACACTGAATTCGTGTCTATAACCTTCAAATTTGTAGGTGACATTTACAGGATATTCACTGGGCAACAGATGGCTGACGTGAATGTAAAAATAAACTTTGGCCACTGCCAAAGGATTTGGACACTTTGGTGTAGGCTTAGAGAAATGAGCCTCAGCAAAATATCTATCGCCATAGGGTGGAACATGTTCAATTTGGTACTCCTTGGCGATAACCACAAATTTTGTGGCAGGCGTCAGTTCCCAAGTATGAATATAATCCTTGATTTGACCTACCACTAATGCGTACTTAAAATTCTTTATTAAAGCCCAAGGTTCAGATCGCAATACAAAATCGAAAGTTGATGTATAAGCAGGAATTGAAGGAATCCTCCATTCCGGTACGCAAGACCCCTTCTTGAGTACCCAGACGTTCGGATTTTTGTATACGAAATCTTTTCCGGCATAATCGTTCACAAGTCTTGAAGCCTTTCGTACAATAGCTTCTATACATTTGGTTACCGCCTTGGTATTTACTGGTTTCGGTGAACGTTTTAGCTTTTCTCTTGATAATTGCACAATATCTAATGGGCCTAAAGCAGCGTTCATTATTAATTTGGTTGACCTTTCTTTATTAAAAATTGAACGATAATTACAAATATATTATTTATAAAGAAATAACAATATAACGTTACGATACGATAAATTAAAATAGAAAAAAATATAAAAAGTAAAAAATTTCTTGACATTTGGCATTTAAATTTTAAATTGTAAATATTGTTGGTATACCCCATGGTATACCCCCCAATAGATATTTTTATGAAAATTGTTATGCAACCTTCATAAATATAATTATGAAAACCAAATGCCATGCCATGGGACAAGACGAAGTCTCCACATCGTAGTCTCCACAGACTCTGTGACATCCACATGAAAGTAAACAACAACGGGAGTAGCGATTTTTCTATTAATTTCGATTAATTTTGCACATTAAACTCTAGAAGAATTGATTTTGGGGATTCTATTCCAATGAAGTTCTTTTTATCGCAGTTCATCTCAACATTTGAGTCTCTCAATTGACCATTACAATCATTTAATCAGGACTAAGACCTAGTTCATCGTATAATTTCATTTGGGAAGCCATTTTATTTACACACAAATAGATTACCCGGGAACACGGTAGATTTATATACGGTAGCCTCAAGTAAACAGCTGATAAGGTTTAAAATGTCAAAATGTTGTTGTTTTTTTAGTGTTTGTTGTAACCATTTTTATAAATTTTTTAACATTTTTCTTTCTATTGTTATTCGTCAGTCAATGTTGAATACACTTGGTCAGCTGTTTTTGACATTACGCATACTCTTTGTTGTATTTGTTGTAGACATGTTCCTACCTTATATAAATCTGCCTTGCCCGGGAATCTATTGTGAAGTAGTCGCCAAAAGAAGAATGCCTGCCTACTATTGATGGCTTATTACAATGTGTCATTAAAAGAGAACAAATTTCATTTTGTAAATATAAAATAAAATAACAATAAAAAGTATTGTTTTATTTCATTTTTTTTGTTTTTGTTTTGAAAATTTATAACCACAATATATGATAATAACTTTACATATTTGAACCATGCAACACTGCCTTACTCTGCTTACGACCCTGCAGGGGACTAATTGGATTGCGACAATCACACAATTTAGCATAGAATGCCACTTTCAGTTGTAATATGGAGGTGATGAAATAATTTTGAAATTTATTCGATTTGATTTTATTTTTACCCATGGCACTGAATACGGTTTTATAACCTTCAAATTTGTAGGAGACATTTACAGGATAATCACTGGGCAGCAAATGGCTGACATGAATGGTAAAATAAACTCTTGCCACTGCCAACGGATTGGGGCACTTTGGTGTGGGCTTAGAGAAGTGGGCCTCAACAAAATATCTATCGCCAAAGGGTGGCACATGTTCTATGTTGTCCGCTGAAGCGATAATCACATATTTTGTGGCAGGCGTCAGTTCCCAAGTTCCTATAAACTCGTTGATTTGATGAACCAATAAAGGATACTCGAAATCCTTTATTGACACCCAGGGTTCAAGCTTATAGTCGAAATCGTCACTTGATGTCGAACAACTGGGTGGGCCAAAGAAATACGAATTGCTGCCACCGCACATACCACTGCTACTGCTACTGCTGCTACTACCACTGCTACTTTCCGAATTGTACCCTTCAAAACTTTTCAATTGTATACTGGGTTTCCGAAATGGTGGTGGAACACTCTTTTTATCCTTATTTCGTTTCAAACTATTCGGATTTTTGTATATGAAATCTCTTCCAGCATTATCCTGCAGAAGTTTTACTGCGTTGCGTAAAATATTTTCTAAGCATATCGCTACCTCTGCAATATTTATAGATGCGGATAACCTTTTTTCCTCTTGTCTTCCTCTTTCTCTTTCTTTTTCTTGCGAAAGTTCAACAATGTCCAATGGGCCTAAAGCAATATCCATTATAAATTTTGTCCTTTTCTTTGCAAAATGTTATAAAAAAAATTGTTATAAAAAAAAATTATAAAAAATTCTATAAAAAATAATAAAAAAAATATTGAGCGTTATAAACCGATGCTATTCGGATGTAAAAAAGAAATGTGAAATTAAAATTTTTGTCATTTCCATTTTGAACATTGAATTGAAATAAAAAGTGTTGAAAAGTAATTCAAATTTTATGGAAATTTTTTTTTTAATATTTTGTACCTTACGGCGATTGTATTTATTCCGTTTATCCGTTTATCAATCCCAACTGGTTGGTATTGCCTAGCAATCCTGATAGTTTTATGCATGCATGGATTTCATTTAGAACACCGTGACTAGACATATAGTTCTACGCGAAAGAATTCTGCATCTAAGGTATTTCCAGTCTTCTAGCGTGAGTCCCTGCTATGAGGTTCCTCAGATGGAATCTTCTTGAATCTCTAGGTTATATTGTGGCTGCTTTACTGTCGTTAAGCAATGGCATTATTTCAACATGAAAAGTACTACAATAAACTGATATCTGGTAGTGCAAAAGACAGTGGATGATCCAATATTCAGTTGTCCTGAAAGGATATCACATTCGACTTTCCTGTGGGAACATGAAATGTAAGGTATTAAGATAGTTTGAATAGGAAAAACGTGTTCCTTGAAACTAAAACTCCCAATTAAAGTTTTGGTTATTTTTTATTGATTGAAAAATTAAAATTTTTTGTAATACAATAAAAGATTTTAATTTCGTATTCAATTCCATTCGGTTTGCTTGCATTGAAACTATTTCAAGCATATGGCGTTAAAACTCCTCCAGGATTCAATATTCTCTATAAAAAAAACAAAAAAAATCATACCGATTTACCTGTTATCCTTTACATACACATTCACATCACACACACACGTACACGTACAAGTACACATATGTATATGTGTGTGGAAATCAATACAGTGATACAATACAGAGTGAGTGAGAGAGAGATATTCATTTATTGTAAAATAACAATTATTTTTATTTGTATTTGTATTTTTTGTGTCTACTGGATAAAAGGACGTTTGTTTCTGTCTTGGTGTTAGTGTTGTCGTTTATTTTTAAAGCAATAATATCATCGTCCTCTCTTAACAAATAACAATCGTTGCAATATGTGTAGTAAATACTGTGTTGTTTTTGTATTGTTTGTTGGATTTTTGGTTTTTCATCTGCTTTTTGCGTGCCAACATTTTCTCTCATAAACACACACCTACACTCTCATATTTACACATACAAACACACACACACACACACATTCAGCCAAGTTGTTTTCACAAAACACGTACCATGGCAATATAAAAATATTTTAAGGTTTTTAAATATCGATAGAGCCACCATTAAGGACCGAACGGACGGACCCTACATTCTATTGCTACTGATTCCTTTTTCTCAATGGATTTCAGTTAAAGTTTTGAAAAAAGACAGTGTATGATATATTTCCAGAAATTGTCCCAATACAATACATCGGGAAATTACGTTAGTCTAGTAGGTCCATCACATTTTTGGCACTGAGAAACGAGATTTCATGCGCATTCATACATTAAATGAAATTGGTTTTGAGTGGCCATGATATTGAACGCATCGTAAAGTACTTCACATGTTCGACAGAATTTATTTTATTCTCATATGCAGTAGATATGTACATATGTGTGTACTTATGTATATAGGTATACACGATAGGATCTAACAGCTGCTGGAACATCTCTACTTTTCTCAGAAGGATTTCCATAATCTTCTTTTCAATGTCGTGGTGGTAACAGTCATACTATTAGACGGCATCGTAAGACTTAAAATTCCATGGTCCATTGAAATGTTTGATATTCTAATGACTGCGACAATGCTGCAATCATTAATGAAGAAATAAAAATGAAAAGAAATAAAAAAAAAAAAACATTGACTGACAGTCATTCATGCCGGGTGTATGTTTTTGAAAAACGAAAAAAAAATATCTCACATATGGATGGAGCACATTTTCGGTAATAAAATTTCTTATTTGCAGTTAAGCAGAATAAAAAGAAATTACATGGACTTAAACGAGTATTGTATTGTATTACATTATGTGCGTACCCACATGCATATCCACATACACATACACATATACTTACAAAGAAAGAGATAAAGATCAGAAGAGTTAGAGGAAGAGGAAGAGAGACAGACAGGAGAAAATATAAAAAATGGATTTTTAAACAAAATGTTTCTTTCACCACCTTCTCTACAAAATTACAAAAAACATAAACCAAAAAATCTGATCAACAACAACAACAAACTCCCACTCCACACCCACTAAACTCCTTTTTATAAAGCATAGAGTAAATGGCAGAGCAACAAATTTTGTGGCCAACGACGCATTTGATTATAATCAACACAATTGTGAAAGCGTACATTTCCAAAACATCTATCCACGACAAAGCTTTCATAAACAATTATATGACGAATACCGTAATATGTGTGTAAAGATAAATTCTTATTTGAAAATCCAACACCGAATCCATAAAGCAGAGCCATATTTGGCGTTAACAAAGCAAAATTTTCCATTGTTAGCTGCTTAACAGTATCCATCTGAACAAGTCCACTGGTTTAGGGGCTAATTTTAGGACATACATATACTAGGTCTATGAGTACAATATCATACTCGAAGGAAGTCTCCAAGACCTCTTAATATAATCATATAATTTAATTCTAGGTAGGAAGCTGGCTAGCTGTGTAGCTGACTAACTACGAATCTGGCTAGTGTAGCTGGAAAGCTGGCCGGCTGGCTAGGAAGCTATATACATACACACGTACATATTTTTATTACTCAAATTTTTATTTCCTACAAAACATATTTCAATAAAAGCTTTTTATTTTTATTTTTTACAGAACTACCATGCTAAACAAGTATTCAGTATTCATCGTTTTCGGAAAAGAACTCATCTGAATTAAGAAAAACACTCATGGAGTCCACTTTTTACATAAACACCAAAGACATTACATTCAGCAACAGACAGCTTTTAAATTTATGTCTGGCTACGCAAAGGAGACTTCTACAGATCGAGAAAGATATGCAATTTCCGTAAATAACCCATCTTTTGCACCATATTCGAAACAATAGATTTATTATAAACAAGCATCGCTGACATCCACTAATCATCAAGGGCATTATATTTAACGACAAGCAGGAGGTTTTTTAACACTTTCAATCTAAATCGTCATTGGTGAACCTCCTCTCTCCTCTCTGCACATCTTTATCAAAAAGTCGACAACAATTTTATACTGGGTATCCTGTCATTAGAGCTTTGCATATCACTTATTTTAACTGGAAAACGCATTGGATCAATGCACACCGATTCTCCTCCTATTTATGTTTTTAAACGATCGATAATTTATTCAAAACAGCTTTGAAAAATTGATGACTGAAAAGTATTGACAACAAGTGATGAGTGACCCTGTTGTATATTATTTTTACACCACATTATTTTACACCACGCACTCGTCAATCATATTGATTTTGTTTAAAATCAAAGCGAAAGGCGAATTCAATAATAAATCTTTAAAATAAAACATAAAACGCAATAATTACAAACAACTTCTATTGTCAACGGCAGCAGCGACGTCGAGATCAAGTAAATCAGCAATAAGAAAAAGAAACGAACAAAGAAAACTAACTGTCCTAACAAGTACAGCAATAATCAATCGTATGAGAAAACTGGCGTCAGTTTTTGTAAAATTGAAAAACAGTATACCGACACACTTGTTGAAATCAGAAAAAGCAAAATCAAATTTTACAGAAAGAACAAAGTGTTTGAAGTGAAAAAATTTTATTGAAAAAGTGTTAATCCATTAAAAATGAAAAGACGGAGGCAGCATCTGCCCATGCTGGTTGTGGCGTAGACAATAAAGTTCTCGAAATCAATTGAAAGTTAAACTCGATAAAGAAAAGCCTCCCGGCGTCTCAGATATGCAGAATAATGATTCGGTGTTAACGACGACATCTTTCAAATAGGAGGTGTCCGGTTCCAAAGACGAAAAGACGGAGGAGAATAAAGGTGATGGTTTAGTATCACGTAAGTTGTTATCGACGCCTTTAAAAGAAAATTCAGTGGCAAAAGACGGTCTGGGAAAAAGAAAACGTTATGAGGTGCTTAGCTCTGGTTCTAAAGAGTGCTTATTAGGATTTGATGAGTTGGGCGGCGAGACAGAATTGGTAAAGGCTGACGTGGCTAACGATTATACAGATCAACAGCTGTAGAAGATGGAGCTATTGAAGGTCGTGAAGATATCAAGGAGTTCTCCGAAAGTCCTCATAGTTCTTCAAAAATATGTAAAAAGGTAATATTTCTCAAATAAATATTGTTTGCAATAAATTATTCAAAAATTCTCACTTCTTTTAGTCTTCTCCGACAAGAAAAATGACATCACCTGTTTTACAAGCTGCTAGATCTGCTAAAAAATCACCGAAAGCCTTTGAACATAGGACGCCTCCTACGGAAAGTAATCCGCTTTCAAAATCTGCTCTGACGTGGCTTACGATTCTACAAGTAATCAGAATCAGAAACAGAAACAGGTGTAAAAGATGAAGCTATTGAAGATGTAGGAGAGCCCTCTAAAAGTCTTGTAGAAAGTAAAGAGTTCTCCGAAAGTCCTCTTAGTCCTTCAAATATTAAATATGTAAAAAGGTAATATTTCTAAAAGAAATATTGTTTGAAATAACTATTTCATAAATTCTCATTTGTTTTAGTCATCTCCGACAACAAAGCCTTTAAACCTAGGACGCCTTCTTTGGAAAGTAATCTGCTCTGACTAATCTTACGATTCTACAGGTCAAGGTCAAGGTCAACAGCTGTAGAAAATGATGATATATTAGTGCCCTTGAAAAGCCTTAAAGAGGCTAAGGGCTAAGGAGTTCTCAAAGTCCTCTTAGTTCTTCAAATATCAAATATCTAAAAAGGTAATATTTCTATAATAAATATTGTTTGAAATAACTTTTTCATAAATTCTTATTTCTTTTAGTCTTCTCCGACAAGAAAAACAAAAATAAAAATCACATTGAAGTCCCCTCGTAAAGAACATATAGTGGCAGAGTGAGAGAGTGGCAGATGATGATAGAGGTCGAGTAAAGTCAAACGTACGGGTGCATCATCAGGAGTTAGGTGGTAGGTGGCAGTTGCATAATACGCCGCCAACGCCAAGAAGTTGGAAGCAGGCGCGATAATCTATATAATATAAGATAATATCTGTAATATCTGTAATTTGTGTAATTTTGAAAAAAATATCGTTTTGTGGTTATTTTGAAAGTTTATATTATATTTGTATTTATATTAAATGAAATAAGTACTAAGTAATAGTAATATGTAATAGGTGTAGATTGTAGGTATTTTAACAATAGTAATAGCAATAGAATAGTAAGCATTAGTATTAGTATGAAAAAGAAAAGAGAAGAAAGGGGAAAAAAAATAAAATCTAAAAATGCTGGCTATTTTTGTGTATTTCGATTTCTTACCATCTAGACAGACCATAATTGATGATAAATAGAATTTGAAGAATGACTTTGAAAATAATTTCTAGGATTCTAGAGAAGATTCTCAAGAATTCTGTTTTGTATATGTATGATATTAGTATGAAGGATCGCTGGTTTGCCACCATTTATAAACCCCCACCACCATCCCCAGCAAATTTCTTTTTACTTATTTACACATTTTAATCAACTAAATGAGAATTACAACAGATATCAATATCTAAATGAAAGACTAAAAAACCCCACCCTATCCCCCCCTCTACCACCGTACATACATATAATTTAATTATAGTCCTAGTCCTAACACAAGAATTTTTCTCTACTGAAAACACTGGATATTTCATATTCTTGTTTATTTAATAAATAAAAAATCTTTTTGCTAAAAAACCCAACGCGGGATTGAACCGGAGACCTCTACATCTTCAATCTAGCGCTCTCCCAAATGAGCTATTTCGACTTATACTAATTCTGAGTTGACAAAGCTTTATAAACACATATTTAATACACATGCAACTACTTATTAAAACCTAAACACAACAAAATGGTGAATTTCTTTTTCTACAGAGTTACCAAATTTTAACAATTCAAATCTTTTATTTTTCATATTTTTAACACTTTTTATTCACACTTTAATCACTTTTATAACAATTAACCCTTAAAATTATAACAAATGGTTGAATTTAATTTCTCTAGTATAGGACATACTTTCCTTTATTTCTTATTTCTTTGTTTTTTAAATTTCATTTCAAATATATTTATATTACAATATTTAATTATGCATGCATGTATGTATACGAGTATATAGAGAGTTTCCTTCATAGGTCATACATAATCACGATTTAAGGCATTTTCAATATCATTGACGTATCTGGAAAAATACAATAAAATTTGAAATTAGAACCACGACAGATGGAGCTAGTATGGAATTATATTATAGGAAAATATTTATAATTTTAAGGCTTAATTGTTATAAAAGTGATTAAAGTGATAAAGTGAATAAAAAGTGTTAAAAATATGAAAAATAAAAGATTTGAATTGTTAAAATTTGGTAACTCTGTAGAAAAAGTAATTCACCATTTTGTTGTGTTTAGGTTTTAATAAGTAGTTGCATGTGTATTAAATATGTGTTTATAAAGCTTTGTCAACTCAAAATTTGAATAAGTCGAAATAGCTCAGTTGGGAGAGCGTTAGACTGAAGATGTAGAGGTCTCCGGTTCAATCCAATCCCGCGTTGGGTTTTTAGCAAAAAGATTTTTTATTTATTAAATAAACAAGAACAAGAAGCTTTAGTCTAGTCGTCTTTCATTAAGTGTTGTCTGTCTGTCTGTGCAGTAGAAGTGTAATGATGGAGGAGAATATGAAATATTATCCAGTGATTTCATTAGAAAAAAATTATTGTGTTATAGGACTAGGACTATAATTAAATTATATGTAGTATGTACGGAGGGTGAGGGGGGATTGGGTGGGGTTTTAGTCTTTCATTTAGATATTGATATCTGTTGTAATTCTCATTTAGTTGATTAAAATGTTTAAATAAGTAAAAAGAAATTTGCTGGGGATGGTGGTGGGGGTTTATAAATGGTGGCAACCAGCGATCCTTCATACTAATATCATACATATACAAAACAGAATTCTTGAGAATCTTCTCTAGAATCCTAGAAATTATTTTCAAAATCATTCTTCAAATTCTATTTATCATCAATTATGGTCTGTCTAGATGGTAAGAAATCGAAATACACAAAAATAGCCAGCATTTTTAGATTTTATTTTTTTTCCCCTTTCTTCTCTTTTCTTTTTCATACTAATACTAATGCTTACTATTCTATTGGTATTACTATTGTTAAAATACCTACATCTACACCTATTACATATTACTTATTACTTATTTCATTTAATATAAATACAAATACAAATATAATATAAACTTTCAAAATAACCACAAAACGATATTTTTTCAAAATTACACAAATTACAGATATTACAGATATTATATTATATAGATTATCGCGCCTGCTTCCAACTTCTTGGCGTTCGCGTTGACGTTAGCGTTGGCGGCGTATTATGCAACTGCCACCTATCACCTACCACCTACCACCTAACTCCTGATGATGCACCCGTACGTTTGACTTTACTCGACCTCTATCATCATCTGCCACTCTCCCACTCTGCCACTATATGTTCTTTACGAGGGGACTTCAATGTGATTTTTATTTTTGTTTTTCTTGTCGGAGAAGACTAAAAGAAATAAGAATTTATGAAAAAGTTATTTCAAACAATATTTATTATAGAAATATTACCTTTTTAGATATTTGATATTTGAAGAACTAAGAGGACTTTGAGAACTCCTTAGCCCTTAGCCTCTTTAAGGCTTTTCAAGGGCACTAATATATCATCATTTTCTACAGCTGTTGACCTTGACCTTGACCTGTAGAATCGTAAGATTAGTCAGAGCAGATTACTTTCCAAAGAAGGCGTCCTAGGTTTAAAGGCTTTGTTGTCGGAGATGACTAAAACAAATGAGAATTTATGAAAAAGTTATTTCAAACAATATTTCTTTTAGAAATATTACCTTTTTACATATTTAATATTTGAAGGACTAAGAGGACTTTCGGAGAACTCTTTAGTTTCTACAAGACTTTTAGAGGGCTCTCCTATATCTTCAATAGCTTCATCTTTTACACCTGTTTCTGTTTCTGATTCCGATTACTTGTAGAATCGTAAGCCACGTCAGAGCAGATTTTGAAAGCGGATTACTTTCCGTAGGAGGCGTCCTATGTTCAAAGGCTTTCGGTGATTTTTTAGCAGATCTAGCAGCTTGTAAAACAGGTGATGTCATTTTTCTTGTCGGAGAAGACTAAAAGAAGTGAGAATTTATGAAAAAGTTATTTCAAACAATATTTATTTGAGAAATATTACCTTTTTACATATTTTTGAAGAACTATGAGGACTTTCGGAGAACTCCTTGATATCTTCACGACCTTTATAGGGGCACCTTCAATAGCTCCATCTTCTACAGCTGTTGATCTGTATAATCGTTAGCCACGTCAGCCTTTACCAATTCTGTCTCGCCGCCCAACTCATCAAATCCTAATAAGCACTCTTTAGGACCAGAGCTAAGCACCTCATAACGTTTTCTTTTTCCCAGACCGTCTTTTGCCACTGAATTTTCTTTTAAAGGCGTCGATAACAACTTACGTGATACTAAACCATCACCTTTATTCTCCTCCGTCTTTTCGTGTTTGGAACCGGACACCTCCTATTTGAAAGATGTCGCCGTTAACACCGAATCATTATTATGCGTATCTAAGACGCCGGGAGGCTTTTTTTTATCGAGTTTAATTTTCAATTGATTTCGAGAACTTTATTGTCTACGCCACAACCAGCATGGGCAGATGCTGCCTCCGTCTTTTCATTTTTAATGGATTAACACTTTTTCAATAAAATTTTTTCACTTCAAACACTTTCTTCTTTCTGTAAAATTTGATTTTGCTTTTTCTGATTTCAACAAGTGTGTCGGTATACTGTTTTTCAAATTTTACAAAAACTGACGCCAGTTTTCTATTACGATTGATTATTGCTGTTACTTGTTAGGACAGTTAGTTTTCTTTGTTCGTTTCTTTTTCTTATTGCTGATTTACTTGCTCTCGACGTCGCTGCTGCCGTTGACAATAGGAGTTGTTTGTAATTATTGCGTTTTATGTTTTATTTTAAAGATTTATTATTGAATTCGCCTTTCGCTTTGATTTTAAACAAAATCAATATGATTGACAAGTGCGTGGTGTAAAATAATGTGGTGTAAAAATAATATACAACAGGGTCACTCATCACTTGTTGTCAATACTTTTCAGTCATCAATTTTTCAAAGCTGTTTTGAATAAATTATCGATCGTTTAAAAACATAAATAGGAAGAGAATCGGTGTGCATTGATCCAATGCGTTTTCCAGTTAAAATAAGTGATATGCAAAGCTCTAATGACGGCATACCCAGTATAAAATTGTTGTCGACTTTTTGATAAAGATGTGCAGAGAGGAGGGAGGTTCACCAATGACGATTTGTTAAAAAACCTCCAGCTTGTGGTTAAATATAATGCCTTTGATGATCCGTTGAAGTCAATAATTCATAATTACTGGCTAGTATAGATGGATAGTTGGCTATCTGGATAACTTGCTAGCCGGCTCTTTCGAATAGCGGTAGTGGGATAGATGGAATAATTTGGAGATAGGCGAAATTCAGTTTTTTTTTGTGAAAAACATATGAAAACTCTCTAGAAGATCTATAGCCATTTGAGTATATAAGAAATAGTACAACTAACCGCCTATATGCAAATGGCAGACCAGGTGATCCTCTTTCGAACATTGGTAGTGGAATAGCTGGATTAATTTCTGTTGTTTTGATTTTTTCTGTTTGGTTGTGTTCTGTTAATAATTAAGATTATTTTATTAAAAAACCATAATAAATTTCTATTTTTACCTTCTCGGTTTAAATTAAGGACTCTTAAAACGTTTATACCTGAAGTGTTTTTGTTCTTGTTTTCGTTGTTGTTTTTTGTTTTATTACTGATTAAATATTTTACAGCAGAAATGTTTTCGTTTCCCAAATGCTTAAAAGAAGTCCTGTGGGTATTTTTTTATTTTTTTTTTTTTTATTAAAAAATGTTGAGTTTTTGTTTTTTATTTCCTATTAAATTATATTTGAAGGAGGTGGTTCTAATGTTGACTGTGATTAAACATGTTTTTTGTTACTTTAGAGTGAAAGAAATGATATTTTTTATTGTTGTTGGTCACCATAAGGCAACGTCAAAGTAAAATTTTAGAATTTAATCGCCTCCTTCTCTTCTTCTATTAGAGGCTGTTTAATCTCTAAGGCAAAGGAACACTCGAATTTTAAATAAAGGTAAGCATGGGTATTACTTTTTTGTTCTTTCTTAAAATTTACAATAAAAAGGACTTTTAATTACAGCCTTTTTTGGCAAATACATACAGGCAATAGCCAGTAACATATTTTATAATAAATCGTTTCGATTTTTGCTTTCCGATACTCCTAAAAACATCTCAAATCATTGTCGCCAGATATTGAATGACTTCTTAAGTCAGCCGTACAACAGTTGGATTTGTCAGTAATTTGATTGAATTATTTGAATGAATTTATCATAATAAAAATGGAAGGAAGACTCTTCGAGAGTATACTAACCCCTTAAGATTTTTCTTTTGCCTAACTTAGGATTAGCCTAAGGCTAGTTTTAACGAAAATATGTATTTTTATATAACTTTTTATTACCTTTAAGACTAGAAAGAAATATGTAAGTAAGGGTAAAAGAAAAATACATTTTTAGATTTTTAATTAAGCCCTTTTAAGGTTTATAAATGTTTGTAATAAAACGTAATATGTACGTTGCTACATACATACATTTATACATTGTCTAAATGTCAAAATTTCAAATGTCATTGACAAACACATTTAGGATATTAAAAAAAAAAAAAAATAAAAAAAGTAAAATAAAACATCATAGAAGACAAGTACGAAATATCTTACAAAAACTGTAAGCTGAGCAGTTAACGTTTACGTGATTAAGTCGACAACATTTGTAACTCTGACGTGAGGCCAGTAGTGAAGCTTTAAGTCTATTAAATTTTACTGAGAACTTTATTCGTAAAGTGATACAAAATTAATCTGTTCAAGAAAGTTTAAAACTTTTAAAAATATTTATGATATCGGCCTATGGTATTTTTAATCTTAATACAATTTCCATCAATAGATTCCCGCATTCTGTCAACAGTGTTGAAATATTCCAGAGACTATAAAAAGTCTTTTTTAGACGGAATTGTAGTCTTTCTAATGTCAATGATACATACTATTGGAACGACATATTTTCAATCCAGTTATAATTCCTCTAGTTAAGTTAAAGAAAATAATTATTTGAAGAAAATTTAAAAATTCATTTCTCTCTGTAACACCTAGAAGACGGTTATCATCCATACAGGTGTTGGAAATGTTGGTTTTTCATTTCATTTCGTTTCGTTTTTTTTCTTTTTTTGCATAATTACAAAGGGAAACATTCGATCATAAAAAGGAACACGAATAACAGCTTATTTTGCAAAAGTTCATTTTATAGTTTCTTGCAGTTGGACATTTCGTTTTGCAGCTAAATGTGCTTCTGTAATTATGGGCTTATATTTCAAATCTTTTGTCTGTTGCTATCTAGCATTTGTTGTTATTGTTTTTGTTCTTACTGGTACCGCTACATAGCAGCAGTAGTACATAGTTGTGTGTTAAAATTTAATTAATATTTGTTATTACGCCCTCTCCAAACAAACTATATTTCACACATACATACATGCATAAACGCAAACTCAAATGCAAACGCAAACACATAAACGAAATACTTTCACATTACATTCAAACACAAAAAGCAAAAATTATAGAGCACTGTGCTCTCTGTGTGTACTCACTCACAAGCAAACAGGACGAAAACAAAAACTTATAAACTCGCACACAAAAACATTACCAGAGTTTAGTTGTAAAATAAATGAGAAAATGAGAAGAGAGAGAGAGAGTGAAGAGAAAGCACACGGCAAAGTATGTTTATAATGTGCTCTTTAGTAATTGTAACTTCCTGTTATAATGGAACTCAACTTAACTAAATGCAATGCATAAAAATGTGTGTGTGTGTGTGTGCGTATGGGTGTGTTTGTAAACAAAATTAAAAGAAAAAAATTAGAAGAATAGAGCAGGAGAGCAGAAGAGCAGAAGAGAAACAGTTCATGTTTTATGGAGTACAAAAAGCAAACAGTACATGAGCATGAGAATGTGTTCAACAACTAAATGCGGTTGCTTATAACGGAAGGTGCAATACGCACAAACAAACTTTACTACTTTCTTTATTTTTTTTTTTGTTTGGTTTGTTTCATCGCTAATGTTATTGTTGTTGCATTCAACGTTTTTCTCGAAGTTAGCTTTAATGTTGTTACACTTGCTGTCCTCTCTCTCTCTCTGTGTGTGTGTGTGTGTAAGTGATACAGTTTTAAGTAAAGCCAAGTATGAGGACAACAACATATTTTATGACATCTCACTCTCTCTTTCTCTCTCTTTTTGTACCATTTATTTATGATGTCCTTTTCTCTAAAAAGAACGTTCTTTTAAAGGTAACCAAAAACAAAAACAAAAAAAAAAAAACAATAACAATAACATTATCAAAGCAACAAAACAAAAAAAAATATAAAATAAAGTGTCAGCCAGTTTAAGTTGAAATAATGCCTTTAACTCGTACATAAGACATTTGTTAAATTAATGTTGTACGTAGATTATGCAGAAATTAATTTAAATGAAACATGCACACGTACACCCACACACACACACACACACACACAATGAATATTAAAATGTAATAACGACAACAGGAAGAGCAACAATGACATACAAAACATTTAAAAACAAATAGAAAAGGAGGCGAAAACATTTGAAAACTTTCTACACACCCATACACATACACATACACATACCCATACATACAGGCATAAATTAATATGTATTGTATTTGAATATTTCACGAAATATTATGAACAGACAAACAAACAAACAAACAGTCATGGTGAAAACTATGAAAACCGCCTAAAGAAATAACACACTTTTTGTATTCACTCAAAACAGTGAAAATATTAATTAGAATCTTAATTAAGAATTTAGTGGAATAAATTAGAAAAAAAAAAACAAAAACAATAACAAAAATAGAAGTGATAAATATTTTCAAATTTGATTTTCAATTGAAAATTGAAAAAGTACACTGAAATTGAACTTTTCAAATACAAAAGATTCAAATGTAAAACGTGATTATTTAAAGATGTGTTCTTCATGAACAATATTTTCATGAGTTTATATTAAAATAAGAAGTTGACATGTGTCCTTTGTAACGTTTGTGGAATTTGCGTTTTGAAATGTTTTGCAAATAATTGTCAATATTTAAGTGTGTGTGTTATACAGTGGAAACTCTCTTGATCGAACAATGAAAAGATCAAATTTGTTCAAACAAAACTATGAAATAAAATTCTTTTGCAACTGCGAAATTGCTTTCATAATTTGATCAAAAGGGATGTGACGTTTTTTATATTTTATCTTAAGTTCGTTCAAGAAAAGAATCCACTGTTTATACATAAATGCCAATGAAATATTTTATTTTTTTTTTTACATTTCAAATATCATTTTAATTATGGAAAGATTTTTATAATGAGGTAGTTCACCTTTAATTTTAAATTTTAAGGAAAAATAACTACGATTTGAAAAGCGATTAACTTTTAGCGGTTCGCAGAGATTATGTCTCTTCTGTTCAATCTAACTTTTAATTTATAAACAAATTGATGAATTATTAGCAGATGGAAAGCATACACAATTACACAAACATACCCCAATACTCTATCCATTCCTTTCCCACTACAACTGCTACAAACGTACATAGACGATGCGGCTGTTAGTTATTGCAGAAAACTAAACAATACCGCAATAAACTGTGAAACTTGACCTGATTTTTAAAACAACAACAACAAACAACAACAATTCAATGATATTTAGAAAATTGCATGGAAAACTAAAGCAGACATTAAAAATTATGCACACTCATACTCACAATAATTTCATAAAATTTTACCATCAAATACACATAAACACACGTATGTACATACATTTGCACACGTCTTGACATGAAATGAAGTTTAATTTAAAGAGAGAAGCATAAGAGGATTAAAAATTATGAGTAGAAGTGTACGAGAATGCCTTTTCTCTAAAATTCTTAGAACCTAAAGTAGCTATTACACTAGCGAACTTCGCCTGTTATCACGACCTGATGGCAAAAATCTATCATCTATCTCGTGTAATGGATCAAAATTCGTTCTTGAAAACTTGGCCTAATGAATATCAAATTATTTGGATATTTGGCTGGATAGAGTAATATCAAGACACTCTCTCTCTCTCTCTCTCTCTCTCCTCCCAGCAGTTAGTGTTTGCAGGCCAAGTTAGCTGACGCAATTTTCCCAGGTCAGACATCAAAACGAAAAAATATTTCTTCGGCGACTTCCTCTCAGCAGATTTCTGGCAAAGCTCTGAGAGTAAAAATTGCCCATAAAAAAGCTTCTCAAAAATCTGTCGTTCGGAGTCGACTTTTAAACTGTAGGTCCCGCCAACTCATGTATAAAAATAACGCACACAGCAAAGTGGTGTGAGAAGTAGGTTCGTAATCCTGACTCTGAGGGTTGTAATGGCTAATATTTTATGTATGTATGTATGTAATTTGCAAATACAAGTAGGTATTTCTTGTTTCCAAACCTTAAGACCAATCATGAAATCATCTCTCAAACAAATCTATGCCTAACTAAGCTCGACAAACGTTATCCACTGAAAGAGATAACAAAAATTGAAGAACCTAAACCTAAAACCTATATATTTAGCCTACCCTCGTATATATGTATGTATGTATATGTATGTGTGTGTAAGTTTGTTTGTATTGTTGGTATTTTAAAGCTTAT
This sequence comes from Sarcophaga peregrina, assembly GCA_014635995.1. Lineage (NCBI taxonomy): Eukaryota > Metazoa > Arthropoda > Insecta > Diptera > Sarcophagidae > Sarcophaga > Sarcophaga peregrina. The sequence goes on from CM025790.1 coordinate 106,817,960, forward strand.
TTGAACATTATTTTCTCTGAAGTGAGCGTAAATGATTTATTTCACCACAAATTAAACAACTAACTACATATGCAATACACACACACACCCACACTCATAATAATTATTTTTAGTTTGTACAAGTGTGTGTATATATGTATGTGTGTGTATAGGTTTAAAGGTGTTTATACACCAGTTTACCAGTAACAATTACAACAATGGTGGCAGTAAAAAATTTCTACCGAGAAAGCGAAAAATAATAAAAATATTAACGCATACAAACAAACAAACAAAGGAACGAAAAAGAAAAGGAAAAATGTGAGAGAAATTTTTAATAATCAAATTAACAGGCACATTAACGATAAACAAACAATAATAAAAACAACAAAAGCAACAAAAGACAAAGGAAAAAAAATATGAGAGAGAGAGAGAGAGAAAGCTTAATAAAATTCGTAATAGAAAAATAAATAAAAAATAAGCAATAGTCCTTATAACTACATACTAGTGCTAGTGCTCGTACTAGTATCATATAAAGGAAGAAAAAAAAATCAAACCGAAAAAAGGAAGCGGAAGAGAAAAGGAAAAAATTAGTATAAAAAAAACTCACCCACATCAAGTTAACCAGACCAGGCCAGCAAAGAAAGAGTAGGAGCAAGAGGCAAGAGACAGCAACAGAGAGACAGCGGCATTCACAGTATGGCATTCACAGTTTTGTATGCCCCAAGGATAACATAAGTGTTCAGTTTGTTAATAAATTACTTAAGAAATCATCACATCAGCTTAAGTGTCTTAACTAAAGTTAATTAAAATTCTTTGTGGTGAAACTGCTCTCTCCATCTATGTATCTAGAAATAATTTCAAATTGTTACTAAAAAATTTAATTCTCATTTATTTGTTTATCAATTTACCATTATGATGTGTTGTTGTAGGCTTTATTGTAATTTTAGCTTGCCTTTACCATCGAGACTCGTTTAATGATTAACAAATTTTAATCTTATTAAATATCCATGTTGTTATTGTTGTTAATTTATTTATTGTTGTTGTTGTTGTTTTGTAAACATATTCCCCTTGGGACTGCCTGACTGACTGTGTGTTGCGGTTAAGTTTTCTGTTGCTGTGTTGTGCATGTTTTTAGATGAACTTTCGTTGTCGTTTATGTGTTTGGAATTCTGATTTGACTTTTATGAGTAAAATTCTAAAACAATGTTCATAAACAAACAAAAAAAATAAAATAAAATAAAAACAAAAACAAGCAAAAGTTTAACAGTTGTTGTTCAGGCTACCAAGCTCAATGGCATCGTATAAACATTTAACAGCACCAATACTCTGATAAACTTCCATTGAGGTCAAAGGCCAGCTGCAAAGGCTCGCTACATTTGGCAGAAGTTATCACTAAATACGTGAAGTGAAGTCTCAAAGCATGAACTCACAAGGGCTTCGCTAATATGAAGTTAGGCAAAGCTGGTAAACATGATAGCACATCGTCAGAACAAAACTCCTTAAATGAATTTGTTAAGGATAGATGAAACTTACTGTCCAGGCTAGTAAATAATGAATAAAGGAATGTGAAAACTATTTGAAGACATGGAAACAGAATATCTAAGGAGATATATTGAATTCTGTACTTTTTTTTACAGTTTTAATGGATGAGGTTGACACACTTGATCTCATTTTCCCCAATCCTGGAACCATTCAGTTTTCTTGCACAGAAACCAAAGTGTTTTCTCCTTCTCTGATACAGCGTTGGGCATATCTTCAATAGGTGAAGAATTGTTTCTTTCTCTTCTATATCTCTACAGATCCTAGAAAAGTTATTGTTATTGGTTATGCGAACGATTAATACGTCTCACATGAGTGTCCATAATACAATGCTCTGTAAAGGCGCGAGTTTGAGCTGATTTGCTTAAAATATTTAGGCGTCCTTGTTAAAATCAATTCCAATCCAAAATACTTAAATACATACACACATACATAGGTATGTATGACTGATAATGTGCATGTGTGCTATATTTAGACGTACTGATAATAGTCTCTATTGAAATCGTTTTGCAATTAGGCTTTTAAGGAATTTTCATTACGCGACAACAGCCAGCAATCAATTATATTTTTAATTATATGGAGGAGGGAGACTTTTACAGTCACTTTAATTTTTATCACAATAAATTGTGTTTTTTTTTTTTTTTTGGTTTCATTGTGTTTAAATTTTACTTTTTGAATAATTTAGTAGGATGCTCCCTTTTTCCTTTGTATCCTTCTCTGCGTTTGCTCTCTGATGTTTTTAAAAGTAGAATTTCCTATAAAATGTGTTTCAATTGTTTGTAAGTGATCAAAATAAAGCGAAAACAAAAGTGGTATGTAAGCCCAACCGTCTGACAGTTTGTCTTTTTGGCTATTTGGCTCACTTTGGTTGTCATTTTGGTTGTAAATATGTATACAAGTTGTGCATATAATTGTTTATATATGTATGTGCGTTTGGTGTGTGTGTGTGATAGAGTCAGTGTCGGTTTTGTCAATGGTTTGCATTTATATAAGTTTGTGTTTGTGTGGCTGTCCTGTAAAATAAACTATAACGTAATTGAGAATGTTTTTTAATAAGCACAAATAGTGATTAGTGATTTTTTCCTTTCGCCGCTCATATTTAAATAGGATGTCTGGCGGTAGTAATTGGTCATCCTGCATGACTTTTATTTTACAATTACTTTTTAACCAATTTGTATTAAATGAAATATGTTAATTTAAATTAGTTCATTAAAATTATTTAAAAACAACTTTTTTTAAACAATTTTAAACAGTTTTATTTATATTATATTATATACATCTATTTATATATAGAAATAATATTATCATACAAAAAAAAGAAAATTAATTAAAATTAAAGAAAATTCATGTACATGAAAAGACTACTTATATACATAAAATAATATAAAATATTAATAAGTAATATTATTAAGTTTTTTTCCAACACAAACAGTGATGAAAATGCCGTTTTTTAATAACGGCTAAGGCGTTGCATAATTCCTTGTCTGGGTCATCAAAGATCAGAGATCAGAGGTCATCCATCAATGCTTTAAAAATTTTTTGTAATCCTTCAAGCTCTTTTTGCCATGAGTGCCATCACTATTTATAGCAGGATTCAATCGCCAGAGATAAATTGTCTTTAAAGTTTTTGGCATTTCCCTCTTCAGTGATAATTTTCATGGCATTGGTCTGCCAAAAATGCACAAAAATTGGAAATGATAAAAGTAGAGAAGAATAAAAACTCACGTAAATTTGCTGATTTCCATCGATTATGTTATCATTGAGCGCTTTCAGCTCCTCGAGGGTGTTTATTGCAAAAGTAGTCTTAATTGCGTTTTTCCTATGGAACAAGGCTATCGGTCACTACTTTTTGGGTAGACAATGCTGCCATTATAATCTCATTTTGAGCTCTGTTTGAGCTCCTTAATTTCGCCTTGAAATATAAATATTTATCAGAAAATCGTGATATTTTGGTAGACAAAACATATTTTCATTTTTCCTGTTATTTCTGATAATTTGGCATTCATTTCAGAAAATTTGACATCAAATTGGGGAACATTGGCATCATCATTTTCTGTACCTTTATCTGTTAAAATACAACATAAATAATAAGGCACATTTTTACGATTGTACAAGATACTTACCAGCAGTGCTCAAATAAATGCGCTTCATAATTGGTAGTACAAGTATAGATTTGGTATATACACATTGTTTTATTTAGATTTTTAATGAACTATTTTATTTCACTATCACTTTTACAGATTTTATTATAAATTTGCAATATTTACTTGGGTTTTTCTCTTTTTTTAATAAAATTGAGCACCATCTTAACGGATTTGAAATTTCCAATTGCATTTGTGTGTAATTTCTTCTATTATCTAGTATTTCTTTGCTTGTTCGCTTCTTATTTTTCATTTATTTTGTATTACTTTACTGTGTAATAATTTTTTGTTGCTGTTTGTATTACAATTGCCGTGATGGATTGAGTTTCTCGCGTATTTTGCCATTATTCGCTTGATTTCCTGTGCCTAAGAGAAGAAAACTTTTTATCTTCCTCCGTCTCTTTGTTAACCTCTGTGTGTGTATATGGTAGATTTCAATTCTTTTAGCCGCCTGTAGCAATTGCTTTAAAGTTTCACAACGTCACCTTTAATAGTATACTTTAACTTTTTACAATTTCTTTAACTTTTTAAACACACACACACACACACACACACACATATACACAGAATCTAAAGGATTTAACTTTTCACATAAACCAACGTATGTATGTATGTATGTATATACATAAAAATGCTCATTTTACGCGCAGAGAGATGCATTAACAATTTCTTTTTACTAACATCCGCTTTTCGGCTTTAATATACTCTTAAAGAAAGATGGGTTTTCCCATAAAGTAAGAAATATTTGAATAAATTGAAATACCAAACATCTGTTGAATGATTAATTGAATAACTTTCATAAAGGCAGACATAATTTTTTAAATTTATTTCAATTAACTTGCAATTTACGTATCCATACACAAAATCTATATTTTTACTCGTAAATTCATTTATTTTTAGGGGGTTTCCTTCTATGTATGTATGTATGTATGTATGTATACATATTTAATATTGAAATTTCATTTATTTTCATGCTTCTGTTTATTTTTTATTATTCTACAAGTACAGGATGTATTTTATTGAACTTGCTTTAATACTCGTAGTTAGATTGTATTGGTTTCCGGCTTTTAGTTGGAGCAACATTAGAAAAAGGAATTACAATTAAATGAAATAAATATCATGAAGAATGACTAATAGTACATGTATGTATGCATTTATGTAATGATACATATACACAGTCTTACAAAAGTTTACATACCCCTCACATATTTAATTTTTTTAAATAAATATTTAATTTAAAATTCTTTAATGACTTTTTTTATTCCATATCGGATTTATTAAGAAAAAATAAACATAAAAATAACATATTTCCATTAATTTCTATTAAATAACATAAAATAATTCAGTTTTTACCATAAAGCTAATTTACAAAAGTTTACATACGGGGGAAAGAAAACGCTAAACGCTGGTCTCCTTTGGCTTTAATTACAGCAGATAATCTATTTGGCATGGACAATGCCAATTTTTTGGTAATTTCTGGAGTAATTTTGCTCCATTCTTCCATCAACGCTTCTTTGAGTGCTGGAACTGATGTTACTTGTCGTTTTCTGAGACCTCGTTTTAAAATATCCCATAAATGTTCAATAACGTTAAGATCGGGGGACTGCGGGGGATGTTCCAACTTGTGTTTAACGTTATATAGAAGCCATTCTTTAACTATCTTTGAAGAATGCTTCGGATCGTTATCCTGGAGAAATATTGCATTTTCCTCCAGATCTAAAAGTTGGACGCAGGGAACGTAGATATCCTTTAAAATATCAATATACATGGTCTTATCCATAGTACCATCGATGAACATAAGCTTCCCGACACCATTTGCCGCCATACATCCCCAGACCATGACTGAACCACCTCCATGTTTCACAGTGCAATTAACATTTTGTGGCAATAACGCTGCATTTGGCTTTCGCCAAACTTTTGTTCGACCATCACCTCCAAAAACCATAAATTTACATTCATCTGTAAATATTACCCTCTCCCAAAATGTAGGATCATTTACATGAGCATTTTCGTACTTTTGGGCATATTCTAGGCGCTTCTGGATATTCACAGATCTAAGTAAAGGTTTTTTTTTCTGGCAACTCTGCTATTGTACCCATTCCTCTTGATACATCGGCGAACAGTCTGGTCAGAAACGGTAATTTCTAGATCTGTTCTTATTTTCCGATTTAATTCGACGGCACTTAACTTAGGATTTTCTTAAATAGAACGAATAATAGACCGCTCTGTTCGTTTGTCGAGAATGCGGGGGCGCCCACTACGAGCTTTGCTTTCATAATTTCCATTTTTTTGAAATTTTTTATTATTGTTTGGACTGTGCTTTTACTTAAATTTAATAAATTTCCAATTTCATTAAGAGATTTTCCATCATTTCTCAATTTGATGACGGTTTTTCGAATTGGTTCAGAAATTTCTTTGCCTTTGCCCATTTTCTTCCACTAAAAACACTTTTTGCAAGTGTGATCACTTTTAGTAAAAGTAAAACCTCTGCTACTGATTTTAAACAAAGCATCACAAAAATCGTAGCGGAAATTTTAATGTTACAACATTTTTTTTTGCAGGGTATGTAAACTTATGTAACTTTAGAAGAATACCGATTACTGCTGTTTTGTTGTTATTTATTTTAAATAACAATAATAAACTTTATAAACTTTTGCACTTATGGTTATAACAGAGCCAACAAAACGTTTCTGTTTTCTTAAAGGATTGCATTCGTCAGTCGCAATGGTATGGGTATGGGTATGCGTATGAGTATTTTATTTTATAAAAATAAAACATAAAACATAAAGAAAAATAAATAATAAAAGTAGAAAATATTGTGTGCGAAAGTTTATTTTCAGATTTTTCTGCTCTTTTTTTTTTTGTTTTTTTCTTAAAGAAAACTAGCAGCAAACAAACAAATCTTTTTAAATTTTCCATTTGATTTAAGTTTTAAAAGAAGTTGTGGAATACAGTGACGAATAAATCAAGTATAAAATATCAAAACAAAACGAAAAAAAAAGCAAAATTAAAATGAAAATGTAGTTAATGGGAATGTCTTTAAGCCCAAAAAAAAAAAGTTGAATAAAATGAATTTTAATTGAATGATTTTTAACATGTGACTGCTAGAGAATTTAGTATTTTATTAGGCACAAACACGTGAGGAACAAAATGTAAGTTTAACGCCTTAAATGACGTGAAGTATGATTAATTACCTCTTTCGTTTTTTTTGGTTAAACAACACGCATATGTATCTACATACATCCATAAAGAAATACACAGTGGTGGTGTTCTAATTAGCACGCCCATCCACCAAAAAGATTGTGTTGAATATTTTATTCTTAAAGTGATTATAAAATAACTTACTGACTGTAATTAATAATATCTAGTAAATAATTAGTAACACCAAGAACAATTATTAATTTTAACTTCTTTTTTTTATTTTTTGAAAAGATCACTAAAATTTTCGAGACAAATAATTGTCCAATACAACAGTCGTATCATAATTATCTCATTTCATGTGTCCATTTATTGTTAAGTATGCCCCAAAGGACATTTAATTGCTCTCAAATAAATTCTGGAAAAATATTTCATCTTTGTTTGATGCTGGAAAAAGATCGTATAGATGGTTGTGCTAATTATAAGACTACAACTGTATATGTATTTATATGTATTATTCTTCCATACATATGTGTGAAGGATATTAAATACATACATACATACATGCATACATCCATACACACTTGATTACTTTCATATAAAATATACTTGTTGGCTGCTATATGGTTCTTCCTTTCGTTTTCGTTTTTTGTTGATTCATTTATTTAATATTCTTGTTGTATTAAATGTTTGCTTGAAAGTTTTAACTGGCTGGCAATGTGTGTGTGTGTGTGTGTGTGTGTATGTATGATATTTGAATGTGTGTGCAGTTTTCCTTTACTTCGTATAGTTATTAACGGCTTTTCTCTCTTCGCATTCGAATGTCTGTTTCGAAAACTAAGAATTTTGATTTAAAACACCATCTCGTCGTAGAGTATGTGCCCAACAATTCACATACATCCTACGTATATTCTTCTGTATTTTACACGAGACTGAAGAAGACAAAAATATAAAGTTGGAGCGGAAAAAGAAAAACTCATAAAATACAATGAAAATCAAATGAATGAATTCCTTTTTAATTATCCACAAGGTTTTCCTTTAAGCCATCGTTCTTTGCTGTTCCTTTGTTTATTTGTTTGTATATTCTTAACCCTGCCATCATTCTTATGGTTTAAGTTTAATGTGGCTTCTTCTTCAAGGAATTTTATATGTTTTATTGCCATTGTAATGTGAACTTGTCTGCAGTCATTATTAAAATGAATTTTGGTTCACTTACATGGTTTAAAGAGGAAGTGTTTAAAAAAAAAAAAAAAAAAAAAAAGTTTAAAAGCAAAGGAGTTTGAATTGAAAGAAATATATTTCATAAAGAATGAGAGAGACATTAACGTTTGGTTTTTTTTTTAATAAATCTCTTTAAGCCATTTAAAATTAAAGATGAGAGAAAAATAACAAAGTAATGGCATTTTAAGCTATATTAAGGCTTAAATATTAAACTGTTTTTGGAAGGATTAAAACCATGTATTAATTACAAAGACCTTCCTCCTTCCCGTTTTCTCTTTGATTGTGGTGTTTCTACTGATAAAGTCCTTTGGAATACCCAACAGTTTTCCTTCTTCTGTATCTCGTTCTTTTTCTCCTAGCATGTGCAACATGTTGCGCAGCCTTTTAATGACCAAGAGTTGCCATTAAATAAAATACATTTACAATCGCCATATTTTTTACTGCTCGTTTATAAAATATTTTTGGTTTAGTTTTTTTGCATTTTTCAAGATTTGTTTTCGTTTATTGTGTAATGCAATCCTCTTCTGGCTTATGGTCACTTCAAACTCTAGAAAACTACGTTTTGGATTTAATAGCGTCGACTGTTTTTAACGCTTAGCAAGTAACATATAAAGGCAAAACGTTATATGCAATCATCTTATAAAAGATTAAAACTTGTAATTATTTTTAAAAGCATCCTAAAAAATGTAAAGTCCATCTTAAAAGCAAAGCCATTAACTGTATGGACATTTAAACAACGTTGCAAATTCCTTCTCAATTCTCCTTTTATCCCCCTTCTCCTCTTGGTTTGCTGTGTTTTATTTTAGTTTTCAAGTGCTAGTTTTCTAATGCTTTTTTTTTATTTTACTCTTCTAACAAGCCCTTGTGGCCTCTGTGTGTTCGTTAATCTCTTTTCCCTGCATCATTAGAATCGTCAGCATTGGTGTTGGTGGTATTGATAAGAGGTGACGGCTTTACATTACTAACTTGGTTTTTTATAGCGGTCAGTGTGTTAACCAGTTTTGTTTTTTTGTGTCTGATTTAAACGATGATGCTTGATGCTTTTGTGTTATTCTTTTATCTTTTTGTATTTTTCAATGTCTTATAAGGATTTTCTCACAATGCGACTGCGTTGGATGTAATGATGTTTAAAGCGAAATATTTCACATGGAGACTGGAAGAGAATGATGCTTAAAACATAAACGAAAGAACGTTATTTCTAAAGCTATACCAACCGACAAAAAACAATTGATGATGTAAGTGTAGACAGCAACCAGATTCCATTAAAGCTGTAACAACCCCTTACAGCTTTTTTTTTTTTTTTGCTAAAATGCCGAACATACCATACATACTTTGTTTTCGAAAAATAAATAATTTTTCGTATATAAATTCGAAACAATGTTTCATCCAAATGTGAACCTGAAACCTATAGCCTAGACAAGATCCTTTAAATCCTAAATTGTTTCCTTTAGAAAAATATCCTGCATAATCAAAAATGAAGGACATTTTGGCATTTCAAGTTATATTTAGGAAATAAAGAGAAAAGCGTTGGGCGCTGCTTTACGTTTTTGAATTGAAAAGCTTTTAAGCTTTAAAGCTGATTCATTGGTATAACCGTTGAATAGAAAAATGTTTAACCAGAAAGTGTGACCCAAAAAAAGAATAAGGTTTCAAAGTTTTTTCTCGATAAGTCCTTTTAGATTTGATCAGAAAGTTGTTTGCTCATATTAGAAAAGTACTAGTTTTTAAGTGAATTATAGAAAACACCTACTTAATTACTTAATTGGCCATTAACATTCCGTTTACCGGATTTCAGCCTGCTTTAACATATACTTCTAGAGCAGATAACTTACTGCAGAGAACGTACTGCTCTGGATACGGTTTAAGGTTGCCGTAGAACTTTCAACGACATTATAAAAAATACCAAAGCAAATAAATTGACAAGCAAATAAGTGTTTCCAACGATTTTTAATTTTTACTTTGATAAATTTAAAATAAAACCTGGCTTTAGACAGTTTAGATATATTACTTGGAGAATAACACTTGGAAATAGATTTACGATTGAGAAATCAAGTTGAAGATGATCTCTTAACGATCTTGGTGTGAAAAGTGCTTATGATCGTTCTGCTTGGCATTTTATGCGAATTAGTGCGAAAGATAATAGGATTTTGATAGGGATATTAAGAAGAAGAATAAAAATAAGACAAATTCGATTTTTTTTTATGGTTTTCTAATAATTGTTTCTTTTATTTCTAATGTATGAACTTCTAAAAACTATACACAATACAATTTTTTATAATCTTCTGTTTCAATTAATTTCATTTCTGTTGTTATTGTTATTGTTGTTAATTTTATTGTTGTCATTATTAATTTTGTTTTTGTATTTTATTGTTAATTTTTGTTTAAATGTATTATAATAGTTATTTTATTTTTATTTATTATTATTATTTGAATGTTACTTTTATTTTTTTTAAATGTGTTTAGTTTAGTTTGTTTTATTCTATTTTTTTATTTTTATTTTTTTTTAGTTTCTATGTATGTATATAATAATATTGTTTAATTTTGTTGTTGTTGTAGTTGCTGTTGTTTTTTTTTTTTTAATTTTATTATTGTTGCTGCTATATTATGTTTGTTTATTATTATTTTAATTTTAATTTTTTATTTTTTTTTTTTTGTTTTTTTGGTTTTTCTTTATAAATATGGAAATGTATGTATATAATTATTATTTTTATATTTATTTTTATATATTTTAGTTTTTCTATTTATTTTTATTTTGGTTTTTAACACTAAATGAGTATACCTTAATGTGTATGGAAAAATCTATAACAGAATCTAAATTAAATCAAAACAAAACAAAACAATTAACAACCCGAATGGAGCAAAAATTATTGCACTTAGAAATTAAGGAAAATTAAGTACTAAAAGTAAAGAGTAATATTATTTATTTTTTTTTTTGTTTTTGCTTTGGCAAAATATAAAATAAACAAACAAACAAAACAAAATGAAGAAAGGAAATTTATATTAATGTTTGGCACCCAACTAACTGTGAACTCAATGAGAATCGGTACAGAATTCATCAGATATTTAATCTATAGTGGCTCTTAGCTTATTTCGTGCGTTCAATTCTTTTTTATGATATATTTTTATTTTTTTATAATGATGCTATAAACACAGTAAACGCTACACAGCAATCACAACAATTTTTCAATTGTCGTCTCAGGTAAGCTGCATTTGTATTAATTATAATAAAGGCAGGAGGCGGCAAAGTATAAGTCAAACAAATAGTAAATAGTTGATTTATACCTTATAAATACTGCCATTGCAATGTATTTACGCATTTTGAATTGTTGTATTGTATTTATCGATTCTTTAAAGCTTCTATTGGATGCAAGTTTTTAACACTACACTATTTCTCTCATTTCCAGCATATCCAATCATCTAATTGCGAGCATAAATACTCTCTTTGTGAACAGTAATTCTTTAATTTGCAGCATAAATCCTTAAAAAGAAATGAGCCTAAATGCAGCAGAAGCATCGCTTCCTCGTTGCCCCTCGTCGTGTTGCCCTTAAAATAATAATTTTCATTTACACCTATGAATATGTTTAATTTCTGAGAATTCCTGTGCTTGCTATGTTGCATCTATTGTGTTTATAGCATTACAGATAGGAAAAAAGTGATTTTTAGATTAGTTATAGTGATTAACAAAAATATAATTGCATAAATTCATTTATAAATCCATTCAAATTTATAATAGGCAGTCACGCTCACGAAATAACCTGTGAGCCACTTTACATATTCATATGTATATTGCACTTTAAAATTAAAAAAAAAAAAATAATAAAAATTAAAAAAAGAAAAATCTAACCATAGTTAGTTATAATATATTATAAATAAATTAATGCCTAGTATATGACTAGTAAAGTAGTATCAGCTTCAGCCTCTTTTGAAACACATATGCACAGTATTTTCGAAGAAAGTGTTTAACTAAGGGGTTAGTATACTTTCTAATTTAAAAAAAAAAAAAAACATCGATTATTTATGGTTTTAGTTACTTTAAAGCCATAGAATTACGATAGAAATCTTCTTTGCCTTCAAAGGATACGAAAAGATGGAGGAAAACGCTCTCACTTTTCTCGACCCGGCAAGAACTATTTAGCAAAGACTACTACATCGATTTTACTGAAATTTTTGGAAAATGTTCTCAAGACGTGTACATTATTCAAAATGCCTTTCCTTTTCTTTTTTAGGATATAATACATCAGGCTATTGCATTAATTGCTTTGATACACTATTGAACATATAAAAAAATTCATTTGTTTAAAGGAATTTATCGTAAAAAAGGAGTCGAAAAAGACCCTTAGGAAGTATACTAACCACTTAAGTACGAGTATGTATAAGTGTATGATGTGCTGAGGTCTGTTATTATAGTTTTGCTCTTTGAGAGTCTTTTAAATTAAAATTTCTTTAAATTTAAATTTACTTTTTTCCGTTCCTTTTAATAGTATTTTAAGCATTTTACATAAAATTAATCAACAAAATGTTATCGTTCATACTTGTATTTGTTTGTTTACTTGTTTGTTTGTTTGTTATTTTTTTATTTTGAATTTTACTGATTTGCTAACGTTTTGTGAAGTATTGTTTGATTCGCTTATCAAATTAAATTCAACTTTAACTTCTAAGAAGACAACAAGTTCATCTCTATACAACTTTTTGTCTTATTCATAATCGAAAAAAAAAAAATTTTTCAAATTGATATTCTGTTGTTGAATTGAACATAAAATTTTACACTTTTTTTCAACTGAGAAAGATGCATGTAGAGTTTCTTATATTAAGTTCTTCTTAAAATAGAGAGAGATAGAGAAAGACATACAGTTACCGTCAAAATAATAGCACCACTTATATGTTTAATTTTCATTTATTTATTCTGTTTTTATGTGTGCATATATTTCTCCATAACTTTACAGTCCCGTTACTAAAAGTGTACTCTCTTAGAAATTTATTACTTTTTTTTTGTAAATAAACAAGTGTATTTAAGAAAATGCGATTAAAAGCGTAACAAGTCGATTTTGGATCTGTCAAAATAATAGCACCAATATACTAATTCGTAAAAAAAAAAATAAACGGTGCATCAAATTTTAATAAAATTAATTTAAAACGGTAAGTATTTGTTTGTATTATTAATAATTAAACAAAGTTTTTAAGATTTGTGCCATTAGGATTTAAATAATGGGCCGTGCGAAACATTGTACGACTGAAAAACGCAAGCTCATAAAAAAGTTGTTTTCCGAGGGGAAAACATATTCTCAAATAAGAAATGTATTTGGATGCTCCAATAAAATGATCAGAAATGCCATTACATACACATATAAAGTTGAAACTCGTGGACGTAAAACCGTGACGCCTCCACTAATGGTAAAACGAATAGTTCGCCAAATAAAAAAGACTCCATTTATCCATTTATTTAATTAAATCTGCCAGTAAGTACTGAAACCATATCTAGAAGACTTAGGGAGCACAATTTGAAATCAAACCGACCAATAATAATGACCTTTGGATCACTGTACAGCAGGCATGGGACTCCATTACCGTAGAAAGGTGCCAGAACTTAGTAAATTCAATGGGAAGACGATGCTCAGCTGTTATTACCAACAAGGGTAACGCTACAAAATACTAAAAATAATGTGTAAGCCTAGCTCAACATAAAAGTACTAAAATTAAAAGTATTAATTATTTATTTCAAATTTTCTTACAGATAATAATTGAGCGGTGCTATTATTTTGACACGCCATTTTTTTGACTTTTTTTGGAAAAAGTTATTTTTTTTTAGGAAAATGAATTTAAATACTTTTGTTTTTTTCTTTAACATATTTTTAACTTATTTTTAAGTTATATAACCCAATATATAAACAATATTTTTGATTAAAATAAGTTTTATGATTTATTAATGAAAAGGTAAGTGAGTGGTGCTATTATTTAGACAGCAGCTGTATAGTCAGAGAGTGAGATAGATAGAGAGAGAGTGCGTTAGTTGTTGTTGTAATTATGCATGTACTATATACTATTTATGTACTACGTGTTAATGTACGTCGAATGTAAAATTATATTGTATGGTACGAGTAAATATAGTAGTTCTACGATAACTGGAAGATACATGAATGTATGTATGTATGTATGGTTGTTTGTTTTCATTTTGTTGTATGTTATAATGTATGTAGTATGTATAATGTCATATCATTTCATATCATGTTTCCATATGTACGTATATTTATTTTGTAGAGTGTAATTAAAATAAAACCGCTTTGATTTAAAGTAATTGGGCAATAACGGGCTCAATTAAGCACATGTGCTCGGCTCCTCTGACAGGCAACCGGTTGAGACAAAAGTGTCGTATCATATCGGGCACCGTTTCAAATGGGCGACTAAATTGACCCAATATATATTGGCCACATTCGTTGCGTTGTATGCGCATATGCATAAAGCCTTTAGCTCCCCTATAATAATAATCAAAAAGGAATAGAATTTTTATATTTTGTATCCCTCTGCATATACTTTTTTGCTGACTAATTTATATTTACTTTAAGGATAATGAATAGTCCTGTTTGGTAGACTCACAATTACGCACCAAAAAGCTGCCTTCACTTAAGGGTCTCAAAGTAGTTTCAGCCTCTATACGTGTTATGGAGCCATGATACCATCTGTACAGTATAGTTTTCAAATCGAGCAAAAATTATTCCTCAGTGTTTGGCTTTGAAATTTCTACACGGTTTACTCACCCTTGTCTCTCCAATGGTATTGACACATCGATTAGATCGACGGCATTACTAAAGGCTGCTGCTGTTGCATTCAGATTCAAATTAAGTTCTTTGTTGTTTGTTACTCCTCGTAAGTCCAGGCTGCCAAACTTATTGTTCGTCTGACGTGGTTCATTTAGATTTAAGGTGAGATTTTGACGGAATATAGCAGAGTCTGTAAATCATAAAAAGAGACAAAAGAATTCCCTTCAATTTCATTTATTGCTCTCACACTCGATTTCCTATCGGCTTTTGTTCATCAGCATGCAGCCAGTATGTGCAGGCAGGCAGCCATAAGCAACGTTATAAATACTCAATTTAGCCATTCTTTGTATTGTGTTGCATGGCTATTGAAGTGGAATGAGGTTAATTAAAAAATGTTAACACTATTGGCTGCTTTTGATCAGCCACTCACTACTGTTCACACTAACACTTGCTTACACAATACAACTCACATCACATCGCATCACATTACACCGCACCACACCACCCACACCACACCGCATAATACACTGGGCATACATATGTACAACGTACATACACAATTGGTCATTATAACCCTTTAGTAAGGATTACAACTTAGATTCTTACACGGGAGCTACAGTTTAAACTCGGAAATAGACTCGGAACGACAGATTTTTTGAGAAACTTTTCATGGCAATTTTATTTCACTCTCAGACTTTTTGCCATAAATCTGCTGAGAGGAAGGCTCCGAAGAAATGTTTTTTCATATTTTAGTTTTGATATCCGGACTAGGACTTGAACCGTGGCTTTTCGTCTCATAAGACAATACACTATCTACTAGACTACGACGACTTTAAGTGGGCAATAGTAAGGAATGTGCGTACTTACCAAGTTTCATAGCAGTTTTATTGTCATCTCTCATGGAATGACTAGAGGAAGCTTGTGATATACCACTGGATTCAGTGCTGTGCATCATAAGATTATTTATTTCTGCCTGATTGGCTCTCAAACGTCTCCTTAGTTTGGGCATATCAAATGGCAAATCACCCAAATCAACTGATGTGGCACTGCCCGAGGTGCAAGCATCCTACAGAATTCAAGAGTACAACACATTTGAATTATTTTAAGGATTGTGAACAGATATTGGCAATACAAACCTGTTGTAAAGTTTTTCTCCTTCTCAGTTTTGGCATATCGAACGGAAGATCTCGTAGGTCTTGCGGCAGGCCCACACTGTTGCTCATGGCTCCTGCCGCACTAATATCACTATGATTGTTGCCCTTATCATTGGGCGGAAAATTTAATTTTGGCAGCGTAAACTTTTGCAGGCCCATTAATGGCTTACCATCCTCTCGTGAGTGCAATGAAATGCCGCTGTCCGAGCCGAGTATTTCGTCTGTCAGCTGCAAGAGGTTTTTATTTGCCGGTGGTCTTCGTTTCTTCAAGGCTTCGATTTGTAGTTGAGGCGTGGGACGCACGTTTTCCGTATCGCCCGTACGTAGCTGGTGCTGTTGATGGTGTTGCTGCTGTTGTTGCAGCATTTGCTGATTATTTGTATTCGTTTGTAGGGTGGCGCCATCTTCGGGTGAAGCATTTTGGGTCTTGTTCTGTTCAGACAGCTCTGAGGCCGGCTCCTGAGATGACTTGTCTGATATGGGACTAAGGATATGCAATTTGGAATGTATGACCACTGGTGCTCTAAGAGGAAAGGCAACACTCGAGCTACCAGATTCAGAGCTATGTGAACTCAACGAGGTCGAGTGCCTTGACTCTGAACTGGACGTACTGCGATTGCCTTCGCTAGTGCTCGAGCGTAGCGATTCCATACTGCCACCACTACTCGATGTTGCTATGCTTTCGGTCGAGGAATAATTATGCGGCCTTCGACTACCATTACCAACATGGTGGTGGTGGTGAGAGGCGTGGCTTTTTCGCAGCTCCATCACCCGCCCCGACTCAAGAACAAAAGATCGTGGTCGGCTACGGGATCTAGAGCCACCAGAAACATTTGTTGTGCCCTGATGGGATGAAATATGATGATGATGGTGACTGTTATGATTGTGGTGTATACTGGAAGATGGAGGATTCACGTAGGCGCTATCGGTAAGACTGTTCTCATTACTGGTGGCCAGTGAGGAGCCGCCTTGCTGCTGTTGTTGTCGCAGATTTGGTTGCAGTGGAAGACGGAGATCGCGTAAACGCGGATGGGCCGGATTCGATGATGGCAGGTTGGGTGCACTTCTTATGCTATTCATAAAAAAACGTTCATGTTTGCCGGGAAACTTCATAGGCAACGGAGCTGTTGATGGCGGCGAAGGTGTATAGCCGCGCATAGGTAGTTGCGAACTGGATGTAGTAGGATTATTCTGTTGATCCACATCTTGTTCTCGTATATGGACATTACTAAGCTCGGTCGACAATCCCGATACATTGCTTGTGGCTGCTTCCGCATTCCGATTATTAGCTCCCACTGTTAATGGAGAACCGCTGCCACTATTATTGCCACCAGAGTTGCTACTCTGTTCCTGTATAGCTTGGTTTTTTGAGTTTTTTAGCCGCTTACCCTCCAAACGGCTTTTCGATGACTTGGAGGCACGAGAATCCGACTTAACCGCTGGCAGATTGCCATTATTAAGTTGCAGTAACACTGAGTGATTAGTAATGCGATCAACTTCATCTAAATCATCATCTGACTTGGCAATTTTGCAATCAAATGCAGTTTCATAAATCTGACGAGTACGGCCCGACATTTCGTCGTCTTCGTCAGCAAGCACAGATATTTCGTCAAGGGCGTTATCAGACTGGGCTAAACTTTGGGAGCTGGTATTTGTATTTAGGTTTTTCGTATCGGGAGCACAATCAACACATTCATGGACTCCATGTGGATGTACGTAGAAGATGCTACGAGGGCGAAAATATTCATCTAAATCATCACCAAGTGTGGGGGCAACACAGGCACAAACTGCTGCTGGTCCTAGCAGTCTATGTGGTGGCATTGACGATGCTTCTTCAGGTAGATTACCACAATTTAATTCCACTGAGGCCTCTTGACAAATATTACCGTATTCGGTAGAGGCTGCTGGTATTAAAGGCTGGACGTTACAGGTTTTTCTCACCAAAGCTAAGGCTCGTGCATGCCATTCGCGACGTTTCAAGCATTCGCTGCAATCGGACTCCTCGGAAGTTGTTGTAGAGGGAGATTCACAGCGTATTATATGAACACCCTCTTCGGTGAACGAATAACGTTTAGGAGTGTCTAAAGGGCCCGGTAGGACAGTGCTATTGGTTGGCTCAGTTTCATCAAAATCGTCTTCCTGCTCTTCACGCTCCTCAGCTCGCTCGGGAACGTCAAGACTGGTGCTTTTGCGATACTGTGGCCCACTCGTCGGGGGCAGAGTTTGTGTTGACTGAGGTGGTTCCGAGACTGTTGACTGACGACTTTTCAGTTTGGCTTCCTTATCATTTGCTGCTGGTGTTGTTCCTCCAGCCGTTGCTGAAGGATCTTTGGTTTTCAACAAATCCGAATAGTAGTAGGGAGACGGATTACGTTTACTGTGCTCCGATTGAGAAGCTGTTAACTTGCGTGGACTTCTGTGTGTTTGAGGCGGCAAAGGTCTTACCAGATCATCGGAGATGCTATCTGGTGAATTCAGATCAGGAACTTTAACTGATTGATTGTCTTCTTCGTCATCCGATGACTTGGGTGCCGATGAATCTACAATAAAACAGAAAACAGAACAGACTTAGTGAATTGAAATTTCTATTTCACGGTTGAGAGCTTATGTTGGCTAAAGAAAAATAATTAAATTGTTGTCAAGAGTTGTTCTCTATCATTTTCATTTTCATTTGCATTTTCCAGTTTCTTATTCATTTTCAATGGCGTTCAAATTAAACACACAATAACAGAGAAGTTTTTAAACAAATCGTAGGGAGTTGGTTCGCTGCTCCAAGTAGATTGGATTTGAAAATGTTTTGCAACTTAATTTATAGGATGCAGTTGTTGTCAAGAGTAAGTGAAAGTTGATTAAAATCATTTAAAGTTTGTTAAAGAGTTTCGAATGGTGGAAGGATAGAACAGATTAGTTGGCAGACAAACAAAAAAAAAATAACGCTCTTGTGATGAAGTAGAAGAAGGAAAATGAAAAAAAAATAGAAAAAGTAATGAAAATCCCAGGCAAATAATAAAGAATGAATAGATAGATAGACCCCATGTGCAAGTAATTGCCAATTGTTGTTAGCAATGTGAGTACATGTAAGGATAGACAGATAATCTGTTTGTTTCCCTAACTCTGGTTGTGATTTTTGTTGTCGTTCGGTCCTGGTCCGTTCAGAAATAATTCTCTTTCCCAAATTACCTGAATTGTAATTGCTGCGTTTATCCTTCTCTTTGCCACATGGAGCAGCTGTTAACGTTTGCGAATTATTGGCTTGTGATTGTTGTTGACTATTTTGCTGCTGTTGCTTCTGAGTTGGTTGTTGCAAAGATTGAGTTTGTAGTTGTTGTTGTTGTTGCTGCTGTTGTTGTTGCTTCTGAGGCGAAGGACGATTTTTATTAGTTCGCCTCTTGGCCTTCTTGTGAAAAACTTTTTTATGACGTTTCGTATCTTTTGGATCAGAATAGCCTTCGATAAGTTTGACTGATGCCTGTTTAATGTTTGAAATTTGCGATTGTAGATGTAAAGGTGGCGGTAGAGTTGCTATAGTAGCAGTCGATATTACAGCACTGGTCGGATGTGGTAAACGATGCTGATTATGACTACGCGTACCATGCGATTTTTGAGTATGATGATGTTGATGCTGTTGTTGCTGACTCTGTACGCTTTGTAGGGTGGTTGATTGTTGTAGTGTTGGTTGTTGCTGTTGTTGTTGTAAGGCTGTAGCCGTTTGTAAGGGTAAAGTACTATTATGGACTGCGGTAGACGTTTCCGAGGCTAAAGCATTTAGATTTGCATTTACTCTGGAGGGTAAAGTCGATAATGGGGCCGGAGGTGGTGGTACCTGTGATTCAGCCTGCTGCTGTTGTAATTGATGTTCAGAAAATGTGGCCTGCAAAGGAAACAAATATAAAATTATTTCAAATGTTTTAATTACAATTTCAATTAATTTTTTCACTCTATAACCACTTAATCAAAATTAAAATATTATTAACGTAACTGGAATTAAATACCAAAATTAATGATTAAGGGAGAGAGAGAGAGAGAGAGAAAGAGGTTTTACCGGGAATAAACGTAATAAGGCCAAAAGCAAATTATAAACATTATTCAACAATATTGCTGTTGGCAAACTTAAAGAAGAGAAGAAAACTTAATTAATTTTTTTAATATTTTTGTGCAAGTTAAACACTATTTTTAGCTTAGCATGAAAGGTAACAAACACTTTGCAATTAAAAATGTATTTTCATAACGGCTAAAGAGTCCTTATGCTGTGCTGTTGCCTCAATACTAAATGGTAGAGGGTTTTGTAAAGAAATAAAGAAACCACTTCTATGTCACGTTAACGTTGGCCTACGAATAGATTAAATGCAATATTTTGTGATACATTCTACATGCTTCATCGTCATCAACCGCCATTAGAAAAAGTAGCAGGCAGTTGAAAAAGATTGGGGGACACATATACAGGCAGTGAGACAGTTAGAGTTTTTAGTAAGGGTTTGAGTGCACCACCAACAGTCAGTTAGTCACTCAACCAACCATATGAGCAGCTATGCCACCAACAATTTAACCAGCCATAGAGCCCACAAGTTTGTATTTTTTTTTCGTTTTTAATTTTTGTTTTTGTAATTTATAGCATAACCAGTGAGTTTCATACCTTTGGTTTCTATTTTACCAAAAAAAAAAAGAAAAACTATTGCGAAAACGAAAAAATGGCGTCTAATTTTTGTGGCATGACGTAGAAAAAAAAAGCGGTTGTGTTTGACAAAACGATGCACGTGTTCCTTGAAAAGCAAAAAAATACGTACAAGAACAGAAATTTCTTTAAAATGTTTAAAAAATTATTCATTTTTGTTATTGCGTCAAATAGAAAACAATTTCCAGTAATTATGCAAGCAGTTATAAAAACAAATTTTCTTTTATTTTAATTACAAAGTGTTTGAATGCTTTCGTAGCCGTTGGCTTAAAATCAATTTAAAACACTTTTTGGATATTTTTATTCGAAAGTCGAGTATGTAAAGTCTTCAATTTAATTCAAATTAATCACTCTCAAAGTTTAAACTTTAAATAAAAAAGTAAATATACAGACGGGCATAGTGTTGTATCCTTAAAGGACATTCATAAAATTGTATGGATTTTATACATAAATTACTGAATGCATGTAAATCATAAATACATACAATGTTTAACAGTATGTAATAGGATAAATAAACAAAATGAACAATAGCAGGGGTAGACATTTCAATGCCCTACGCCCTACTATGCTTCTAATATAATAAATTTGCAATGAAAGGTGAATACTTATGTGGAAGTAGTTGACGACAGACACTACTTGAATATAAAGACTGTGCCATTATATTGTATTACAATGAAAACATGTAGAAGAAGAAAATTGAAAAAAAAAAATGAGAAATGAGAAAAAACATTACATTGTTACATTATAAATGACAAATGACATGACATGACATGATATTAATATTGACAACAATAAAAACCCATCATTTATGTACATTATATACACATACACATTACATATGTACATACGTATGTACCTACTCTAATCAGACCAATCATACCATCTAACCACTAAGTAAACAATTACAAAGAAACATTTTTAAATTTGAGACCAACTGTGTACATCAACCAACATCAATTCCAATGAATGGTTCTTGTCGTCTGTTGGTTATTCGTTATTAAATGAAAAGATAAAATTACAAAATGTTTTCTCCTGCCTACAAACCATTTATTAAAATGCCTACAGCCAGTAGTCGGTTCAGTGCTTATTTATGACTTTCACCACAAAGGACCATTAACAATGGGCCAAAAGGTAAGAGAAAGATGTTTTGAAAAGTATCAATATCAAATGATAAACAGACAGACGTCTATTGCGTGTACATATGTGTGTGTTTGTGTCGTTTGAATATGACACGTTTTCGGTATTTACTAATGTCGGTGGTCTGGCCTATGTGTCCTTCCAATTGCACTTAGTGCTGTAAATATGGAAAATGACAAGACTCATTATTGTTTATTGTACAATTGTTTACCGCAAACAATTGCACAAATGACTACCAAGTCAAATTTAAACAACGTCATCAATATCGGAGCAAACATTGTCATCATCGTTGTCATTGAATCTAACAATGGCAGTGTTGTCATCATTATTGTCTGTGTTAAACTCCTCACTCTCTCTCGTTCATCTCTTGAAACATTCTAAATAAAGCCTTAACCGATATTAAATTACACAAATTTATGTTTTAAATGAAATAAAGTATGACGATTAAAATTATTACCAGACAATTCAAATTATTTAAAGATCCTTTTTTTTGTTTTGAAATGATTAATTTACGTTTGTGTTGCATATATTTTTTTTTTTTGCATGTTTTCTTCTTCTCATTATCTGTCATGTACTTTTGAATTTATTTCTTTACACCTGCATACATATGTACATACATATGAACGTGTTATTTCAATATGGCAAACTGCAGATAAGTGAAATGACACACGAAAAAAAATGTTGGCCATAAATTGTAATTAAATGGTCACTTATTTGGTAATAAATTAATGCCATACTCAGCGGTAATAAACTATACCGAATGGTTATAAATATCTACACAATGATATTAATACAAATTAAAATGTTTAATTAATCCAAAAGAATATAGCTGTGTGAAATATATAGTAGCGCTGTATTAAAAATATTTTAGTTAAGTTAAAAAAATTATTTTTATTCAAGTTAAAAAAGTTTGTAGTTACGATTTTATACCACCAATCTAAACTTTTGAAAAATAAAAAAACTTCAATACAAATATTAATTTTCCAGAAAAAACGATACTAAATTGCTAAACACCCAAAATATTTGGTGTGCAAAAAAATAGTAGTAGCATTAGAAAACGTATCTGGAAAAAAAGATGTTGTCACAAGTGATTACTTTTTATCTTATTTTGTACGATATACCTTAACATTTAGTTTAAAAGCCTTTATTGGCTATTACAGCTGCGCAACGCCGAGGCATTGAGTCAACTAAAGATCTGCACCTCACGATAGGAATACTTTCCCAAGCTGACCTCACAGACGCCCACAACTGCTCTACATTTCCCGGCTTATCTTTAAAAACACCTTTTTTTACATCGCCCCAAAGATGTTCAATAGGATTCAGGTCTGGGGACTGAGCCGGCCATTCTAATACTTTAATTTTATTTTGAGAAAACCAATTTTTTGCCATTTTACTGGTATGTTTGGGATCGTTATCCTGTTGGAATACCCATTTAAGCGGCATATTATATTCTGCATAAGGTAGCATGACAGTTTTTAAAATTTCCACATACATTGAGGGGTCCATGTTACCTTTAATCCAAAATATGGGTCTTGTACCATTATAAGAAAAACAACCCCAAACCTTAATTTTAGCACCGCCATGCTTCACGGTCCTTATGACAAATTTAGGATCGTATTCTTTGTTCTTTGGTCTTCTTACATATTTTCTGGTGCCAGGATTACCAAAAAGAACCACTTTGGATTCATCAGTCCACAGAATATTGCGCCATTTCGACTGAAGCCAATCAACGTGAAGTTTAGCAAATTTAAGTCTGTTATAGACATGTCTTGAATTCAGCAATGGTACTTTCCTTGGGCTTCTACCACATAAACTGCCTTTAATTAGATGTCGACGAATAGTTGAGGTATGAACATCAAGCTCCAAGTCCTGTTTAATCTTTGTTGAAGTAACAAATGGGTCTGATGATACAATGCGTTTCATTCTTCTTGAGTCGTTGGGAGAAATTTTAGCTTTGCGTCCGCGAGTTTCTGGCCTTTGTTCAAATTTTTTGCAATAACCGTGGGGGGACATTCTACAATATTTTGAATAAATCTGTAAGATTTTCCTTCTGAGAGAAGTTTTTATTATTTTTCTGGTGGCTGGAGAGCAGTGTTTTCCGCGACCCATTTTTTATTATATTTATTTATTTGTATTAATAATTTTAATTAAAAAATTGAATGAAAACACTATTTATTTTAATTTATTGCCAAAAAGTTATTGCCTTATGGAAATTTTTTAATTATTTAAGAATTTACACACGTCTGCTACTATTAATTTGCACAGAAAAAACTGGCATGGTTTACAAAAAATAACTGTAACTTTTAAAAATGCTAAGAGAGAGACAAGTATATTTCTGATCATTATGGTGAAGGTTTAGGGATGATATATCCATAGGTAATACTTGATTTCTGAACAGAACGACACTGCAGTAATAAAAAGTTAAATTTATGTTGTAGCGCTACTATTATATTTCACACAGCTGTATATGTAAGGACACATTTACATAGTATACCTTCAAGTAGATTCAGGAAAATCTACTAAGAAGATGAAATTTTAAATTTACCTATCGTTCGATTTAACATACATAGATTCTTAGGTCTTAGGTCGTAGTGGTAGCTCTGATATCACAAAGCTCACTTGAGCACGCATGGCGGCCCGTTGTGATGCCACGGGTGAAACGCAGTCCCTGTACTAACCAAGTTCCGCCAAATCAGGGAAAGGAAGAAGTTGGTCAGCGCAAGGGCTGCACAATAAAAGCACGACTACCCCGCACTGGAAAACAAGCCAGAAAATTTGATGAACGAAGCTATATCCTTGATATCAATAGATGATAGCTCCGTTAAGCTAACAAGGAATGGGGAGCCAAATAACCTATATCTACTCCTAGCAAGAGACGGGCACTGGCAAAGAAAGTGAACGACGCTCTCCTCTTCCTCCGTGGACCTACATCATACATAGAAGTGTCGTTAAATTTAAAATAAGGAAAAAATGTTTTTTTTTTTTTTATTTTTGACAAACAAAAAATCGAAACATTAAAACAAATAGAAAAAGTGTGTATAATTTTAAAAGATTTTCATTTTAAACAAAAAACAAAAACAAAACAAACAATAACAGCGAAAACCAGTCTATTTTATAGCATTTACTGTTTAACATGTTTGTTATTGTTGTTGTTGTTGTTGTTCTATTTCTTTTTTATTTTCACATTTTATGTGTTTTTCAATGTCATGCAAGTCACTGTCATAAATGAAATTATTTGTGTCTACATACATACATACCCACGTATAAACATGATTATGAGTAAAAGCATTAAAATACCATCATACCCAATGCTTATGTGTACGTACAATATACGGCTACTTGATATTTTTTGTGCGTATCACTCATACGCATAGGCGTACTACTATACAACACAAGTGTGTAAATATTTCTTTTACTTTCATTGTACTTCACTCAGCATTGCATGCAGTGATGCCAACTTAGTGCTTTTCGCACTATTTATGGTGCTTTATGAAACGTCGTACGCGTAAATTTTTTCTTCTAGTGCCTTTTTACAGAGAGGCACTATTATGGTGTTTTTCAAAATTCATTACAGTGCTTTTAGTGCTTTTTGTTGATTTTTAATAGCCTTTATATTCTACAAAGGAAAATGTCCAAATTTTTTTAAGCGTAAAATTTACAACACGATATCAATTGAAAAGGCGGTTAAATGTATTTTGAATATGTGGTTGGAACTTAGAACACATTTTAATATTCTTAAGGACAGTGAGTATGTTTCACTTAAGGATATGCACAATAATAATAACAATTTTGTATATCTCACGTATTTAAGTTCCATTTTGGGAGAGGTTCAGAGGTTCAATTTAGCATTTGAAGCAAAAATCCGTTAAGTTGTATAATAATTTGTATAGATTGCTAAAAAAAATTTGACTAACAAATTGATAATAAATTGTGAAAATTTGTATTATATAGAAGGTGATATAGATAGTAAATATAATACATTGGTTATAGTTTTGAAAAGACCAAGAATACCAAGAACAGAAACCGAAAAAAATATTATTAAACAAAAATGTGTTCTTTTCACTAAAAACCTTATTTATGAAATTAGAGCTAGACTTTCTAGCAATTTAAAAATTTTACGAAAAGCTTCCTTATTCATTGTCGAAAATTTATTAAGTAATATAAATAAAGATCAGTTAATAGAATTTATAAGCAACTTTATAAATTATGTAAATACATTATCAACAATAGAAACTTGTTTAGAAAATTTAATTTAATTGGGAAAGCAAAACAAGAAGAGATCTTTTTTGGAGGTTAGTATTAGCACAGTTTGTTCTTCGATTATTAAATTTCCTCGCTCTAACGCAGAGGTTGAGAGATATAGCTCCATGAATTTATCAAAGAATAAAATTCGAAACCAACTATTATTCAACTCTGTTAATTCGATTTTACACATAAAATATGGACTACGTAGACTCAATTTCTGCTGCAATAATTGTGCAATACCTTCCGAGGACTGCAAAAATATTTATTCAAACAAAATTATTGTGGCAAAACGAGGTTGGGGAGGATGAAAATGCAGATGATATCCGGGAAATATTTGCCGAAGATTTAAGTAACCTTTTTAATAAGGAATCTTGTGTCGTATACCCACATACTTAAAATTTTTTAAATTGTAAATGTTTATTTATAAACTATTTGAAGTGTCATATGGTTTAATATACTCATTAAGAATATTATAATAATGGTTTGCGTAGTAACACGATATTTTTTTTTATAAAAAACGTAGGCGTAAACTCAAACAATAAATTTTTACATTTGAATTTCTTGTATTCATCAGCATGATGGATGGATGATAAGTGTGAGTGTATGGGTTTATGCTCTTTATTAATAATGGCTGCGTAGTAAACAATAAAAACAATGCACAATAAGACTACATGTGGTATTTGTTGTTGCTAGACAAAAAGTATGCGTAATATTATCTTGCGATATTTATGTGTGTTGTTGTTGTTGTTGCTGTCGTTATCGTATAACGGTAGTAAATATTTACGTAAAATAACATCAAGAGTTAAAACGTGCATACACAGCTGGTTGAATGGTTCGTTGGTTCTTTGGTTGGCTGCTGTTTCAAACCATTTCAGTAAAACAAAATGATTTGGTGGGTTGGCAGTCTCAAAGAGAGAGAGTGAGAGAGAGAGAAAGCTAGACAAAAAAATTGTAAAACACCATGGGGTGCCATAAACAAAAACAACAGCCAGCAATAGGGAAAAATCAAACCGGCAATAGGCAAACAAACAACAAAAAAAAAAATTCATCCTTTTTTTTCGCCAACAACAACAACAACAATGTAGACATTTAAAAACAAAATCTACTCCTCTTGTACATTTTTTTTCATGGCATTTTCCTGCATATAAATTTATATAGAAAAACTGCAACAACAAAATACTACAAATAGGAAATACTACGTCTAGCACGTAAATATAGTAGAGTTTCCGTTTTTATTAATTTCAATAAACATACCAGCAATAAATAAATAAATGAATACGAGAGGAATTAAAACGAATGAGTAAATCAACCCACAATACAACAACAACAATTTACATTTTATTTACATACATATGAACACACAATGTAAGCTATGCCAATATATATGTACATAGATCAGTGTTTTAGTATTTATATTTAATATCTTGTCATATTTTACCAAAAAAAAAAAAAATTCAAGACAAGTTTATTTATTTTATTTAATTTGTGATGAAAACAAAAAACAATATTCGTCTCTTACTCTAGATTATGAATGTTCTAAGCCTGTGGCCAATTCCCTTCCACACATACATACACATACTCGTATTTATAAATATTATTTCCCTTATATTTTGTTAACTCCTGCTCTTTAACTAAAAACCGAAATCAAGTATTACTTTTTCTCAAACACATGGTCCATATGTATACATCGCATATTAGATTTTACACTTGACACGCGTTCTCTTAGTAAAATACATTGAAAACGTACACGTTGTATTGACGTTAAATCTTGTAACAACCATGAGAGGCAAAAACTAAACATTTATGATTTTCTTTGCTGTTTGTTTCTTTTTTTCTTTTTTTCCCGTACGTACCTCTGCCCTTCAAATGGCAGGATGGAGGAAATGGATTGGAGGCAATGTGCTCAAGTGTAGGCAGGCATACATTTATGACTTTATGACATTGAAGCCTTAGGAAAATTGAAAGTAAAATCAATGTTTTTTAATATTGATACTCGATGGTAACATTTGCTAAAAGCAAATTCAATATTCTATCAATATATTAAAGCCAATAACAACCAAAGTAATAAAATTCAAACAAATTTAAGAGCAAATATTTAAAAAGATTCAAAACAAAATAAAAATTGTATTTTAAATTAAACATTTTCAAACATATTAAAACTTTTCACCGGAAGGGAGCGATTTTCTACATGCAAAATATATTCACTTTTCACAAAAAAATATTGTTTTCTTTCGAAACGATTGTTAACAATTAAACAAAAGAAAACTTAAAATTTGTTTACTTACAAATTCCTGTTGTGGACTAGCAGCAGCTGCCGTGGCCCAATTCTCGGGATTTGTGGGTAATGCTTCTGCTAAACAGGGATCAAAACTGGACGGTCGTTTCTTAACAAAGTCCACAGGCAGACTATAATCATCACAGATGGCAATCTGAAAATACAGTTGGAAAACAGAGACAACTTAATAATTAAAGAATACTTTAAATGTTGGCATATAATAATAGAATTTGAAAAAACAAAAAATCCCCTCCAGATAAGAGATAACAAAAGACAATGGCAACCAAAAATAGATGAAATTCTTTTGAAAAGCAAAAGCAAAGTCTTGTTACTTTGCATAGTGCCTGCTGTTTTTTTTTTTTTGCCTTTTTAATAAAATTCTAAAATCTTACAAGTTAAGCACGAACCCTCACGATTCGAATCGTGATACTCTATAGAATAAAACAGCCTTTAGAAGAACAAAATTCGCCTGCAAATGAGTATGAGAAGGTCAGTATAAATGAGGCGGATAACGTTATTACTGAAAAAAAAACCCCCAAATAGTACGTTAGGGGGAGAGACATTCGACTGTCGAAATTTTTCGTTTAAAAAAAAAGCATAATTATACCATGAAAAGTAAAAGTATTTCATAATTACGATGCTAGAATTCAAATCGCTCTCTTTTTTACACAAAACAGAACAAAACTTTTATTTGGCATGAGTATTTTTTTTATTGTTCTTTTGAAAATGCTTCTTATAAAACATAATTTTTTTTTGTTTCTATTGTTGTGTTGAGAAGAAAAAAAAATTTTTTTTTTTCATTTTCTAAAAAGCATTTCCTTTGGAGTATGAATTCAGTTTTTTGTTTTGTCTTTGCTGTACCATTAAAAGCCGCTGTAATGGAGGGCTTTTTTTCAACAGCTTCTTACATTTTGTGTAGAGTAGGGGATAATTTTGTGTGCGCAACATAAAACATAAAACAAAAAAAAATAGGAAATAATTATCATTCTTTAAATGTTACTTAAACAAAGTGAGAGAGTGAGTGAGTTGGAATTCATACAGAAATTTAATAATGCCTTGGGTAATATCTCATCATCATTTTTTGGGTAAGGAGAGTATTAGGCATAATTAAATTGCGCATAATTTTTGAAATAGAAATACATTTTTGGAGGCCAACAAAATGTTGTCCCATTACATTACTACTAAAAGACAGTTTAACCGAAATTAAACAATTTAAAGCGATGTAAGTTGACATAAGCCTGATTAATTACACCGTATCAAATTATATTTGCATAGAATTTTCAATTCAGAAATGATAAGCAACTAATTTCATATGAAATTTTAAACTTTATAGAAATCTTTTGCTTAATTCTTGCCATATATTGCTGTACGAGTATAAATTACTTATCTACCATGTTTGTAGAGTACATATTAATCATTTGCGTTTCATTACAAAATTAACTTAATATGACATGACTTTATTTTATTTAAAACACGAACTTGTAATGTCTTCTGCTGTCTTGCCATTTCTTGCCTTATTTTTAATGCAGTAACACATTTAACTTGTGTAGACACACCCTATTAGGACAAGTTTTCCAAGTTGAAGGTCATCACCATCACATATTTGTTTTTTTCTTCTTCTTCTTTTCTGTTCTTTCTTTCATTCTCTGGTTTCAACACTTGCTATTGTGAGTTTTTATTTATTTTCTAAAACGCATTTTAACAATTTACGTTAAATTTTAATGAGAGAGAGACACAAAAAATGACAAAAAATGTCAAGGTCCTCTAATAATTTCGTTTTCATACCTCAAAATACAATTGCAAACGATACAATTGACGACAGTGTTGACAATACCATTCCAATTCTTGATTTGCCACCATTTCACGAGCCACAGCATCAGGCAAATCAACACAATGATTGTGAAAATACCAGGCACAGGGACCGGAACACTGAATCAAATAATCGTTGGGCTTAAAATCCAACCAACAGCGACGGCAAAACATTTTCTCTCTTTACGAGTTTAATAAGAATCAGGTGGAAGCTTAAAGAACCAAAGTGTTTGCGGTATGAAGTGTCTTTTAAAACTGTTAAAACATTAAGTGTAGAAAGTATTAAACCAGCTTGCTAGCAATACCCCGGAGAGTCATTAAAAATTACAAAAAATTAAAATAAAAAAAAACGTAAAAAACGTTGTACAAATGAAAGCAATGGTAAAATATTTGCTTTTTTAAATAAGAAGATTTCAAATAAAAAACTAGTAGAAAAAAAAGTGACTTCAAGGATTTCATAATATTTACACAGCATAGCAGCCAGCAGCAGCAGCATGTTGTGCCCTTAAGCTTGTCATCTTTTCTTGAACACTCCTCAGTATTTTTGAGCTAGCCAGCCGTCTTTTGTACTCAACGTAACGTATAGAGCGAGCAGCTATTCATTGCCATTGAATGGGATTTATAAATATTTAAATAGATTTTTATGAATACATGGCTAAGAAAAACGGTATGAGAATTCGAATGAGTGAGTGAGGGGCAGTGAGGGTAGTTGGCCTGCCTCTGGTAGATTTAATTGCACCCACCAAATGTGGTTTTAAATACATGACAACGACTCATGAGTACATATTATAAAATTTTCGCTTTGACACGGTTTTTTTCCCATTGGATTTATGCCAAACTACCAACAGCAATCATCTACTGCTCTACGTTTAGAACAAAATGAAAAACTGAATCATTGTAAGGAGGGAACTCGTAAATGCATCATCTGCTGTTTATCTGTGTGTGGCCAAATGTTAATACATAATGATGATAAGCAAAAAAAAAAAGAAATACCTACAGATTGTATGTACTGTACATAGATAGATTCCTTCGTATGTATAAATGAGTGCCTGACTGTGAGAATGTGATTCTTGGTATTTCTTGGTTTGGTTTGCCAACTTTGCTTTTTACAACAATGTTTAAGGTCTTGTTTGTGCTTTTGTTTACCACCACCAACACTAGTACTGCTAGCATTACCATCAACACCACTTGTCCAATAAGAAACTTCATTTAAAATTAATGAAAAACATGAACAAAAACAAACCAAATTTAGTTCTAACACACACAAGCTGTCACAGAACAAACTTAGCTCAAACGGAGGGATGAGGTTTGAAGGCGAATCTGTGCCAACACTTGTTACTGTTTTGCTGGTTTTTTTTTTTTGCATTTTTTCATTTCAATTTTCTATGCTCTGACAAAGTAGATCAAGATTCACAATGAAAAACTATCATAGTTGTGTGCATAAAGAAAAACTAAAAAAAAGAAAAAAAAATCGAATAGAAAATGACCTAAGGGAGCTTAAGGGCTTGTGAAATGAGTCCAGTTTGTAGAGAAGATTTTTTTTTTTTGACATTTTTTCCACTTTTTTTTTCTACTTTTTTCTGTTGAAACATTGTTGCACATGTAATATAGTGGGTAAATATTTTTCTAAATATAAATTGAATAGATAAAAGCCAAGTGTAAAGCAATGAAGAAATTTTACAAAAATAATACAAATAATTAAAGTGCGATAAACAAAAAGTACACTTAAAAATATTTAATAAAATTATTGTATATGCTAAACAAAAACAAAAAAATTCAAAATTATTAACATACTTTGCCATTATACACAAATTTTATTTACTGCTTTCCCATAAAACTTTCAAAAATACATTTCTTTCTATTATCAATTTTATACTAACAATGCTGGGAAGGCTACAAGATCGAGGAAAATCTATGAGACAAAACGGACAGATTTCCGGTCCGACAAAAGCTTCGTAGATCAAGCCAACACTTTCCTCATTACAATAGAACAATCTCTTGAATGGCATACTCCCCTTTTAAGAAAGCCTTCTATACCAGTAGACAAACTGATAGGTAGATCATCGTGGTGGATGATATCATGAGTAAAGTCTGTTTAGAGAGGAGAGATTTCATGCCATCTCTAGAATTTAAATTTCGAACAAAGCCTCCAACAAGCTAACTGGAGAAAATAGCAAGAAAACCAAAAGCCATGAAAGTTATCAACATAAACAGCGACAACATCATGTTACAAGGCCAACCAGTCGAGTACGTAGATAGGTTCTGCTATGTAGGATCAGAACCAAGCGCCTCAAAATCATATGAAAGATTATCTGGCTTAATAACATCAACAACATGGATCTCTGGAAACTTACCAACGAGGAAATGAAGATGAATGAGCCATACAATCAGAGAGAATCCTGAATGAATCCTGAGAATACAGGCCAAGTATCACCTGGAGACGTTCGTGCAAGTGAGAAGACTCAAAATAACCATAGCCTAATCGAATTGGAAAACTTTGAAGAAAGTATCCCAAGAGAAGTCGCCGTGGTCTAGGTGGGTAGTGTGTTGCTTATTAGACAAAAGGCCCGGGTTCGTATCCAGGTTCAGACATCAAAACGAAAAAATATTTTCTTCGGCGACTTCCTCTCAGCCGATTTCTGGCAAAGCCTCTGAGTAGTAAAAATTGCCATGAAAAGCCTTCTCAAAATCTGTCGTTCGGAGTCGGAACTTTAAACTGTAGGTCCCGCCACTCATGTAATAAAAATTAACGCACACAACATAAGTGGTGTGAGAAGCTAGGTCCGTAATCCTGATGAAGGTTGTAATGGCCCATTATGTATGTATGTATCCAAGAGAGTATAGAAAAAGAAAAAATTTGCTTAATATTTGCTTGTTTACATACCCCGGCTGACATTTGTTGGTCTTCGGCAAATGATTGCCTGCCTGTCTCAAAAAATAGGCAACAAAAATTGTCACCCAGTATGTTTGCCTTCGGATTTGAAGATGAAAAACTATCAAAACTAATAAAAAAAGAAACCGAAACAACAACTACAAGGTTCATTACCTTAGACGAGAGGAGAAGGATACATGTTGCAATAATTGGTAGTGGTTTTAGCCAAGTAAATAAAAGAGTTTGGCTAAAAGCCAAATTCAACTAACAATACAAATATTTTTGTTCATTTTTTTCGATTTTAGGATGCTGCAGAATGGCGTACATTATTGTTGGTTAGCATTTACACAATATTTCCATAATAATTGTCGTTTATAAATTTTATTTTTATGGTAAAAAGGAAAAGGAAAAGAAAAAATAAGAAATCAGTTTGCTTTGTATGTACATTAACTCACCTAAACCCTGCGGTAATTGTGTTTTCCTCATATTATTTATACAAATTGCTGATTGGCTTTTCAAGTCCTTATTGCTTATGTATATGGCCGAGCAGCAATTAAGTAAAAATCATAATATTTTAGACAAAAAAAAAACAAAATACAAACTTTGTATTGGGGAGTTATAATTTAAACGCTAAGTTTTGCCAACATCATTGGTATTGTAGTTGTTGTTGTTGTCATTGACCAAGCAACGTTTCATTAAATACTTAATTTAAGTGGGTGTTTTATTATAACAATCTGTGTTTTTATGTCTAGATTAAAGAGCTTCAAAGTGCAAAAACAAAACACATTAACTTTAGCACTTTAGCTTACGAAAAAAATAAAATACTTCTCTGTACTAAAGGATCATGCGTGTCCTTTCAATATTAAATTCTATAGACGTGTGTATGTGGATATAAAGGAAAATCACATGAACAACATAATGTGTTCTAAGAGCGTTTATAGCGTATATATGAGGGCTTAATAAGAAAATTCAAGAAATTAAAAAAAAATTACACAGTTTTCTTGTAATAAGTGCATAGTTACCTTTGCAACAGAAATATACTTGATGTACTTGAGAACAGCAAAAGGGGAGGAAGTAAAAGTTTTTTTTTTTTGTTTCCTACTTTTTAATAAAATTGTTCAGGAGTAAAAACAAAAAATAGTCGTCTGTAGACAAAGTTGTATTTACGCTCGATTAAGTTTGAGTTTCTGTTCTGTGTTTAAACAAATAAAAACGTTTTCAAATTGATTTTGTTCCCTTCAATGAGCTGGAGTTTAAAAACAAAAAAAAATGGACTTTTCAATTGTTATGTTCTACCTTTAATTGAAAACTGAAAACAATAAAGGGAAATACATACAAAAAGATTTTGCAAGATGGCAGTGTAAAGTCTAATTAGTTCGATATTCTATATAGAAAAAAATCTCTTTTTTAAACTGTAGTGTAAAGGAAAAAAGTTTTAAATTCACAATGTTCCGCTACATGAGCATTAAAAGAAGTCAATCAAACCTCATAGAGGTTTTGAGTTCTATTCAAGTGAAATATTTTAAATGAATTTTTAAGGTTTAACTCTTAATTATAATAACCTTAAAAGTCTTAAAAAAGTTCTAATTCGTATTTAAACTCTTTATTGTAGATAGTAAATAATTTTTTTTGTTTTATTAATGACTTCTACTTCTATTTGTAGTCAGTCCCCTACTTTACTTGAAACGTAAACCGCTTGGTAGTGTCCAGTCAGATGTTGAAATTCGCATGATTAGACAAACGACCAGGGATTACAAAACAACAAAAAATATAAAGAGAATGTGGAGAAAAACAACTTTCTTTGCAATTACTTTTTATGACTGAAGTAATAATAGAAACACAACTGCTTACTGGTTTAAGAAAGAAAAGCAACCAAAACTCTTGTAATGATAATGTCCATGAGAGATAATGTAAGGACTTAACAATAATTACAAAAGATTTCTCCCTCAGACACATTTGGGGGAAAGAAGAACAAAACGTAGATTTAATATTGCAAAAAAATTAAATACTTCCTTAATGAATTTGTTCGCAATCAAATGAAAATAAAATATCACCTGGAGGTTCGTATATTTAATCACAACGAAAATGAAATCTAAAACCTAAAGGCCTCTAAAATGAAACACTTTTAACATGGCATTTAAATAACATCCGTCGATACTTTTCTTTACTTAACCGAAGTTAACAATTGCTCTTTTGGGTGAGGGAAATGAAATAGCAAATGAAATAATTGTCGCCACAAATCAATTAAGCTCTATCGCCCAAAAAAAATAAGGCCTAAGGCTAAGCAAGCCAACATATGAAGAAATTGTTCGCTTAACGCATCATGATGTCCATTTCCGTATTACATTAAATTTTATTTCAACTTTAATGATAATGTTGTTGTCTGCCCCCACAACGGAAGTTGTAGAGTAATTACTTTTGTGAACACCGCCCCCAGACTTACATATGATTGTACAGGAACCCTCCTCGTGTTCCTCGTCGTCTGAGTAAGTCAATCAATCAGTTTCAGATGTCAAAGGTAGCCAAAGGCTGAAAACATTTCATTAATGTTTTAAGGAATATTCTTTGCCAAATAAAAGGCAAATACTTTCGCCCATCAACTTTCGCTATTAATTTCGTCTTACAAGCATTTATAAGCAAATACTCGTACAAAACCAAAGGTCAAATACATTCAATGTATTGTATTTAATATTCAGCCAACCATTATTTGATATTCTGCATAAATATTGAGGATTTTTTTCTGTTTTTTTGTTTTTTTTGCGGAATTATAATTGCAAATCGGCATGCCTTTCCGCTTCATTGATTTATGAAAATTTCAATTAAACGGAATCACGTTCTATCAATAAAAGATTTTCATTCTTTCTTTTTTTTTCAATAATTTTGCTGTGATTATAATGGTAGAGTGAGTGGCTATTGAAAGGAAAAATCATAAAAGAAAGATTTATGAAATTTAATCAAATGATTTTTCATTTACCCGTGATTTATTTGAACAGAAAGAAATTACCCAAAAAACGAAAAGAAATTTTCTTTACTTACAATCAAACATTGAAATTACTTCTTTAAAGTAAAATACAACTAGTAATCGGTGATTAAAATTTCATTGTATTATGTCCAGTTCAGGAGAACCAACTGTAGAGGCTCGACATAAAACTGAAGTGAGAGGCTGATAGCCAAAGCTATATGACATAAAGCAACCCCAAGTGATGGGTAATATGTCATAATACGGTACGCCTAATAGGACTGAACATACACATACATAATTGGCCATTACAACCCTTCAGTCAGGATTACGACCTAGCTTCTCACACCACTTATGTTGTGTGCGTTAATTTTTTATACATGAGTGGCGGGACCTACAGTTTAAAGTCGACTCCGAACGACAGATTTTTGAGAAGCTTTTCATGGCAATTTTTACTCTCAGAGTCTTTGCCAGAAATCTGCTGAGAGGAAGTCGCCGAAGAAATATTTTTTCGTTTCGATGTCTGACCTGGGATACGAACCCGGGCCTTTTGTCTAATAAGCCAACACACTACCCACTAGACCACGGCGACTTCGGACTTAACATGAATCCTAATAAAATGGAGCTCATATGGAAATTGGAGTAGAGACATCTATCGAGACAAGGGCTATGACTGTCTTGAACTGTGAATAGGCAGATAATTAAACGTTTTCCAGTGCAAAATACTTTGTTAACGTGGGCAGGAAATAAAAAGATCATGATCTTGCTTCTGACTTTGATGCAGATACTTAGATTTTTTTTATTGGGATGCAGTTCACGTTAACCCTTGAAATAAAATCCTTTAAAAAGCAAAAAAAATTCCACATTTTTTGTATTTCTGTCTGAATTTTCTCGTTTTCTTTCTTCTTTTTCATATTGCTTTCAAATTTCAGAATTCAAAGCAAAACATTGTATTTAAAACGATTTAAAAATGGAGTTCCCGTAGAAACAAAACTGTAGAATCATTAGCGGCACAAAATTTAAAGCCTGCATTCATAAATTTTTTCTGTGAACAACAATTTCCAAAGGGATACTTCAACGTGAGTGCCATGGTAAATAACGAAAAAATAAATAAAATTTGTTAGTGATACGGCCAGCGTGGTTATACACATGTATGTACGTTTGCTCTTTTTCCTTTTGTTTTTTTTTTTTTACTGGAACGCTTTTGGTTTTGGCAGTCACAACCCTGATAACAGACAATGAAAAAACCGAAAAACACGACTGGCAGTTGGACAGACGGTCGACCAACAAAACGAAAACAGCATCGACAGGCATAACTTGGTATTCAAATGATACGAAATGTTGAAAATACGTTTGATATGTGAAGAGTTTTTTAAATAAATGGACCTGGTCTTTTCCGTTACTGACTGTCTCCTCTCTTTTGCTGTATTTATTTTGTTTGATTGTTATTGTTGTTGTTTTTATTGCTGGTGCTGGTGCTGTTTTGTCAATGTTACTGAATGTTAAACATAAATTTTAATTAAATATTTTAAAAGCCAAACAAGATATCCCCATTGAGTCCAACAACATAATGCCGTTGCACAATGGGGAGTACAAAAATCAAAAAATTACAGGAAAATCTACCCCAAAAATTATAAAAAAAAATAATACACACACACCGACTGTAACATTTAAGAAAATGGTAAGTTTGGGAAAGAATGCGTAACGGTGTACAAGGATATCTATAACGTTAGTCAAATTTACAAAGAATTCGCACACATAAATAAAGATTCTCTTCACCAGCCGCTTTGTACCTTCGGTCTCCGTATTTGTTTTGTCTGTGTTTTACAAGTGCTTTTTCGTTGATTATTTTTTTTGTTCTGTTTTGCAGGCTTTGGCTGCCTGCTGTTGTTTTAAAATCATTTTCATTTATTTTATCATTTTAGAGGGTTGTTTTGGACTTTATTTTAAAGCAATTGTTTTATTGTGTAGAGTTTTATTTGATGGCAATGAAAAGTTTGTTTAACAATTAAAATTATATTTCGCCTTCCCCACAATGTACGGTATGTACGTGCATACCTGTGCCAGAAGTTACTTTAAAAATCGAAATTTATTGATAAACTTTAAAAAACAAATTTTTCTTTATACTTTAAATATTTGCTTTCCATGTCTGTCTTTAAGCAAATTTATTTTGTATTTTTTTTTCTTAGCAGAAGAGTATTTATGATTATTTTTACAGCAGCAGACCACTTGAAAGTTTCCAGCTCGTTAGAAATTATTTACCCCTTAAGTCATGTTACTTTTCAATCCCTGCTTTATTTCTTCTTGAAATTTTTATTTGCCCTGCTGCCTTGGCAATATGACTGAGATTTTAACTTTTCGACGTATTCGAGCATAAACTTGAATATTTCTTTCATATTTATTTTCTCTGCCTTCATCTCTCTCTATCTTACTCTCTCTCTCTCTCTCTCTAAAACTCTCATCATAATCCAGGATATTTTTTTTTTTGTTGTTTTTACTATTAAAAATATAAATTTTAATACCACCCCGTTGTGAATTTGAGTGTGTTTTTTCGTCATAATATTTGCACAGGTTAAATGATGTGCTTGCTTACCATACTATTGGTTAGGGGAATAAGTTACATCCGAAATACTAATTTATTGTTTGCTTTACATTTGAATTTTACTATGTTGTAAGGGAAAAATATTTTCTTTTTTACAATTCAATGGATAGAAAAGTAGGGAAGAAACAGAGACAAAGGAAATAGTTCTCTATTCTAAAATCAAACCTAAAGATAAAATCAGAAGGACATAGACCAAAACAAAGTCGTCTTACTGCCCAACTAATACTTCAGATGAAAATATCAGTATCAGAATCCAAGTAGAGACTAACTCAGTAAACCCATTGAAGAAAATATACCCAAAATTAATGAGCCTTCGCCCTCAAAGCGCAAATCTCTGTCAAAAAACAACGATGGATAGATTTTATATACAACTCCACAGATTCTACAATCATCCTTGATCGATTTGCCGGAAGAAGTGCCCCGAGAAAAGTCTAACTGATCGATCTATCACAATGTCTGGAATCCAACCATGGTTTAGTCCAAGCATATTCTCCAGACTACGACAATCTATACAAAGACTGGATCTTACTAAACAAAAAGCAGCGTAGAACCCTTTTGGGTGCAAAATACATTTCGAATAAGAGGTCCTTGTAACAATTTGTGAATTTTTAATAACCGTCACTTATTTACTATTGTAAAGTGTGTTCTAATGATTTTTTAAACAAAAAACATTTCCCTTACAAAACTACTCAAGAATTTACAAAGAGATAAACAGTGTGCATAGAGCTGGTGTAGTAGTGGTATTGTGGGTCGTCCACAAAAAAACCTTGAGAATATTTCTTTCTTTTTTTTTACATTTTTTCAAGTCTCCCTATTATTTTTTTTGCAATTCATTACAAAAGCAAATATTGACAGTTAAAATGAGATTAGAATACATTTTCATTCTAAAGAATATAGGCACGGAGAGTAGGGAGGGAGGGAATAGAAAGAACACGAAGTATTCATAAGAAATTAAAAAGTTTTTAATTGCAAGTCACAGCTACATACGTATTGATTTTACACCATTCGCTTGTATTGGTGTCAGAGCAAGTGGAAAAAAGGAAAAAAAAAACAATTTTTTTTTGTGATCGTATAATTGAAATTTTTTCTTTTTGCTATTGTTTTACATTTTTCTTATTGTATTTTTCTTTTTATTTTTTTGTAACTATTGTATTGGTAAAGAAAATAATGAAAAAAAAAAACAAAAAAAAACAATTGAATGCCTGGGTATGGTTTATGATTTTGTTTCTAAGGATGTTTATATTGAATGTTCACAACAACATAAAAAAATAAAAAAAATCATGAAATGCTTACAAAACTTGTGGTATTGTAATGCAATAAGGAAGTATTGCTATTGTTGTTGTTGCATGTTATTTTATGCGTTTTGAAAATAAAAGTTTTTAACAATAACCACTCATAGTTGTAAGTCCTTGCAGAGCTATCGCTTGTATTTCTGTTGTTGTTGTTGTTTTTTAAAAAAGGGAAGTGCAACACAACAGAGTTGTTTCATTTTAACCCAAATAACTAAATGGGCTAAAGCAAAAGGAAAACCCTAAAACTCTCTGTTTATAACAATAAAACCTAGGAAAAGGGAACAATTTTCAAGTGCTTCTCTCCTTTTTTTTTTTTTGTTGCTGCAAAAGGAAAAATTTTGAAAAACAAAACAAAATGTTATAACGATTCCTTTTGGCAGTAGTTTAAAGTAAAAATTGAAATTCATGGCATTTAACAAAAAAAATTGTTTAAATTTGTTTGTTTGTCAAATTTCAAATTTCCCTTTAAAACACTCTTAATTTATTGTGGGCATTTTTAATTTTCTTTGGTATTGGCATTGATAGTGCATGTAGGCACAACCTTTTTTTGATTATGCTTTGTAATCTTTTTTGTTTTTATTATAATTTATGCAGTCATGTGTTATTTATGGCCTATGGATTCATTTATTTTTAACTTTTCAATGTTTTCTCTCTTTTGTGTTCTTTTACCTCAACCATCTGCCACATTTGCAAACGCATTAAGCAATTTAAACTTAACTTTGTTATATTTTTGGTAGTTTCTCTTCTGTTGGGGGCAGTCAATTTAATGGCTTTTTGTAGAATAAAAAGCATTTAAAAACTCAACTACGCACCCAACAAAAAAAAAACTCTTTTAAACTCACACTCTTGGCCACACGAATGCAGGAAACGGATAAACAAACATTTACAAAGATTGAATGCAGATGTTATTGTTGTTGTTCCTGTATTGTATTGTCTGTAGAACTTTTGGCCATTAAGATAAAGGCTTATAAACAAATATATTTCAATATATGGATGTATGTCCGTATGTACGTGCATAAATAGATACGTTTTACTCCTTTTATCCTGCTTTAAAGGATATTCTTTTAAAATTTATATTTCATTTCCTTTTTTCTTTAAATCGAAATAACTTTTCATATGTAAATTAACAAAATAGATGAACATCTTAAGCTTCATACTTTTGCAATTAATTTGTAATCCTTAGTTATTTGTTTATTGACATAGGCAGTGGCAAACTGTAGTGAAAGCTTCATTTCTCAGCCATTACATCTCTCATCAAATTAAGTTATGATTGCTCTCTTTTGTGTGCCTGTGTTATTTTTATGGTCTTAATCTGGAAATTATATACTTCCTGTATCATTTTTTTTCTCTGTTATTGTCATAAAAGTTCAGGTTACAATCCTTTTTGCCTGATCCAGGACCCAAATGTATTACACACACACATCTCTTTGTATTTGTAGAGCGGCCCTTTCGAATAGATAGATTTTTTTTTGTATTTGTTAAGCTGATTTGTTTGTAATGAGCGACACGCTCCTTTATAACTCATAAACGGTTGCAAAGTCTATTTATTTCTTATTTTTATTTTATTTTACAAACATTTCGAATATTATACTGTGGCTATATCAGGGTTTACCAAAATTCTGTTAAACATTTACAGGCATGTCTCCCACTCGGCTTTTA
This sequence comes from Sarcophaga peregrina, assembly GCA_014635995.1. Classification (NCBI taxonomy): domain Eukaryota; kingdom Metazoa; phylum Arthropoda; class Insecta; order Diptera; family Sarcophagidae; genus Sarcophaga; species Sarcophaga peregrina. The sequence goes on from CM025790.1 coordinate 106,859,410, forward strand.
TCTTATTTTACTTATTTGCCGAAAAGAGAAAATCATCCCCTCTGTCAGTTATTGTGTTGTGTTATTAGTTTTGAGCTCAATGACCTTTACTCCGTTATTTCCCACAGTCCTATTACATCGTATATCTGCGTAAATGTATTATAAAAACACTAAAGTGGATGGCAGCGACTATGCTTACTCTTCTCTTTTCTCATCTGATTTTTATTCTTCTTAAGCTTTATGGCCAAGTGTCACTTTGATGTGGATTTTAATGTTGAACATTTCAGGCAAATGCCACAAAAATATTTTCAACATAAGTTTACATATCCCCACAAGCAGTCATCTTGATTACTGGCACTGTCTCTCATTTCGACGATAGTTGAAGCAGAAGCAAATATTTACAGCTGAGTTGAGTGTCATGGTATTAAGAAAAAAAAATGGAAAACATTTGATCCTTTCGTTCGTTATAGCAACCATAAATATAAATCGTTATAGTTTTGTATCATCATTACAGGTCCTTAAATGTGTAGTGAGCATTTGTTTTAGTTACTGCTTAATTGTGACCAGTTTTAACAGTTTTTTCTTTTTTTCTTAATAAATTTCTCTACAACGAACATATTTACTTTAAAATTAATTAAATTGTAATACAACGTTCACTGAATCTATGTATATAGCAGTAGGGAAGTGTATATCGATCTATTGATCTAAGGATGCCTAGCATTGAGAGAATCCTGTGGCAAAATGATTAAATTCATCTAGATACGACCGATGAAAAAAATCTGCCAGAATCATTATTACGCTCTACATTTCTGTATGTCTGAATGCAACAATTTTACATTTTTTCTTTTCTTTAACAAATCAAAAAACGTTCAAAAAAGGTATTGAAATCTTATATTTTACGGACTTTGTATTTTGTTGTTTTTAACACGCTTTACAGAAAGCCTCAATGGTTTTGTTTTAAAGTTTATCTTTGTCTATTAGATTTCCACATGGAAACCAAACGAAATTAAATAAAAAACAAAACTAAAATACAAACAATGGTGGTGCCATTGTTGATACAATTTTTGGGTTTTTTTTTTAATAGAAAACTTTTCTATTAACTTGGAACTTTCATTCGAAAAGATTGCAAGAATGAAAAGAAAAATATCACGACAAAAGACAATCCTTTCCCTTGTCCTTGTCCTTAACAGTCATAGCCGTTAACACAAATATACAAAAACAATATTAGCCACAATTTATTTATGAAATTTATCTGCTTGTTTTCTTTAACGCTGTAATAAGATTGAAGCCATAACCGTTTACCCCTATAAAAACCCCCGCCCCTTCTCTTTGAGGCAGAAATACTAAGACATTGACAAAGAATATCAAAACGTGGTTGATCAAATAAATTTCAACGTTTTTTTTTTTTTAAATTTTTCAAAAATGATTCTCTCTGGAGACACAAATAAACCGCAGCCAAAGAAAAGGCCTATGCCTGTAGTACATTAACAAGTACAAGGATTACAAAATAAAAATGAATTTTTCTTTAAACACTAAGCAAAGAGAAAAACTTGGGATGCTATTTTACAAAAGAGGGTGTCATTGCCATGGAAATTGCCGACAGTCATACATATCGCAACAGATGTTGGCAGTCATAATTTCAAAATCCACTTCATATTACACATGTTTTAGAGAAAGCCACAAATGATAGGCAGCCATACGTACAAAGTGACAGACAGACAGAGAAACAATCAGCAACAAAGGCAAAATTCTGTTTGTTCGCACAATAAGCACAGGAAATGGATTTTACTAAGGCAAGTAGACGGATCTGCACTCTCAACACAGTTGTTTATGGCAAAACTACCACAATAGTTGTTGACATTGTGTTGGTTAGATTTGCAGACCATGTTTAATTTAAAATTTCAGTGTCTTGAAAAACAAACAAAATACGTTTTACTGACCAGCCTTAACCATTAATCGTTCCTCATTTAATGTAGGACACCTCTGCATTGGTTTTACGGATATGGATGTTATGACAAATGCATTGGGGTGTGTGTGAATGGAAAAAAGCCTATAAAATGTTTTAGACATGTCCTCTGCAACTGAGACAGCAGAGATGTTTCTTTTTTTTGCATGACAAAAATAGAAAATAAAAACCTCCAATGAGACAATGAATATAAAAAGAATTTTTTTTTTTCTTATTTTAGAAAAGCCACACTCGTGCAAAAAAACAGAAAACTCTGCAGTTGATTAAAAAAAATGTTGTCAGACATAATGAGAAACCTTCTGTTTCTATTTTGAAAATGAAAAAAAAGAAAAAAAAATGAAAGCAAATAGAAGGAAAGAAAGCCAGTCTAAATATGAACTTGAAAATTGAACACAAACTGGCATATCACTTTCAAAGGGACTACTTACAAATGAAAAAATGTCTTCCTGTTTTAAATGAACGAAAAACAAAGAATCAGATATACAAAAAAGATAAAGATAAAAAAAAAATATGGTTGCACATTTTAACAAAATGAAATTTTGCTTGACAATGCATTTAGGCTGTTATTAATCGAGAATACCTAATAATCATGGTTTTTAATTATTCTTTATTGCTCGGTTTTCCTCTATAATTTTTTAGGTTTGTGAATAAAAAAAACTTGGCCTAGAGATTTTTCCAATAGTCAGTAGCTTAAATAAGATGAAAACTAAATGGTGCATCAAAACTTGGCAGCCATTTTTATTAATTTAAACATTTAACGAAATCTAGATTTTTCTATTAGTACACTTTAATAAATCAGTCAATTAGCTAGAATTACTAAAAAAAAAAAAAATAAACTGAGTGTTAAGGAAATAGATTTTCATTTAAAATCAAAAAATCATAACATTTTAATAATGCAAAACACATATCAACCCACACACTGAACCCACTAATACTAATGCTATTAAGACTTAATGTTTAAAAGTATTTTTCACACATCAAATACTCAAACACTTTTGGTCGACAAAGTCAGAAACAGACACAGGCACAGCCAGAGACAGAGAGAGAGAGAGAGATTCTCATGAACACTGACACACACTGCCACTTAAGATCCCTGTAGTAAATAAAGTAGTCGGTTGATAAAAACGCAAATTATAAATGAACTATTTTGGAATTGACTACAAATTGGTTGAAATGTCATGCAGATATCAACCAAACATATGAATAGAAACGAAAGTAAGAATGAAAAAAGCACAAATAAGGAAAATGTAAGGAAAACAATAATAAACAAAGGAAGCATGTCGGGTAAATCAAATGATCGATCACAGCAAAACGGATTTTTAGGTGGTGCTCAATTGTATTAAAAAAAGGGAAAAACCCAGTAAATATTGCAAATTTATAATAAAATCCTATAAAAGTGGATATGAAGTGATAGTGAAATAAAATAGTTTATTAAAAATCTAAATAAAACAATGTGTATACAATACCAAATCTATAGTTGTACTAGCAATTATGAAGCGCATTATCTGGTAAGTATCTTGTACAATCGTAAAAATATGTCTTATTATTTATATTGTATTTTAACAGATAAAGGTACAGAAAATGATGATGCACAATGTTCCCAGTTTGATGTCAGATTTTCTGAAATTAATGCCAAATTATCAGAAATAACAGGTAAAATGAAAATATGTTTTGTCTATGAAAATATCACGATTTTCTGATAAATATTTATATCTCAAGGCAAAATTAAGGAGCTCAAACAGAGCTCAAAATGAGATTATAATGGCAGCACTGTCTACCCAAAAAGTAGTGACCGAAAGCCTTGTTCGACAGGAAAAACGCAATGTGGCAATTAAGACTACTTTTGCAATAAACACCCTCGAGGAGCTGAAAGCGCTCAATAATAACATAATCGATGAAAATCAGCAAATTTACGTGAGTTTTTATTCTTCTCTACTTTTATCATTTTCCAAATTTTTGTGCATTTTTGCAGACTAATGCCATGAAATTATTACTGAAAGGGAAATGCCAAAAACTTTAACGACAATTTTATCTCTGCAATTGAATCTTGCTATAAATATTGACGGCACTCATGGCAAATAGAGCTTGAAGGATGACAAAAAAGTTTTTGATGCATTGATGGATGCACTTTGGCCTCTCTGTGATAACCCAGACAAAGAATTACGCAACGCCTTAGCCGTCATTAAAAAACGGCATTTTCATCACTTTTGTGTTGGAAAAAAACTTAATAATATTACTTAATAATATTTTACTTTTGAATTTTCATTCAGTACAAACTTTCGGATGTATATCAGTATTCATTTCATTTGACTTCTTTTTATTACAACTTTTATTTTAAGTCCTGAAATGTACATGAATTTTCTTTTAATTTAATTAATTTTTTATTGTATTATAATACATAATTATTTCTATTTATAAATATATGTATATAATATAATATAAATAAAACTGTTTAAAATTGAATTTAAAAAAAAGTGGTTTTTAAATAATTTAGTGTAAACTAATATTTAAATTAACTCTATTTTATTTAACTACAAATTGGTTGAAAAATAAGTAATTTGTAGTCAATTTAAAAGTCATGCAGAGATGACCAATTGATTACCGCCTAGGACATGCCTATGTTAAAATAATGAGTCGGCGACAAGGAAAAAAGTCACTTAATCAACTAGTTGTGTTTATTAAAAACCACTTTCAAGTTACTTTAAAATTAGTTTGATTTCCTACAGGGATGGTACTCTTAGGGAGAAGAGTGCATAAGTGTGTATTACATTTAATACTAACATTATAATTTACATATATACGTGTGAGTGTGTGTGTGTTAGTATGAATATGGCCGCTACACTGATACCGATTCGATTTACCCACAAGGGGATCAATAAACTTGCAATAAAAAAAAATAAACGTGTTATCCTTTTATATTTCTTTCTCTTTCTCTCTCTGTTTCTTCTTCAATTCTTAACCGAATGTGAGATTCAAATAGTTTTTGTTATTATTCCTGTTGCCAAAATGGCTTTTGCAAGCATTTTCTTTTTACGTTTTACGTCTGATAGTGACTGAGCTTGTGCCTGTGAACTTTCTTACCTACACATAGTTGACTTGTATTTGTAATATTTCTGTGTCGACATTATAATCTTTAAACAATTTCAATAAAATGGAATTGAAAATCACAAACTGTCTGTCTCTTGCAAATACAAAAATTATACAAATTTGCTTGGGTGTAAATTCTGAACACATAAACGCCATATAAATCAGATTTATTTTTTATCTATGGCAGTGTGTGTTTCTTTTTTTTACGTTTTCTTTCTCATACAGTATTGAGACTCAAGTATTTGATTTTTTTTGTTTGTTTTGTTCATTCGCATAAGGCATATCACAACGTAAAGAAAGATGTTTTTTCTTCGCCGTTCAATAAATCTAAAGGAAATATAATTTGTTGGCGATTTGTACAAAAATATTCGAATGGAAAATAATCCAGGGGATCAATATTTATGTAATTATTTACATCTCATCGTAGCTTATCATTTTATTTTGTTTAAATTCTGTTAGAATAACTTATTCATTTGTTTAAATCAGTCTTTATTAAATGTGAGTTTTTATTTTACTATAAATTGTTAACTGGGTTATACTAAAGTGCGTAAGAATGATAGCCAATGCATGAGAATGTGTGGCATTTGCAACATAACATCTACATTTTAAAACTCGTGCATATTTCATGATTACATGTGGTGTAAATTGCTAAAACGTCATGTACTATACGTTACTACTTATTTGTCTGGATTTTATTTCAATTTTTTGCCTTACACTTCACAGAACTGTGATGTATTACAAGTGTTTTTACAGATTTATGCAAAAAAAAAAAAAAAAATTAAATCCCACATACCTCTCTCTTAATATAATTTAACACAATGTTTGAATACCCATAATAATGAGAGTAGAATGCATGGATGGATGGATGGCTGTTTAAACAGATGGGTGGGGTGTTGCATATTAAATTAGCCCGCATGAGTGCGGCAAGAGTCTCTAAAATAGTTACACTCATGTAAAATATTTATGAAACTTTATAATGGAAACTATGTTGGTGAATGTACTTAACTGCACAACATTTGTTATAAATTGTTCATTTATAACTCAAAAATTTACAACACTATTGTTCTAATACATAAAGAGAGAGAGAGAGAGAGAGTGAGAGAGAAGTATAGAAGAAACCAAAACTTGTGGCTGCCACTAACAATGCTTTGGTCTAAATGCGTAACGAAGCAAAAGTGCGTTTAAATATTCAAGTGGCAGCAGTAAAACATATTCGAGGTAAAATATGGCAGCAGAGAATTGTTGTATGGCAGTAAAGAGTATTGAAATTTGTCAGGGCTACAACATATGTACGTATTTAAAAATGCAATACAATTACAAAAGCATGTTGCAACTTCAAAGTGTCTACACAACATTTGAGAGGTTACCATAAACAAAATCGAATAAAACTTTAATAAACCATTTGCCAATGGAAATAGCATAAAGAAACATGAAAAAATTTGTAATTTCTTTAAACATGAATTTGCATAAAATAAACATTAGATTTTGAGTCTTTTAATTTATTATTCCTCTATATTAAAACGAAGGACGAACAACCATTAAAAATATTTATAATCATCGAACCCAGTAACGGAAACTAATCACGCACTGACAATAAGATTTTTGAAATTATTTCCACTGACAGAAGGCAAGAACACAAAATCAATGGAATGAGCAGTAAAAGAATGAACGGATGAATGAATAAATGAATTTAAACACTGTCAACAATGAATCACTAACAGAAGGCAAATGTTTCAACACTTGTTAAGCAGTCAAACAATTTCAAAGAATTTTTTTTTATTTTGGATTTTCTCTTTTTGGTATTGTAAAATTTTAACAATGCCATTCAGTTAGTATTCTATAATGGTTTTGTATTCCACAACAGACAACAGACAACAGCCATCAGCCATTAGTTAGTAAAAGTTTTTGGCACTTTTCACTAACTAAAAGAGCTATATGTAGAACCCCCTCTAAAGCTGTAGCAAAAATTCAATAATTTCACTTGCACCACAGAAAAACATAGAAAGAAATAATACCAAATAATGCCACACAGTTTGAACAATTCATGCTAAATAGTTGTGTGTTAAAAAACATTAATTTATAGTATAGAATAAAAAGGGCAAAATGTGATATTGAATACAAGTGTTTAGCGTTGTCTCTTTTACTTTTTGTGCCATTTAATCAAGCGTAAAAATGTCTATTTTGCGCCCTGTCAATTGTCAGCAAATTTAATAGCTCTCGAGACAGCAGCTTAGCTCAGCAATTTTAATAAAAAGCAATCAATTGCTATTAAAGTAAAAGGAATTAAAGTTGCTTTTTTTCTTTTTAAATTTTTAATTCACAAATAGAAAATAAACTTTTTTTTGTCAATAACACTTGAACGATGCTTATTTAAATACTTAAAATGGAATTCAATCAAATTGTGTACAAACAAAAAGTTGAAATACTATGTTCCAACAATTTTCTAAAAAAATATATTCACAAAGGTTAAATGGTATTATTGCCTTAGTAAAAATGTAAAAAAAAAAAATTGAAATGAAATAAAACTTAAAATATGTACTAGTTTCGTTAGCACGATTTGTTAGAACTAGAGGCAACAACCAATAATTAAATTTTACAACCCCAGTGTGACAAACAAAACAAAATTTTATTTGATTTTGTTAAGATTTTTGTTATATTTTTCATCATAATAAATAATCAATTCAATTGTTAAGCTCTGCTCTGTTTTCCCCATACAATTTAATAATTTCACTGTTCGAACAAGAGAAAAAGGGGTTGCTTAGCAATATTGAGGTTAAACATCACGTATTCAGAATGAACACATGTTCCTTGCATCACAGGAAAAAAAATTAGTTCTCAATACAGCAACGTGCGAGAATTTCGTTTGCTAAAGTATTTTCAAACTTAAATATTGATTCAAGTTTCTTATGCTGCTGAGCATTAATAATGCTCCAATTAATCAGGAAATCAAAGAATATCTTAAAGGCTTTAACAAAAACTAACAAGGAGGATTTCATATTTAATTTGAATTATTGGCATTATGCCCAAACCATATGCCTAAAACATAGTCAGAGAGAAAACCCTCTATCGTTCTTATTAAACACTTTTTTTTTATTTCCTTTCAACAAAAATCCAATGGAGGACGGAACCAGAATACAGACACAAAATCCATTCACGCGTAAATGTGTTTAAAACGTTGTCTGAATTATAAAAAAATCAAAAAGGTAAGAGGTTTCCTTGTGAAGAAACTTATCCAAAGAAAAAGACAAAAACACCGTCAAGGAACCATTGCACACCAAATCACTATTGCCACAAAGAACGGAACAAAAAAAAACATGATTTCCGCCACCAACTGGCATTATATTATCAATGAATCTATTGTGTGCTTATAGACAGAAAAGGAAACAAAATCAATGAAAATATTTTCATTTCTATTTTCTTAAAAGATAGAGAATATAAGAAATAATAAAAAAAATTAGCAAATATTTCCTACAACGAATAAAAAAGAATTTTCATACATAGATCTACAATTATATCCCTGAAATCAAATCCATGTAGTATTCAAATCCAACTAATAATTCCAAAAAAGTTATTGACAAAAAACTTTTAAACCTTGGAAGGATTCTAATGTCCTGGTTTAAGACGCCATTTTGTATAAAAATTAATTGAATCGATGGAAACGAATGGCCCTGCATGGGAGTCTAGAACGAAAGCAAGCGGATAGCGGATACATAGATCTACAATTATATCCCTGAAATCAAATCATGTATTCAAATCCAACTAATAATTCCAAAAAAGTTATTGACAAAAAACTTTTAGTGCCACAGTAAGCCTGTTCTTTCTTTCTTGCAAGCAACCAAATTTCAAACCTTAGAAGGATTCTAATATCCTGGTTTTAAGACGCCATTTTGTATAAAAATTAATTGAATCGATGGAAACGAATGGCCCTGTATGGGGTATCTAGAACGAAAACAAGCGGATAGCGGATACATAGATCTACAATTATATCCCTGAAATCAAATCATGTATTCAAATCCAACTAATAATTCCAAAAAAGTATTGACAAAAAACTTTTAGTGCCACAGTAAGCCTGTTCTTTTCTTGATTTAGACAAAGCAATCGCAAATTTCAAACCTTAGAAGGATTCTAATGTCCTGGTTTAAGACGCCATTTTGTATAAAAATTAATTGAATCGATGAAAACGAATGGCCCTGCATGGGAGTCTAGAACGAAAAGAAGCGGATAGCGGATACATAGATCTACAATTATATCCCTGAAATCAAACCATGTATTCAAATCCAACTAATAATTCCAAAAAAGTTATTGACAAAAAACTTTTAGTGCCAAAGGAAGCCTGTTCTTTTCTTGATTTAGACAAAGCAATCGCAAATTTCAAACCTTGGAAGGATTCTAATGTCCTGGTTTAAGACGCCATTTTGTATAAAAATTAATTGAATCGATGGAAACGAATCGCCCTGCATGGGAGTCTAGAACGAAAGCAAAGTGTAGATAGCCAAACAAGAGCTTATTAACTAAGAAAGTAGAGTAGTAGGATTGTCTGAATATTATCTTTTTCTTTAAAGACATAAAGCATTTTCTAGGGAAAGGAAATAACTATTGCTCTAAGCCAATATCAGTAATCATGATTTTGTTTTTTACTTGCTTAAAAAGCTAAGCCAATTTGTTATTTTACTGGTGTTTACAAGTGTTTCTTTTTTCTAGCAATTTATTCTTGCTGCTGTAATATTTCTCTGTTTTGTTTCCTTTATTTTTGCCACTTTTTTTTTTGCTTGGAATTTCGATTTTATTTTCGTTTGCAACTTTAGTATTGGGGGGGGCCCTTAACATATGTTCTTCTTTTTTTTTTTGCCCATCTTTAGCAAAAATACAGTTTGTCAAAAAATCTTTGCACATAGAGAAAAATTAACAAAACTTAGAAAAATTCTTTGATTTCTAATATAATAATTCAAAATTTTAAATTTTTTCAAACAGGATTTTATAAACATATGTTTTGTTAATATAATAATTAAAAAAAATTTTATAACAATGACAATATTCTAATGTAAAATATTAAAAAACAAAAACAATCCAATTTTACTGCTGTCAAAAAAATGTTTGCACACTTGAAAATATATTAAGACTTATGGAATTTTTTTAAATGTATTGTGCTAATATTTTGTGGGTTCACCTTGAGCGTCAATTAAAGCTTGCAGACGCCTTCGCATGGATTGAATAATCTTCGGAATGTCATATTCTAATGGTATTTTTTCCCACTCTTCTTTGATGAACTTTACCAAATCGTGTTTTTTTTGGGGCGATCTTTTCCCTACCTTTTTCTTTAGATGAACCCACAAATTTTCGATAGGGTTAATATCAGGACTTTGGGCAAGAGTATCAATAACTTTGGTGCAGTTGTAAAGGAACCTGGAGTTACATAAATAAGATTTATTTTAAGGATCATTATCTTGATAGTACTTGTGATTAAATTTATTCGGATTAACCGGGTCAATAGAACCAAATTTCCTGAAGCTGGCAGTCAGTTCATTTTATAAAATATCAAGATGTACTTTCTTAGTCATTATTTCATCCAAACACCAAACCGAATACCATTACAGACAGTTTTCCAAACTTTACTGTAGGAATAAGATTTTTATTTTCTAGTGCTTTCAGAGGCTTACGCCAAACTCTTTGCGGTCCGTCATGATAATAAATCATTATTTTCGTCTCATTTGAGAAAATAACATCGTCCCAGTACTCCGGAGGAAGTGAAATGTATTCGGTAGCAAATCTTAATTTCTTTTCGACATTTTGTGCTGACAGCAAGAGTTTTTTCCTAGTCATTCTTGAAAAATACTTGTGTTTTTGAAGAACATTTCTAATGGTTTCTTGGAAAACACGTAACCCAGTCTTTTTAAACTTGAAAAGCTAATCATCTCGCACTGGATTGCGGTCTATCATACACGGTTCTAATAATTTTTCTCACAACTCGCTGCGTCATCTTTTTTGGCCTGTCTGTAGATTCCTTCTTAAAGTCTCGTCCTCCTTCTTTTTCAGCACGGGATATAAAATTATATGCAGTCCTGATGTTTAAGGAGAACATAACGACGATTTCCTTGGCAGATTTACCTTTGTAGTAGTTGAAATAGCCCAATTGTGTAATATTTTTTGAAACTCGTTTTCCTGGCATTTTTTGTATTCAAAAATAAGGACACTTGGTACATAAAAACGATTCCTTCGTTACTAAAACGTTATTTAACCCTTTCACATTCCATCTCATTTGTAAAAAACCCAAAATGCACAACATTTTTGGAAAATAACGGCATATTTTTGTAACTTTTTTATTATCTTCATTCAATATGCAAAGATTTTTTTGACACTTCTTAGATTGAGTAACCTTCTTTTGTTGTTGTTATTATTGTAATGCGTGTTACTATTAGGAAACTATAGATGCCATATAGTCGTAGACAAGTACAGTTATAGAATGAGTGCAAAAATAAAAAAATATATCAAGAATTTGTTGTTAGAATTCTTGAATGAAGATCAAATTTTACATTTTTTTGGTCTGTGCAAAGATTTTTTTGACAAACTGTATATTTCTTTTTTTTAATAAATCTTGTTGTGTGAAAAATGTTGTGTGTTGAAAAAACAATAAAAATTTGCATAAAACTTTTTTGGTTTTCTGTTTCTGTTTATGTTTTTGTTGGTTTATAAACTTTTTCAATATTCAAATATTTGCGTTTAAACAGTATTTTTTTTTTTTTGTAGTTGTTGTAACTTCTTAAATATTTGTTTATATGAACTTTTATTATTTTTTATTTTTTTACATAAACAACCAACAATAATTTGCATAAACACTTTGGTGTTGAAAGAATAAAATCTCAAATCTCTTTATCTTTTTTTATTTTGCTACGCGTTTAAACAAGCGTTTAAAAACATGTGTTAATGCATGAATAATGGATGATTCCACACATATTTCTAGACCTTTAGTATGCTGATAACAAATTTAAATATGTCTTGTCAACAGCAAAAAAAAAAGCTTATAGATCGTATGGATTTAATAATAGCAACACAATTTGAATAATAATTACGTATTTTAAACAAATCAATTAAATTTCTTCCTTTAAGTCTACAAACAGTAAATGACAAGTTAAATACTCAATTATTATTATTTTTTTAATAATTTGTTGTAATGAACTTATAATTTCCAGCTATAAATTACAAAAACATTAATTTAAGGCTTAATGTTAGAAAATTCCGAGTACAAAATGCTCCTTTTTTATTTTCTTATTTATGCCAAGAATGCATATCAAATTATTTAATCTTGCATTTATTATTAAAATGGGTACCAAAACTTGAGAGTAAAATGGTTTTTTGTTACATCAAAAAGGTTACCATGTAATATGATCAAAATTACTAAAAAAAAAAAAAAGAAAAAAAGTACCGACGAGAGAAAAAGGAGGGGAAAATAAAAGAAAATTTATTACACGACATAAAGTTGAACAAAGTCCTGTTTAGAAAAAAAAAAAAGAAAAATTACACAAAAATGTTTATGTTAATATTGGATTTCATGAATAATAAATAAGCAAACAATTCTTGTTTATGTTTTCACTTCAGAGAACGATACAGTCTGACTCTAACGAATTTTTAGTCCTTTTTAGTATATTGGTATGCGTAGAAAATTGTGGAAAAAAGTGATGAAATCAACACAGCATAAAGGACAAGACAAGATATATTTATCTCAGTTTCAAGAAAGTTTGCAGGCCTTTCAATTTCAAAAATAGAATTTGAAACGAGGTGATGAGTTCTGATCTGTTGTTTCGTATCATTTTGGTAGGGTGGGTGGATGTTACAAAGCCTGGACATCTATACAATCCTCTTAAAAACAAATAATTTTAATAATAAAAATAAGAAGCAATGCTGACGCAAAATGTCACAAAATTCTTAACTAAATTGTGTGATATTTTTTATCATTATTTTCCATTTCCCCCCCTATTTTCCTTTATACAGGTTGAATGTAAATATTCTAAAGGGCTTTAGAAAAAGAAAGCAGAAAAAGGTTTTTTTTTCCCAAACGCCATAAATGACAATTCCTGTGCTAATGATTAATGATGTCGTCGTTGTGCCTAAAGCAAGGCTTTCTTCTTACTGACTCGTCTTTAGAAAGTTACTCAAGACAAACGAATGGCTGAATGAGTGAATGACTGAAGGCTTTACAATTTTTTCTTTTTCTAGTTCATTTTCCATAAACTGCAAGTGTGCTATGGTATGATAAACTTCCTTGTGCTGTGCTGTCTTCATTACATTTTTGTCAGCTGTTGCAAATCTCAACATTGTGATTATGCACGTGCCGTTGAAATTATTTTAAGACTGAATGACAAATGCTGTTAAGATGTTGCCTTTTTTTTACTTTTTTTGCTCAAGGTATAAGAAGGTATGTATGTCTATTTCTTTTAGTTTCCTTTTTTCTTTCAAATATGGGTAAATGATTTTCTTTTCCTGCCTTCTGGAAAATAAAGTGTTGATAATGGGTTTTACTTATACTTGGGCAATAACAAAAAAAAGAAGAAAAAAGAAAAAAAGGAAAGAAAATGAATGGAAAAAATTACTTAAATAGGGAGTTGATTATGTTTTAAGCAGGAGAAAATTACCCAGTAAATGGTTCGTTTAAAAAAAAAGCTTTTTATTTTGCGTTTTTTCTTGAGTATGTCCCTTAGTAAGTAGACATTTATACTAAAACAAATAAAAGGTGACAGTAAAATAGCTTTACTTGAGATATGCATAAATATCGCTCACTAATCACTACATATTTCAAATGTTTATACCGTAAACAGATGTATATTGAAGGCAACTTTAAAATCTTAACATTTGAAACGAATACTTGATTAAGAATAAAATACAAAATCGCTATTCTAATACATTTCTTCATCATTTCATTACCATTTTAATTGAAATCAATTTTTCTGCTTTTAACTTGTCATTTATTGCAACTAACACAAGAACCTTTTATTTCCAGTCCCCCAATGCCCCCCAATGCTATAATTTCGATGACCTTTTATTAAATGAAACCATTTAGCAGAGAACATTTAGAGGGTTTCCGGTTAAATCAACAGTTAAAATATAAACAATAACAACAATTAACAAACTAACGTCCTTTAATTAAATAACAGCGAACACTGTAATTAAGTATTTAGCCGAAAAAGAAATAATAGAAAATGGTTACAACAACAACAACAACAATACAATTTTATTTATAACCGTTATTAATGGCATACACAATACAACAAACAAGCACTGAAAAAGACAGCAAAAGACACGCAAACCATAACGGCCAAAATACAAGAGAGAAAGGTTAAGAAGTATTAAGCAACACCTGCAAAATTCGTTATAATATTGTCGTTGTCGTATGTACCTACTTGGTATTGTAAAAAAAAAAATATTATTTCGGTTGGGAAACCCCTATTATACAGTAGTAGGTGGCTTTTTCGATGGCGGTGGGTCAATGAGTATAATAAAACACAGCCCCTACCATAGCCACTAGGCAACGATGAGTCATGAAGGTCATGACGAAAGCAAATACAACAACACTAATAACAAAAACAATATCAAACGTTAAATAACAACTACAAATACAAAATGCTAAAAATATAAAGCAAATAGTATAAACGTTCGTATGTATATTATCATTTTCGAACATTTAAACTCATACATTCACATAAAATACTAATACATAGAGAGCCAAAGAGAGCAAATAGAGAGTAAAGGAAATTGAGAGCATTTATATCAGAGAGAAAATTTACCGCTTTTCATGTAATAAGATATGAATCATATAGCGGTATTTAGTATTTCAATAACACGTAGAGAGTTAAAAAGTAAACAAGAGAGAGAGAGAGAGATGGAGGTAACGAGAGAGCGTAAATATTTATATATTTTCGTTTTCGTAAAGCCAAAATAAAGGACTTTTTCCATTTCATGTGTTTGTTGTTTTGTTTTTGTGGTCCTTTTATTTTTGTAATTTTGCCAGACAGTATGGCAGGCAGTATCAGTTTGATTATTATTTTTGTTTTGTTGCCTTATTGTTGTTATTTCATGATGTTTCATGTTTTTTACATGCTGCTGCTGCTGCTGGGAGTATTAACCTCATATTGTAAACAAAAATATTAGAGTGTGTGTATGTGTGTGTGTGTTTGTGTCTTTTTTACGAGAGCATCCAAGAGAAAAAACATTCATTAGCTTGCTCCTCTACTTAATATTACACAAGAGATAAATAAAATGGAAAATGAAAAACAGAAATAAGAAACAAAAAACAAAAACAACATCTTGTATGAGTGTATATGTATGTGATTTGGTTAAGTTCGAAAAATCAATTTCGCAACCAACAATTTTTCTCTCTTAAAATAAAAACTAAAAAAAAAAACAAATTTTAAAATAACTTTAGAAAATTATTTGAAATAAATTAATATCTACAACTACCATGGAATCTCAAAATCAATCTCAATTCAAATTCAGTTTTATCAGTGAAGTAATATAAGAAAACTCCTTATAATCTAATCTACTTATAATAAATTACACTCACCTAAATATTGTTTAATTTAATTTTAAATATGTAATTAATGTTTGGTTTTTTGATTCATTGATAAATACGATTTATAAATAAACATGAATTAAATTCTTTGCAAGTAAGATGGAAGGATTAATTTTAATAGAATTACACTTAAATATTATTATTATATACAATTGATATGTTGTTGGCTCTGTTTTTTATTTTTTTAATTGGGTTAAATTTTTTACTTTAGTTTCTTTTATTTTAAATTTTATTGTTGTTCTTGGCTGAATTAAATTTAAGAAATTTATATTTCTTATTCTTAATTGCACTGTTTATTTATTTCCATGCGAATGTGTACATATATTGTTGTTGTTATTAAGAAATTATAAAGTTTTTCTTCTATTTTGTTTCTTATTAAATTGGCTTTATTTGGAATTATTTTCTAATAAAAATGTTTTAGCGCCGCTTGTTTAGTTTTCATAACAATGTTTACTTATTGAAATCTCCCGCAGAACTGTAGAAATTTTATGCGGAAAGTTGTTTTAATGCAACCCTTAGACGTCAGAAAAGGGAAATTTTCATTTCTCTTCTTCTAACATGTTGAGCAAGTCCCCTTTTTTAAATAAGGGTGGTTTTCCTTTTACACCATACATTTAGCGGTAAATATAGAATACGGTATTGCCATATTTGAATTGTTAGTAGAAAAAAAATTCCCTCAGAGAGAGAGAGAGAAAATGAGAAAAGGAAATTAAAGCAGCAAGAAAAAAGAAACAGAAACCGAATGCGAATCTGAATCCGTAACCGAAACAGATATTTTACTATAGTAAATGACAACAATGAAAATTGTATCCATTATTATGTTCTCTGGAAGATTAGGCCTTTAATTTTTGTTGGTTGGTTGTTGGTGTCTCGTTAAATGTTTTAGCATCTCTTTTATTATGATAATTTTCTTCATTATGAAGTTAATAATGATTTTATTGCTGGTTTTATTTTCCTTTTTGCTTTTCTTTTTCAGTTTTTTTTTTATTACTTCTATCCATTTGATTACAATGGAAGAATGGGGAAATATTTTCGTAAAATTGCCGTTATATTTTTGTAGGTTTTTGGGTTTAAATGTTGTGAAATTAACAGTCATTTTATGTTAAATATTCAACATAAAAAAGAGACAAGATAATAACAAATAAATGGTCTATAAAATATTAACATCTCCCACTATGTACACCGATGTATCTCTCTTCCTTTGGTTACTGTGTTTGGTGTTATTTTACCGTGACAGGATATTACGTGTCCTGTTTGTTGTTCATTTTGTTTTTTTTTTTTTGCTGTATTTTCTTAGTGCTCCTATTTAAATATTGCCTTTTAATGGTGTAAAATGTATAGTTTTTGCGATGTGTTTTCAATATCTTTGCAATATTTCAACTTTTTTCTGTTTTTTTCTTTTTTTTTTCATTTGTAACACATGGTTTTATTTGCGGTGGCTGTTGGTTTTTAAGCTTTTGGCAACAAAAATCGCATTTTCAATACTACGAGTACAAAACACTCTAAAAAATATATCAAGTAAATTGTGTTTTGAATATTAAAAAATATTGGCTTAATACTCAGATCGTCTTAAATTTTTTTTATAAAGCCTTTAACCAGATAATCAATTAACCAAACAAACTACGTACATATGTACGCAAACCATTTATTTTGTTCTATTAACCTTTGACCGTTAGATATCATACAAGTTGATTTGGTATTATTTTCGCTGAGTGTATTGAGGAAGTATTTTTTGTTCTCCCTCAGTCAGTAGAATTCCAATGCAATTGCACTTTCAAATGGACCAGCGAACTAAGCCAAGTAATTAAGTTGTGCATTTTCTTTTTATTACGCTTTAATTTATTTTACGCTTCATTTTTTCTTTATTTTTTTTTTGGTTTTTTATAAAATAGAAAAAAGAAATACTTTTAAATTTACGGAATCTATGCCAAATGTAGAGAAAATTGTATAGAACGATAGACAGACATACAAACTGACAGGCAGACAGACAGACAACATATGAAAAGCAAAAGCAAAAGACGGGGTGAGAAACTAAATAAAATAAAACTATATGTACATAGATATAGCAAAAGATAATTAAGCAAAATGAGAAACTCAACATCAAATAAGTTTTATTGAAAAAGACAACATGAACACACAGCAGAAGGAGTAAAGGGCAGGAGAAGTAAGGGAGCAATTGTAGAGAAGCAGACATCAGAAATGGTGGGGTGGTAAAAAAAAAGAAGAAACTAACAATCATGTACGTGTTGTTACTAATTACTAAATTAACAACAAATTCTTAAAGAGTCATGCCATTTGACCAAGTTTTTCAACTGAGTTTCCCATTCCTTGTTTGGGTCTTTAAAAGTTTCTTAAACATGTTCTTCATGTGACTCCAGAAAAGGTGGCTGACTGGCTGGTTCCCATAAATCATTTCATTTGAAGTTTGATAAACAATTTGTTTTTCCAATTTAGTTTTCGCTAGATGCAGCACAAAGAGTTGCGTGCTTTCCGGTTGTATATTTTCATCTGTAACTTCAGCATCTCTTTAAAAAAAAAAGAATGAAAACATTCTTAAGAGTACGTATTCATTTTTCTAACCTTTTGTGCTTTAAAAAGGCTTAGCTCTGCTTTAACACTTGATTTCCTTTAAATGTAATTTCCGTTTTATTTAGCTTTTAAGCGTACATATACGGGCCAGAATTAAATGTTATTCCCTGTACATGCTTAGCATGTAGTATTTGCCATAAATTCTCGATAAGCAATTGTTCTTTCTTCGTAGTGTGGTTTTAATCCTTTTGTTATCACTTTAAACACG
Organism: Sarcophaga peregrina; assembly: GCA_014635995.1. Taxonomy (NCBI): domain Eukaryota; kingdom Metazoa; phylum Arthropoda; class Insecta; order Diptera; family Sarcophagidae; genus Sarcophaga; species Sarcophaga peregrina. Next base: position 106,877,800 of record CM025790.1, read on the forward strand.
TTTGTCAATGCGTTTAAGCTTTAAATATTTTTCAAAAAAATTAAAATCATTTCCCTTTCATTCAAAAACGAATCAATTACATTACATTGCCATGAATGTCGAACATTGGAATAAAATCTCTGCAGGAAATCAAACAAAATTTTATGGCCATCTAAGCAGTTTTAAGGATAAACGCAAATCTCTTCAAAAGGAAAACTAAATCCTAACATACACTCGTCCAGGCTACAAGAAAAAGTGCAATCAAGCATTTCGCTGAAAATCAATTGAAAAACATCCGAAAACTTTAAAAGAATCACTGAAGCCCAAAAATTTTTAAAGGAACAAAGCAAGACAAATTGAAAAACCATTAAAATTTATTAAGCAAATGCAAAATGGAAAACAAATTTAAATAAAGATTACATGAGATTCACAAAAAACAAATTACTTTTCATAAGAAATTAGTTTTTTCAAGTTTTTAATTGAAATTTAAAAGCATTGCTGAATAACTACCGTATACAACAGTCTCTTTAATATTGAAATATTGATTGCATCTTTAATTAAAAAGACTTCATATCTGTTAGCCTGAACTAAGCTCTATAAATAGTTCCTATTTTTCTTTGTTTTATTGCTGATATTATAATACAACAATAAAAGAAATTAATCATTACCAAAAAAAATATTTGAAAGATGCATCACCAACTGTTGTCTTCTGTATCTGGTATCTTGAATGCTTAACTCAATAAACTCGTTAAAATGATAATGGAAAGCATTTTTTTTTAAAGGTAGGGGTTACCATCTTTAATGAAATTCAATAAACTTGGGTGGGAAACAAAGTTTAACATCGAAAAGAATTTGTTTATTATTATGCATTACAACGCTATTATAAATTATGTTAATAAAAGGGGATTAGCATCATTGAAAATCTGATAAAAAGGCTTTATACTGTTAGGACGATCGAGAATATTAGATAAATAGGATCATCATAATCATAGTCCGAATACCAAAGAGACCTTAATTGAGGAGAAGCAAAGTTAAGCTGAGTGTTTGATAGAGATGAGAAGAACTGGACCAACAGAAACGGAAATGGTTTTCCACCAAGACAACGTTAGAAATCGAGAGCTCGATAATGGCGGATTCATAACATATCCCAGAGGTTTTGAAATCAAATCGGCAAGTTTATGCTTTGCTATCGTATTCTGGGCAATGCATCACCCATACAAAGGACTTAAAAAAGGTAGAATAGTAAAGGTTTCGAAGAAAAGCGACCTTATCCAATATCATATATAGACTAGGTAAAATTTAGAATTTTTTTATTCATTCTATTATACCCTAGTGAGGGGAAAATCAAACAAAATTTATTTTATAGAGAATAAAAACTCTGAGGAAAATGCTGATAAATGTTAGCAGTTAAACATTTATTTGTTTATAATGGTAACTCTATTTAATTTTTATAGTTTCATTAAAGCGGATTTATTATTAATTAATATGTGAATAAAATACCAAAAGTTAGTGGTGAGTAGTAATTGAACAAAAAACTAAAAATGTTTAAAGATGTTATAATTAATTATAAAAATTAATAATAATTTATATAGAATCTTTGAAAATTAATTAAATTAAATAATTACGTTCATAAATGATGTTTTGAATGATGTTTAACAAAGACACAAATATGTACTCGTAGTTATTATGCAAATAAATTGTGTTTCTAAAACCTTTTCATCTTTCTTTCTTTATATTGTTGTTGTTGTTGTTAGCAGTGAAATGAAATCCTTAAGCCAATAGGATAAGAGTATGTATTCCATTGACTTTTTATAATTGTTTCCCTATTTAATTTTCAATCATGCTTCAGAGATATTTTTTAGGTTTTATCCTCCTTTCAACCATGTGTTTGGAGCCCTTAATCTTAATTCATGAATAAATAAAAACAAGTTTACTAGCGTTTAGAAAGAAACTCTCGTAATACAAAGACAGAGAGGCCTATAGAAAGAAAGAGTGAGGAAATTATCAATAATGTCTAGTCTTATCGCTGCTCATCATTCAAGACCATAAATCTTGATACTCTCAGCATAATAACAATGGCAATGTTTTTTTTTTTAGCATCTGTTGAGCCCAAACCAAATAGAACGTAGCCTTCATTTATCCATGTATTCTATACATGAACGAATAAACAGTTTTTATTAAGGCAAATCACCCTTAAAGTCTTTAAAGCTAAAGATTTTCTAAAACACGTTCAAGACAAATGTATTCCAACCCTGATGTGACACTGAAAATCTTGTGTTAGTTTATTAGCTCTACTAAACACGCTCATTATTACACGTTCTAAGAGCTTCTGTACTAAATGTAGTGTGTTTTTAATGATTATTAAATGGGAAAACAAAGTGATTTGATCAAATCAAAGACCCTTTATCCTAAAAACTAAAACGAAATTTTATTACAATAAGGAAAGAAAAAAAGAATTCTTTAACTGAATAACAGATAATTTTAAAAGCAAATGAATAAAGTAAAGTGGTGGAAAAGAAAATGTACATCAATCTGATTGTATATATGCATGTGTAATATGGAATGAAAGATCGTAGCGAAGTATCTACATTTGCTTGTTACTTCTTTTCTATGCTAAATGAGAACAGGCCACAGAATAATAACAGGTCTATGTAACGTTGCCTAGGACCATAGGAGTATTGATAAAATTTCTTGTTGATTGAATTTTACTTTCTATTCCTCAAGATGATATTCATTATTGCGATGACCAGGAGTACATTAAAATCATTTAATCGATTTTTCTGATTAAAAAGTCTTCACTTTAGTGTTTATAACAGACACTGTGACCATAATTTATTCAAGTAATAATGGAACAAATTTCCATCACATCAATTTCAAATTTTAAAGTTCATTTCGAAATGCTACAAATCCATTTCAATATCTGCTGATACCAATAGTTTTTGTTGCACTTCTCTCTTTCTCTTTGTCTGTCTTGTTTCAAGTAATTTCAACCAATCCATCAAATGAATCAACCATCAACTTCCTTTAGCCTGTCAATTTTAACATTCATTGTCATGTTCAATTCAAATGTGTGTTTGAATTCAAATTCAAATTTGAATTTGAATTTCAGTTGCGTTAAAACGTATTTTAAACAGAATGCAGAATTTTATTACAAAAACCGATATTCAAGGAAATACGCTTTAAGAAGCATCATCAGAATTTGCGGTAAAATTCCCAGGCACCAACCAAACTGTCTGATTTGCATATTTCATGCCATACCGTTGCAATGTTGCATATGCAACAACCGAATGCATTCACTTTATTACCGAGAAGATTGGAAAATGAAAACAAAAAAAAATAAAAAAAAAAAACTCGTAAAGAACAACTAAAATTTACTAAAAACTACTGTTAGTTTAGTATTCCACACCCTTTGTATGTTTAATTTTTCCATTATAATGTCTACATAGAATATGTAAATGAACCGCTATTAACGTCCCTCATTACTAATGCCACGGCAATTTTCATTAATGCATTCTGTATGATATTATTTTGATCTTAATAAACTCTTTTTGAAACCTCAAACGGAAATTATGAACAGCATATTTGAATGTTTTTTCAACGTCAAATATCAGAGTCTTTAGAATTTGTGGCAGACCACAAATGAGATTCATTGCAGCATGACTAGTTTGATGTGCACAGCAAGTGCTTCATTCATATGATCACCAAAGGGGGAAAAAAAACTCCAATTAAACGAAAGAAACAAACAAAATAAGCGTTAAAAATATTTGTTATAAAAAAGGCAAAATAATTTGGTCTCTGCATTTAGCCACCATTATCTTCAATATCATTAACAAGAAACAAAATCAAAACGAAAAAAAAATTGATAAAAAATTAACAAATTGTACTTCTTTTCTTAAAACCGTTTCAAATTTCTAAAATTAATAAAAACAAAGAAAATAAAATATTTTAGGGTGTGTTGTTACGTTTCTTAAAACGCTCTTTAATTGCTTTATAATTTTAATAATTTTTTTTTTTATTGTTATTGCGAGATGATTAATGAAGTTTTAACCCACAATCAGGAAATTTTCTTTAAAAAAAAAAAAAACACATCATCAGTTTCACTTTTTTTTGTTTTTTGTTTTAGGGAATGGCCAAAATTAAAAACAATATGTAAAGCAAGTTCAAGATCAACAGAAGAATGAGTTTAAACCGTTTAAACAAAATCAATAAAAATAACAAAATATTCGTGAAATAGCTTCAATAAAAAAAAGTAATTGAAATAATTTAAATTATATCGTATCATTTTTCAAGGTTTATTTTCATAGTACCGCCACCGCTTAAACTTTATAAAGTTTTCTAATAATGTCTCCTCCAAGCTTATGGCCCTAGATGTTTCCCTCTGGGATGCATTAATGCATTACAGATTCCAGTAATATGTTCTGATGATTCATATTCATTATAACAGAATCTAAATGTTGGATTCGAGACAAATTCCATTCTGAATAAATTACACAGTGGCCTAACAAAAGAACCCAATTTTCTTAAAACTTCCAGCACCACCTAAAGTAAACAAGAACGACAATCGCAAAACAACCATGGCTCATGACTTTAATTACAGAAAATGAAAAGACATGCCTTATAGTCTGACAAACCCTATAAAGTTTGTGGGGAGTAGAATAAATCGTATGATGACACTACTATAGAGAAATAATAATAATAATTGCACCTTTAAACCCATAATTAAAACGATAATTGATAACCAAAACTATTTGAGATATCGCATAGGAAATAAAGCAGCAAATTCAAAATAGAATAGAATAAAGACTAATGAAGATGAAAAACACTAAACGAAGAAATACTTAAAGGGTACAGATATGCTACATATTCAATATATGAAAAGAATAATGCCAAGAATAAGAATAAACGCTTAAATCAATACATACATAATTGACCATTACAACCCCTCAGTTAGGATTACGACCTAGCTTCTCACACCACTTATATTGTGTGCGTTAATTTTATACATGAGTGGCGGGACCTACAGTTTAAAGTCGACTCCGAACGACAGATTTTTGAGAAGCTTTTCATGGCAATTTTTACTCTCAGAGTCTTTGCCAGAAATCTGCTGAGAGGCAGTCGCCGAAGAAATATTTTTCGTTTTGATGTCTGACCTGGGATTCGAACCCGGGCCTTTTGTCCAATAAGCCAACACACTACCCACTACACCACGGCGACTTCAGTCGTATATAATAACAGCTTAAATCAATACTTTCACGAAAAAAAAGCTCTCAATGGGGAACATTTTTTCTAACTACACTGCCATAATAATTGATGTTCAATTTTTATTGACGTAATAATTGAGAAGAAACGCCACCACAAAGCAGAATGAATAGACGAAATGCTGAAATTAAAGAATCTAAACAATATTTTATTCTTTTCTTATTTTGTTTGTTCTTTTTTAGAATGAAGTTTTAATAAAAAAAAACACAAACACAGTGTTTTAAGCAAGACTGTTTAACAAAACGCTTTTGAACATACTCATTGTTCATCTGAAATGCAAAAAAACCAAAAAAAAAGCAAAAAAAAATCTAAAAAACTTAATAATGAAGTTAACCACCACCAACCATTATCATACCTATAATCATTATCACATAGAAAAATATAACGAAACGCCGCCGATAGTGAACTCAGAGATGAAGTTATTTAGCAGAGTAATTGCGATCAACAAGAAAAACAAAAACAAAAACGAAAACAAAAAAATTCAAAATCAAAATCATTTTGAGCCAATAGAGAATTGTAGAAGATTTATGATGTGTTTGGCTATAAAATTTGCTACAACGACCACCAAAAGCATTAGTTTCAAGCAAACATTTCATCATTGAACACAGCATTCATTAGCTGAGAACAATTACAGTAAACAACATGAAATTCGTAAGGATTTACCAAAAGGATTACCCCCCAAAAAGGATAATTTAAATTAAATACGAATTTTTGTGTTTTTATTTTCAAACAGTTTGTGTGTCTTGCAAGTGTTGCTATGTGTTTGGGTGTTGCCTGCGCAGGTAAGCCTTCCACAAAATATTTGCCTCCCAATTTTGCCGCTGTAGGACAAGCAGCTGCTTCTAGCCGATATCCTCATTATCATGGCGTAAGTGGTGTAGCGGCCGCTCCTGCTGTAGCGCCTGTACATGCCTCAGCTCAGTATGCCCATAATAGAGCAGCTGCCCAAATTCCCATCTTAAGAAATGATTACAATAACGATGGCAGCGGCAACTATAACTTTGGGTAAGGGAATCGTTCAAATTATTACCATGAATACGGAAGAAAATATTATTTAAACTTTTAAGAAAGTTTTAAGAACACTTTTGCAAATTTCATGTGCCAATTATTAAGCGTATAATACTGAGCACTTTATTTGTAGTTTCGAAACCGGGAACGGCATTAAACGCAACGAAGCCGGCCATTTCCAAGGTTCCTGGCCAGGTGGCTCTTTAAATGTTGCTGGCTCCTATTCATATACCGGCGATGATGGCAAGCTCTACTCTGTTAACTATAAGGCCGATAGTAATGGTTTCCACGCCGAAGGTGACCATTTGCCTACACCTCCCCCAATCCCCAGAGAAATTCAAGAGTATGTTAATTTCTTTTTCTTTAATATTTCTAAATATGGTTTAAGTACATACAAATCTTTCTTTATACATCTTGTAGAACATTGCATTTACATCAACCCAATGCCAGACAGCAAGCCCCAGTTGGTCATTATAGTAATCCCTCTGCTACTGGAGTTCACCACGGTCCTGCTGCGAATCTAAGAGCCCCTCAAGCCAATTATTTACCTCCCCAACATGGCCAAGGTTACAACTATGGCAGACATCACTAACTTTAAAAAAATACTTGCCAACACTTCCCTCAAACTCTCTCCCTTTTTATGCAACCAAACTACCGCCTTAGTATTGTTTTGAAATAAAAAAAATAAAAATGAAAAAAATTCTCTTTTAATATTTACCAAATAAAAATAAATTTTGATGTTTTTATTATTGTTTATAGTAGAGAAGAAAAGAAAAAAGGATTCTAGCAAAACCTCTAACGCCTACCGAACAATTGTTTTATGGGAAAACTTTTTAAATATAGAAGACCATGCATCCACATCCACCTCTAACCACAGCAAAGGACATCAACAAAAATCTAAAGGATGGATGAGGACTTATGTATCAATTTGAAGAAGACAAATAAAGTTTAAATAAACTCAAATCAAATTATTTGTGATTGACTTTGGAGTAGAAATCTTTGTAGTGCAGTAAGGCAATATATCTGTTTGGGATTTTTAACTAATTTTTCTCTTTGAGTGTAAGATTTTAAAATGTAAAACTGTTTGCCTGTTTTAGGTCTTCTTTTGTCACACCATAAAATAACCATCAAATCAAAAGTGAAACAAATTGATTTGAAGAAAGTTTTACAATTTCATAAGGGATCAGCAAAATTTTATTGTTTATCTTGCAAACAAAAGGGAATTTAAGGCAATCCATTTAAATGGATTGGCGCCTCCTAAATCTAACCGGTAATATTGAATTGAAGTATTTTTTTAAGGATTTAAAATTAAAAACACATAATGAATATATGGTTCTTCAGAACAGAAGTTTCTAGTTGGAATTCTAAACTCGAATATTCCATTCAGAAAGTTGTAGGCAATCATATAATCGATCCTAGTCTTCCCAGGAGAGCAGATTATCCACATTATACATATTCTAGATTGGGCCAAGCTTTAATCGTATTTGACCCTTAAGGGAGCCAGCGCCCATTCTATCGCGGAATAATATGTCACAAGGTACGACATTTAAAGTTAATTTTGTTATGGACATGCATTGACCGAGCCAGTCATCTTGAAATGCATATTTGGGAAAATTTTTAATGCATGACTTTGATGAAAATATTTCTAATTTTGTTTTGTTTTGTATTTTGAGTAGAAAACAATTTTCCACTCTTTAAACGGGCCTTATTGGTAACATTAATGCGTGTCTTTATGGCTTCCCCTCCATGTCAAATTATATTCATTTTCTTTTCGTTTTTTATTTTTGTTTTTATTGATGTCTCAGCATCAATTTTGAAGACAATCCACATACCAACATGAAACATTACTTAGTCACTTGCAATTTCCTTTAAGTGGTAGCAACAACTTGGATTAAAAGAAAATGAAAAACATGAGCAATGATTTGACATGAATGAAAAGCATGAGCCATCAAAAATGGTTGACAATAGCAAATACCATACCATACGATGCGACGACATCTACAAAGCCAAAGAAAGGAAACGAATCGTCCGTTTACTGACTTGAAAACAATTGTGCGGAAAATGCGTTTTGACCACAGTTTTATAAAGCTTTTGTGTGTACACGTTTTTTGTTAAGAGTGAAATTAATGATTGTAAGTATTGCTTAAACAATTGAAAATGTATGAGATGGACTGCGGTCCATCCATATGTCGAGCATTATGTTTTGCGTGTAATTTTTGAAGCACAACCAAAAAAACAGAGAGATGATATACTCAGATTGTAAAAAATGACGCAAAGGTTAAAAGGTTTTTGCCAAAATAATTACAAATCACAGACCCTAAGTAATATTTTTTGGAAGAGACACAATTTTTTTTCTGCATTTTATTCCTTTACTCTAGATCACTTGATTCTAATTCTAAAAAATTATAACACATTTCGTTGAATAATAGGCAATGGATTGGGATTGGAAGAAATTATTAATGAAATCTGCTTTCACGTTTTCAAATCCTTTTTGGATGTCTACAACAAAGTAAAAGTGCTTTCTTAAACGCATTTCATGTTTAAAAGGAATGTTCCTTTTTTGTAGAGAGATTTAATAAATGTGACGAGTCATTATGCATATTTTCTGCAGGAGACCAATAAATTTCGGGATTTCTCCATACAGTTTATATCAGGCAAAAATTGCTCCTTAATAGAGTTTCAATATTAAAAATGTCTTCAGAATTTTTAGATCTTTCGAGTATATCGGATAGTTGAAGCAAGTTGAAAGACAACTAAGAAATGAATCGAAAACAATAAATGCAATTGTTAATCGTTATGAATTTGGTCCATTATTGCCAAAATTAAGAGGCTATAAAAAGAATTTTGCTTAATCCAATGAATCAATTATTTGTAAAGCAGACTTGTTTCTGTTTAATATTTACAATTTAATTTTAAATAAATTTCTATAATGGTTTCGTGATTTTCGAATCCCCCGGGTTGCTCATATGTGGTAGACTACATACATACATAATTGGCCTTTACAACCCTTCAGTCAGGATTACGACCTAGCTTCTCACACCACTTATGTTGTGTGCGTTAATTTTATACATGAGTGGCGGGACCTACAGTTTAAAGTCGACTCCGTACGACAGATTTTTGAGAAGCTTTCCATGGCAATTTTTATTCTCAGAGTCTTTGCCAGAAATCTGCTGAGAGGAAGTCGCCGAAGAAATATTTTTCGTTTTGATGTCTGACCTGGGTATATGGTATATGGTAGACTAACATAGAGATAATAAATGCTTCTCCTGAGCTTATCAGTTGGCTATAATTCAAAATAAAACAGATTTTTTATTTGTTTGAAACATTTTGTTAGTATTTGTTTTCGGTAGGAAGTTCTTAAATAACTTTATGATTTGCTGACTTTCAGTTTCTTTTACGTTTCTCTTTTGTTTTTTTTTTTTTTTTGTGTTTTTCATATATTCAATTATATTCTACATGTTTAAAATTTATTTTTTATTTATGGCTTGTATCAAAAAAAAATCAAAAAAAAAAAATCGAAGTAGCAGGAGGTAGTAGAGTAGGCGTATGTGTAAAGTGTATAATTTTTAAAGGGCCTTTGAATGAACGTAGAAATGAACGAATAAATGTCTATAATTTGATGCTGCTGTACTGTATTTCATCTTATTTCTCTTCGCATTTCTTTTGTATGAACGGGAAAATTGAAAAATAAGGAAAATTTATAGAAAGAAATCAAATGAAGACAAAATAACAGACAGAGAAAATAAAAATACAAATAAAAAGAAAAAAAAAATGCTACAAATTGTAATCTTAGCAGGCGACTAGAGCAAGAGGGTATTAAGGAGGGAAATCATTATAAATCATAATTTCTTGTATTATTCTATAAAAATACGAGTACAAATACAAATACATGAGCATGTATTTGATTTATATTCATAATGGAGTGTTAGAAAATAACTCTACTCTGGCGTGGCAAAGCAAGAGTAGGAAAGTGGGTAACATGTGTTTATTAATAATAAAAAAAAAAAATAAAAAAAAGTTATTCCTTTTTTTCCTGTCTGTCTGTGAAAGAAATAAATAAATTTGTTCTCATGTAAATTCTCTTAGTATGTAGTTTATTATCCTGTAATATGGTAAGTTGGGACTCCCACATCTGTTATATATACATTGGCCTGACTCCAGGGCTGTCTTGCATTACATTTGTTTTTATTTTTTTTCAAGCTTCTGTGCGTGTGAAATATTTCTTTTACTTTCTGCCTTCGCCCCGCTCTGATCGCTGTGCTGATATGAGTATGAATTGGGTGAGTATGGATATTTTGTATCCTTAAAGAGTGTATTATTTTTTCATGAAGTAATTTTCGTGTGCAAATTAGTTTATTGGAATTTTGTGTTTTAATTTTATCCATTCCCAACTCCCATTTATTTGAATTTATATTCATTTGTTTAAGGGGTTTTTTTTTTTTCCTGTCAAAGCTTTGCTGTGAAATTGTATTGCGTGCTAGCATATGATAGCTTTGCTCTGGAACATGTGCGTGTTTATAAATTTATCCCGTATAGAATTAAAATCATGCATTATTCCATTAGTTTCTTGCCCTTAAAAATGGAGAATAAGTTTCCTTAAGAAAAATCGAAAGATTGAAATACAGGTTGTCAGTATTAGAAGAAGAAAATTTCTCAACTTTAAAAGCCGTATCTAATCCTTATGATACTAACTTGTTTATTAAAAGAATTGAATGTAATTTCTTATTTAGTTGCCAGTAAAGTTTTAGTTTTACCCTCTACCCTAACACTTATAGGTACCGTGACTTTTCTAACCCTACAAAATATATTGTAGATGTTTTAATAGCACGCATAATAAAGTCTTCTTTCCTTAGAAAACCCTTCCTATTACCCTGTAAACCAAAAAAGAGCAGACTTTTAATGATTGTTGCGAATTATTACAATAAAATAGAAGGGAATTGTCAATTATTTGTAACAGCGGAAATCCCTATGGTAGACAGACATACACATATGAATAGAGGCCATGTATAAGCAGTCATTGATGAAATAAATTCTGTTAATAAATATTAATTGCAATTTAGCATGAGGCCATTGAGAATAAATAAAATAAATAACAATACATCAAAAGCAGGGAAAGGGGGAAGATAATGTCTTTATCCCTACATAGCAAATGATTATTACACGCTATTGAGAGGCTTAATTAAATATTCAAATATACTATGATAGGAAGATTGTTAAAGAGAAGAGTTTTTTTTTTGCCTTTTAATATTTAGAAACTTATTTTTAAAACTCTTCAAGAATATTTTCAAAATCTCAGCCATCTTATATTCATTCTCTTCATTCTATTTTGAATAAAGCTATGCTTTCTTTTCAATATAAAAAATTCTTTTTGCATAGAATCTTATTTAATTCCTTGAAATCCTTTTTGAAAATTTATTACCCGTTTAAAGTTGTAACCAACAAAGCCAAAGACTTCACAGTACTGTTGTGCTGCTGGCTGCATTTAAAGAGACATCTTTCTTCCGTAAAGGAAATTACCAGCCATATATTTAATAAGCCAACAAAGAAAGACAGAAAGTAAGAACGACACTTTCAAGATTTAAGCTGCAATAAGATTTCAGTACTTTGCGTATACCAAACAATAGCAGCAAACAGCAAACAACCCCCAGAAAACAATCAACGTTCCATAATAATGATACTTTTTGTCATGATAATTTATGCGTTTCATGTTTAGCAAAAGAATGCAACAATATTGTGGCAGCCACAAACACAAACAGCAGAGTACGAATTTTTAATTACACGTTCAGCACAGCAAATGGAAATTTGTATTTAGAAGGGGAAACGAATAAAAGAATCCCTGAGTTTTAAAAAATTTATATGCAATTATTGACCCTTGAGCTGTAATTTTAATAAATTTAATTTCAAACGCTTTTTTAGCAAACTCTCACTCTCCCTCTCTCTCTCTCTCTTTCTCTCTGCGTTTACCTCTGACATTGTGCTGCATTGGCTTTTGTAAAATAAAATGTCCTTGATAAATTGATTATGTTGTCAAGTGTAAGATCCTTAAAAAAAAAAACGAAAACAAAATGCAAAGAAAGACAAAAATACACAACCAAACGTTAAGTAAATGGCAGTCATATTTTGTAAAAATAAAAAAGGAATACGAAACAAAAAAAACACAAAAGAATAACAAAAAAAACTTTGAAATTCACTTTTCTGATAACAAAGAAAATTGATTTGATTTAAACAGCGGGTGATTTCCTTATTTTTACTAAACATAATAGAATTAAGCAGTTCAGTAGTAACCTCAACATCCTCAGCTTTAAATGGAAATTTTAAAAGAATTTAAATTACCAATGCCATCCAATAGCAGAAAATTGTTGTATTTTATTTAAAATTTAATTTTCTTTCTTTTCACACTGTATAGAGCCTTTATTTGCTTTTCTTTCTATATAGATTAGCGCCTGATTAAGACTAGAAGAGCTTTCTGAAGAATCGAAAGTTCCGGACGGGATAGTTGAAATCTACAACGACCACGCAAAGACTTAAGTGTTGACTTAAGTGCATATTAATAGGCATGAGAGAAAGGCTTGGTTGGTCTCCTATCCTCCAACCTAACTATCTTCCTACTAACATATTGAGAAGAAATAAGGACATGTTCCTTAATGGAAAATTATACGGAAACGAATGGAAAATATTTTAAAATTCAATTTTATTTGTGGAAACCAATAATTTGTTTGTACAACAAAAAATGTTTGTAACTTCAATTTCTAAAGGGAAAAAACCCTTATTGAGTAGAAAAAGAGCAAGTCATTGTTTTCATTTCTTTTTTTATAATTTAAAAAATTACCCCCCATTTGTATGATCCTAGAATTAAGGCACATTTTTTATTTAATTTAAATTTTGCTGACCATTACGCAAACCTTTTCTATTAAACTGGGAAATTAGTTTTCAAGAAACAAGAAAAAAAAAAGAAAGAAAACATACAACATGATGATGAATTTCAGGTGAAAATTGGAAAAATTTTGCTAAAACCTGTTTAAACATGCAATAACATAATAAGTGTATTAAGGCAACTCCTTACGGAAATTTAGAAGGCATTCATTCCATGCATCAAAAAAAAATAAAGGATAAAAATTGCGTGTGAAACATAAAACCGTAAGTAGGTGGCTAAAATAATATAAAAAAAAATATCATTATGAATCGAAATTGTTTCTCTAGAGCCGGAGGGGGTTATATTGTGAGAGAAATTCTAAAAAAATTTAATATTTATTTGTTAATGCTTTAAGAAATTTCCATAATTTTCTTTCTCTTTCAGCTTAAAATGTCTGCCATCAACAAGTCTCTAAATTTAATTACAAAAATTAAAACGTGTACGTACGTATGCAAATACAAGTTAATGTTCTTAAATTTTTCTTCTTAAGATCTTAACAAATTATGCTTAAGTGGAGCTCCACTAAAGATCTCAAGTTGCCTGTAAATTCTAAAGAAAAACAGGAAGACAGGATTGGGAAATTTTCATCCCTATTAGACCAATTGTGTTGAACACAACGTCAAACAAATTAAAATAATGAAAATAATAATGATTACGTGCTAAAAATAATGTGTAATAATTAAACCCTGTAAATTATTTGGCTGTTGTTCGTTCATACATACAAATATTCTGGGTAATAAATGGATCTTAAACTCCATGAAGCCAAAGCAATAGAGGGGATGAGTGGTAGAGACAGAAAAAGACGGGAAAAAATACATTAAAGTGCTGTAAATAATGCAATGGGATTAACTTGTTACGAAAATTAAAAATTAAAACATTTCAAGTAATCACAGACATTGGAATGCGAGTTAAAAGTACAATAATACCACAGGATATTTGTACCGTGCACTTGCAAATAAACTTTTTTTTTTATTATAATTATAATTATACAATATTATATTTTCATTTCATTTAGGCCTCAGCGCCAATAAGGCATTATTGAGGCGAGTTGGCAATATACATATTTACTTGACAATATTATTATATATTCAATATACATATATGTATCATAATGAAAAAAATAAAAAAAAAAAAACAGATTAAAACAATAAATACTTTATATCCTATATTTTCAAATTTAAAGTAGTTACATAAGAAGTGTTTCCATTAAACCGCATAAATATTCCTTACATAATGCTTTGAACGTTGATATTCTGCCAATTGATTTTAAATTAGGTGGTAAATCATTGTACATATTAGCACCTACATAATCAATACGCTGCTTAGTTCTTTCCAACCTGCACCTAGGAACTCTAAGGTTTGACATGTTCCGAGTATTGAACTGTGACTGGTTATGCACAAATGTTATTGTCCGTTGACCTGTGTCGTGAACACTTTTAAATACAAATAACAAAGCCTGATATTTGTGCAAACCATAAATAGGCAAAATATTTCTACAAACACTCCTATAGAGTGAAATTGTTGGATGTGTTCTTGGTAAATTGTATACAATTTTCAGTGCTTTATTCTGATAACATTGTAACGATTTTTGAAGAATATTGTTCCTGTTATAGGCATACACACATGCTAAATAATTTAGATGTGGATGTATCAAACCATTATAAATCATCATTTTACCTTTCACACTCAGCTTATTTTTAAACTTATACAATATACCTATAGCAGGAGCTATTTTATTTTTCATCTCATTGATATGAATATCCCAGGATAAATTACTCTGTAACGTAATTCCTAAATATTTGACTGAATGTGTTTCGCTAATAGATGTTCCATCGACATAAACAGAAAAGTTATTATTCATACTAACTGCATGTGGTCGAAAACGAATTAATCTGGTCTTATCAGAATTTAATAATAAACCATTCAAACGCATAAATTCAAATAATAGAGACGCATCTCTCTCAATATGTGTTTTCAGAATAAGATCATACTTAAATGGGTAGAACAAACATATATCATCGGCGAACATATACAGTTGACCGGTGAGATTCAAATTTCCCAAGTCATTCAAGTAAACTGAAAACAATAAAGGACCTAGTCCACTCCCCTGTGGTACACCATATTCAACACTACTAAGAGAGCTTTTGCAGTGTCCAATTTGAACATACTGTTTCCTGTGAATGAAATAATTTCGGAGCAATAATAGTTCACGTCCTCGAACACCATAAAATTCCAGTTTCCGAAGCATTATTTCATGATCAACAAGATCAAATGCCTTTGAGAGGTCGATAAACATACCCGCTACTCCACTGTTTCCTTCATCGAGACCACTGCAAACATATCTTACCACATTCAAGACAGCGTCTTGAGTACTTATGCCTCTTCTAAATCCAAATTGGTATTTGTATAAAAGGTTATTCTCCTCCAGATAAGACGAGAGCCTATTATACAAAAGTTTCTCAAAAATTTTATCTAAAGTAGAAAGCACAGCGATCGGCCTATATTTATCCAAAGTAGATGCCTGAGCAATTTTCGGAATGGGCACTATTCTATGAATCTTTAAAATATCAGGATACTGTGAGGTGGTAATCATTTAATTGAAGATTTCAACTATAATATTTGATATTTCATCAAAACATTCCCTTACAAACTTTGTAGATATGTTATCAAATCCTGGAGATTTATTTAGCTCCATATTACACACAATATCATTAACATCATCAACATTAATGATATTAAAATTAAAACAACTACGCGATGCTGTTAGTGTTCTTAAATTGTTAAAAGAGTCGCCAGGTAAAATATCAATCTTCTGTTTGAGTTCTCTTACGACAGAAATGAAATAATTATTCAAACAATAATCCTACCTTGTGAATGGCTAAGTTTGATACCACTAGTTCCAGATCGACCAAGTATATTGTTGATAAACTTCCAACACTTTCTCGGATCATTTCCAGCTCTATGCAAACAATCAGAATAATAATTTTCCCTACACGTTCTAATGGCCACTTTAATAACCCTACTTACTCTCCTCAAAGTTATTTCAATGGTCCCATTATTCCTCGATCTACGTCTTTTCCTCAACTTTGTGTTGCCAAAAACTCAAATATTATAAACTAAATTAACACGAACGATAAAAAATAAGCAGCAAGAAAAATTTTAATTGGTTTTTGAATATGTTACGATAACAAACTGTGAACATCCCTTTCTTTATTAAGCATATAAACTCCGCCTAAAGGATGTAATAGAAAAGGGAACAAAATTTTCAAAAAACAAGAAAAATTAATTTCACTTTCAAAAGAGTTGTGTTGTCTTACTGGAGAAGACTTTCCAGACAAGATTCTTGTATTTAAGCGTTTGAAGGGTAATTAAGAAAAAAAATGTTTGTCATGTTCTGGCAAAGATGTTAAACAGAAAAACAAACACATCCGCAGATACTTCATAAGCATTTGTGCCCAAAACATGTCGAGAAACACTCGAATTTGATCAAAACTACGGAAATGGTAAGATGGATACAGAAAAATGTCAGAACAATTCGACCACACCATAAATCTAACAAACTGAACTGAAAGTGAAACTGCCTAGGGATTGGAAGGCAACGAATAATAAAAAAAAAAAACAACTGAAACTCCTTAACAATGAAGGAACGAAAGAAAGAAAGAGAAGAAAACTAAACTTAGCACATTTAAAATGAACAAACGCAGGATGAAAAAAACGCAGCTCCTTTACATGCAATGCTACTTTTATTTTCTCTTTTGCGCGTCAAGTTGTACACGCAAACCTTTAAGGACTTATACACGAAAACTCCAACAGTCAAATGACAGGTAATCCAATCACATACCAACCTAATGTTATCTACAATAACACTGACTACAACACAGCTAAAGATAGAAATGAATGAAGATGAGAATGGAATTAAAGACTAGTGCTGGTAAAAGGTTAGCAAGGAATCTAGTCAATCACTTAAAGTGGCTGTGGTTTGAAACTAATTGAAGGTGATATGCAACCCATAAAAAATGATGTTCAAGAAAAGACAGCAGCACTTTGCCTTTCATGAGTATAAGTATGTTGTAAGAAGATACTCCTTACTTCTCCAGAGGCAAGAGAGTGATAAATGGTATTGATGTTTTACAGGACTCCGCCAACTGATAATGATGTGCTAAGTTAAGCCATAAAGAAGTAGGAAAAGAGAAAAAAGCAAAAAACTTTTTAATATATTTTGTATAAAACAACACAAGACAAGAAATTTTTATTGTTTTTTTCAAAGTTTTGCTTTTCCTACTCAAAATGTCATAAAGATCTGTCAAACAATTTTTATGGAAGATGAATGATTTGACACAATGTTTTTTAATAAAAAAAAATCAAAAATTAATGGAAAGAAACTTCAATATCCATAAATACTATACAATAAGACTTGAAATATGTTCGATGGATTGAAATGTTAGCGCCAAGCACTTAAAATTATAAACTAGAATTATAATAATAAAGTTTAAGCAACAAGTGCAATAAAAGTCAAAGACGTATTAAATTTCAATAATTGTTTAGATTTATAATTTAAAAAAAAAATAAAAACCAAACAGAAATACTACCACAAGGGTGGCAGTTTACTTGTATTGTATAAAATAACCTATGTATGCCTCCATCAACTGCTTTCAACAAATTTGCCACAACAATAAAAGCGAGTTTAATTTCCTTATTTTCAAATAAATAAATAAGAGAAGAAGAGAAACAAAACAAACATTAAAATATGCTTTACAATTTCTTGTTCAATTGCAGAAAAGTTGGCTGACTCTCCTCCCCTCCCCTTTTTCTATGGATAAATATAATTTTTATTGATCACTTTATATGGGGAGGGGGGTTTTTTTTATTTTTTTTGTTTCCTTTTTTCTGTTTGGCCTTTTCTTCATGGCAACTTAACTGGGTCCTGTAATATTAGCCTGTGCTATGTATGTTTAGCTCATGTTGTTGTTGTTATTCAATTAATCACTTAATTGGCCATTAAGGTGCAGCACCTGTGTTTCAAATACTTCACTTTGTAGTCGCAAATGTTTAATAAAAAAAATAAAAATTACATGCTCGTCTATACATTTAATTGGCTGGCTTCACTGTTCACCACCGTTTAGACTTTAGTCCAGCATTTCAATCAAAGCAGCCATTATAATAAAAGTTTGGCAGTAGGGGGGGAAGTGAAATAAAATAATTCCATTTATATTCTCTGTATAATTGGCAAAATTTTAAGGGCAAGTAAAAGGCCGACATTTATAATAAACCGCAAATACCTGCTATTTCAATTAAATTAAGGACTCTTTTCAATTTCCTGGCAATTAAAATCCTCTCTTTAAGTTAACAAATACAAATATCGAATGCAATATAAATTTTCTATTGGTACTGATGAAGTGAGAAACTAGGCCTGTAATCAGGTAATCCTGACTGAAGGGTACCAATGGCCCATTATTAATGTATGCATGTAATGGTACTGAAGTATAACTGAAAGAGTACCTTTTCATATCAAAATGGGTACACCTACGAAACGGAACAGAAAAACTAACGGCAAATACAAAACAAAATATAGCTGATTCGGAAAGTAATGGAATGTAAAAATCCCTGTTTAATTCAAACGTTGACGGAACGTATGTTGGTTTTTAGCATATGAAGAAGGTTCTCATTGTTTTGAATACGAACATAAGTTTCTAGGCCAGCATTACGTCGAAACGTACTGTGGTACTTTTGAAAGGGAAAAGTACTGAAATAGGTACTTGAGTACTGAATTTTTCAACCCTGATTGAATCTAATAAATTCCATGATGATACTAAAATAAATGATAAATTCGCAGCCAAGCCTTAATTATATGAAGTCATTCCCATTGCCATTCATATTTTGAGTGTTATTGTTTACCAAAACTCTATTATTTCTTGATAAGACCACATATGTATATTATCAGTTATAATCATTTGCAAGCAGAAAACCAAAGACGAGTATACTCGTCGTTGGCAATAGGAAGCCAAAAGGACTCGATATCCTTTTTCGTATTGGCATTCGTTATAGTAGAAAAACAAATAATAAAACACGCAGATGGATAAAATAAAGAAAATGGAATAAAACGAGTCACCTTACGAAAATTGCCAACACTTAGAAATTCCCTATTGGCGATTGGCAAAAAAAATAAAATTTGCTAATTCAAAAGCCTGCATGTTTATAGTATATTTAAAGTAGGACGAGTATACTCGTCTTGGCAGTGCGGGATACCCTGTCAAAGACGAGTATATTCGTCCTTGGCAGCGAATGTGTTAAAAATTCATTTTCAAACAATGTGGCGCCATCTTTTGTTTATAAATTCGAAATATCAAACAGCAAAGAGCTTTACTAAAAGCTTATTTGGAATATAATAACATTCAAGCTTTAAATACACACAACCTAACTTACACACTCTGCTGCGGTAGCAGCAACAGCAGCTGCAGCAAGGCAGAACATTGTTATACAGTAAACGAAACTAACAAAACCCACTTGTAAAATATAATTGTTGTTGTTATTATTATAATAATGGTGCCTTCCTCTTTAAGCTTTACAAGCATATCCGTTATAAAAAAGGAATCAAAGCATTGGAAAGAGAGTAAATAAATAAAAAAAATAACAACAACGCACTCCTAAAGACCTTAACTATAAACACGGTTATTTTGTATTTGTTTTTGCTTTTGCTTTGGCTTTGGCTTGCCATCATTTCTATACACACAATAACAAATACCATCCATCCATCCATTATATTCCATGTTTTATGGATATGGATACGGTAAAGAGAGAAGAAGAGCAATAGAATAACAAAGCAATCAAGAGATTTAAAAGTAGCAATAACAGAGAGGTTATTTACACTCACACATACGCGTCCTCAACTCCAACACACATAGATATGATTTTCATCATTGCATACACACTTAATAATCACAATTTCGTATTTCTTTTCGTATTTTAATTTCTTTTATCATTATGCACTTACCTGTTTTTGCAAAGTATCCGCTAGCTCTTCCAAATATTCTTTACGCTCGAAACGTTCAAATTTAAAGCTGTTTGAGCGGTAAAGCTCATTGTCATCACGACGACGATTCCGACATAGACGTCTGGTGATGATATTGCCACCACTGCCGCTTCTTTTGTAAGTGCAAGTGGTTTACAAAGGAATGGATTTGTTTGAATATTATTCAGAGAGATGGTTAAACAAACATGAAATGAAAAATAGAAAAAAGGCCGTTTAATAATTTATAAATTTAAAGTAAAGTGTTATAGTGTTAGAAAACTAGATATCAAATTCAGTTAAAGGATTTATAATAAAATGTAATCGAAACAGAAATAGAAAATTTAATTTAAATTTAAAACAAAAAAAAAAAATTCTGTGTCCTCTGTTATCTTTTGCATGAGAAAAGCAAAACTAACGGTTACTGAAGTTGTTACTTCCGGTGTAGGAATCTGACACCTTAACATACACACACACACACCTACATGAACTAATACTAATGCAAATTAAACATTATATTTTCATATTCATATTGTAACTCTCTCTTCTCTTTCTCACTCTCCACATTTTATACTCAATTATGGCGTTGTAACCTCTTTGGTTTGTATTTGTAAGCATAAAATGTGTTTGTGTGTATGCAAGTGTTGGTGGTTTTTTATTTTAATTGTTGCTTGCCTTTCAAAACAGCTTTTGTTATTGTTATTTTTTTATTTGTAGGCCAAAAAAAAAACAACAAACAACACTATACCAACGAAAAACTTCATTAATGTTGTGTTGTATACAATTTTTTTTTCCACCTACAAACCTTGTTTTTAACTCTTCAATTTATTTCAGAGAAACAAACAAACACACACACACACACAACTATTTACATATTTTGTTTTCATTTTTATTTTTTAAACAACACAGTTACATATGTATTTATATACACACACATACACATGAGCACATACATATTCATTTATGAAATATTATTTCGTTTTAAGTTTAACGTCTGTCTGTCTGTCTGTCATTTTCATATGAAATGTATGTGCAAATGAATGAAATTACAGGGAAAATAGAACTTTAAACAATTATGTTTAATACAGTAAATTCCAGGTAAAACGAATACATTTTTAAGGCAATTAATTATTAAAATTTGTCTCATATGAAAAGATATTTTCAAATATATTGCTGCTTATCCCTTCTCTTAGGGAGTGTTAAATTTATGTCTTTTTTATATTTATTTCAACAGCGATATTCTCCATTAGTTTTATTTCATTTTTCATAATTTCTTAAGCACGAATACTCCCCCCCCCCCCTCATATAAAATCTATTCAAACATTTCAACCAACACAAGTCAATACAATATGCGCGGTTATGCATGAGTAGTATGGTTACAAATACATACATACATATGTATGTACTTATGTATGTATGTGTACATTTGTATGTATGTATATGTATGTATGTCTGTTAAAGTGTGTGTGTGTATGCGAGGAAGTATTTCTACTGTTTGCTAATGTTTATATTTATTTTAGAAGTGAGAAAAAGCAACAAAACTAGGACAAACACCTAGACGTACATATGTTAATACATACACATATGTATGTACATGTATAGGATCCTATAGGAATACATACATACATATCTGTATGTATGTACGTATGTATGCAATAGATATGCTAAATAAATCCTTAAGTATCAGACATACTAAGAGACAATAACATACTGTCTGTCTCCTTTCTACATAAAACTAAATGCATGTGCATGTATTTAAGTGAGTGGGTGTGTGTGTGTGTGTGTTTATACACATGTTTTATACGCTCACACTGAATACAAGAGTTTCTCAGTTTTAATAATATTGAAAGAATATTCATACTTGTTATGTGTATGAATAGTTATAGACGAACGAGAATTTGTGTAGAGGGGGGGTGGTTGGCGTAGCTGTTGCCTACACCTACAAAAAATTCTTTCTTTCTTTCTTTCAATAAAACTGAAATAAATTCTAGAGAATGAAAAGAGAACAAACAAGATAAAAGCAACACAACATACACAATGACAGCAAAACAAAAAGTTTGTATAGAGAGAGAGAGAATATGTATTGTATGAGAAGAAAGCAAAGTAAAAACAAAAACAGAAAATAAAATAAAAACACGAAAGATAGTCGACCATAATAAATGAAGCTAAAATAGTGTTACCACACTAGTGCCAACCAAGAAGAATAAAAACAAACTGAAATAAAAGTCTCTTGATATAATGATAGCACATACATATGAAAAACAGATCCCCAGAGAATTGATAAGTTGCTAAAAAAAACAAAAACACACTCACACACACACACAAAAAACAAAATGAAAAATAAAATAAAATGTTCTGTTTCACAGTAAAATTATTTTTATTTTGTTTTTTTTTTTCTTCTTTATTTAAATTTTTATTAACTGTGCAAATAAAAATATTTCAGAAATACTTTTCAATTCAGCCACATTTTCCCGTATACCGTTCTTCTTTCATCAGAGATGCAGATAAAGTCACGAATAATAGTGTGTTACTATAGCAGCGATAAAAATAATAATAAAAACCGAAACTTTATTTAGAATTGCAACACTTAACTTTTGAATAAACAGAGCTTGTGGTCATATTTCGTTTTTGTTTTTATTTTAGAAGAATTTATTAAATACTCGTAGTACATAGTCAAAATAACAACATTTTACCATTGCACATAATGAAACAAACAAAGACTTTAACTACAGTATACGAACATACATATGTATGTATGTATGTACCCTATAGGAGTATATAAATTTGTGTTGGTGATGGTGATGGTGTATGTGTGTGTATGTATATTACCCTATAGGAGTATATAAATTTGTGATGGTGATGGTGTATGTGATGTGTGTGTAAGAGCAATTTCTGAACAACACACTTAAGTTAAAAAATATTTAGGCCACAAAGTACTAAAACGGTTGCAGTGGCAGTGTGGTGGTGGTGGTAGTAGAAAAAGTACCCACAAAAATATGGTAACAGAGATAAAGAAAAGGAAAAACAAAAGCAAAACAATAAAAAAGAAACAAACTCTTGAAAATATTTACCTTTTGTTTTAAGGATATTCTTACATACACACACACACACACATACACCAACAAGCAATACCCCATTAACCCGATATGTGTTTAACTGAGAATAGATGTCAGTGCAGATGAGAGAAAATAATAATACAAGACAGTAGTAGAAGCCTTTGACACTTTGACAACAACAACAAAAAAATAACTGTGCAATCATAATAAACACTTGTAAACAAAACAAAAAAAACAACAACAACAAATACAAATAGAAAGAAAAAAAGAAATGCATAACTACATACATGGCTAAAGTAATTTAAAAAAAAAAACAACAAAAAAGAGAGAATAACACAAAAACATAACGGAAATTTGCTGTTTATCAAACAAAAGGATATGAGCACAGCGCTATATTCACAGTCATTTCATATTCTTTTGTTTACATCAACTCTTCTTACTTTATATGTACATACATACATACATACAAATGGACATGTAAACGTATATGTGCAAGTGTAAGAAAAGATTAAAAGGGGGGAAAAAAAAACGCTGAAATAAAGAATGTGAAAGTAAAAGTCACAATCTATGAGAGAATGAGAGAGAGAGAGAGAGAGAAAAAACTGTAATGAAGAGTCCAGAGAAAGCAGTTATTTTACCTCTCTTTCACATACACATGGATATACATATGTTTGAATTTATATGTAAGCACACATACTTAAGTAAATATGTACATACGTATGTATGTATGTTTAGTTTGGCTACTTACCCACATGGTTTGCAATGAGTCATCTGTAGATCCCAGTTCAAATGAAAGTTAAACATACGCAGTTTGGCGACAGCCCGTTGTCGTAAAGAAATATCCGGTGCTGCCGACACTGCTGTTGTTGTCGTCGTTGTTGTAGCCACTGCTACTGATGATGATTGTGTAGCAACCAAATTGCTTGAGGCTGTATTCGTGTTTGTAAGAAGTTCACGCTGGTTAGTGGGATTAGGATACATTAAAACGGTACCACTGGGTGCTGAACTGGCCATCATACGTGAGGAAGAACGATGATAACGATGATTTGATTCGTTGGACTCTTTTATAGTGTAAAATCCGCCGGAAGACCTTCAGAAAGCAAAAAAAAAAAGAAAGAAAGAAAAGAAAGAAAGAAAGAAATATAATATAAAAGAATAAAAAAGAAAAGCATATTCAATAATAAAAATTAAATTCCAAAAGAGCTTAAATAAACTTTGCTCTCGTTAAATTAATACAATTCAACACCTTCTAATATCTAACAGCTGTGGCAAGCTACCAGCAGTAATGGAATAAGGGAAAGATGAAAATGAACGCCAACAACAATAACAACTACGACAACAAGGAGAAGAACGTAATAAATTGTGAATTATACTTCACTGAGCTCTTAAATTATCACACTTACGATATGTTTATGCAAATTTAAGTTGTTCCTTGAAGTACCAGCAAAAAAGGATAGAGAACAGAGACATTAAGCAGAAAATTATGCAACAGAAGAGACTAGAAATTGCATGAAGGCAATTAGAATTAATTTTTATAAAAATTTCATTTCGAATTTAAAATAAAACATTAACTATTTGTATGTTTGAGAAAGTTCTACAAATATTTCTTACTTAAGATACTTTCAATAGTGATTGTTTGGGCATTGTGGAGAGGAACTTGTGCATACGTTCTAAACTACTAAATCAAAATTTTCTTGCCCCTGCTTCAAATGTTTTCAAAGTAAAGAAGAAATATTCTTTCAATCTGTTCTTGTACTCCAAACAAACTCTTAAGCTAATAAATCATATAAAAATATAATACAACAATAACAACAACAACAACAAAAATTAAACATGGCCTTTAAACTTTAACTTTAATAAACTTATTTCGTGAAACTTTTTTTGTGCTTTGATGGGCACCAGCATATTTTTCTAAGGATATTATCCACGGCACATAAATTGGAAAACTCGATTATTTTTTTTGGTTATAAGAATGAAAAGCAATAGAAAATTTTGAATACGAGACGATATAAGCAGAAAGAGTATATTGTTTAGAAGTTTATTTTATTTTCTTAACAGAGTTGCCATGACGTGAATACCCCCATACCATTTTAATATCCATATTTGTGATTAAACTTTTAGTGTTACCTTGGAGTTCCCCCTTTTGAGAACATCTCAAGCAAGTAAATAATAAAAACAACTACGAAGAAAACTTTCTTTTGAAACTAGGTAAAGAATAAGGTCACATCCGCCTTTTTTTCCTTAAAACAAATTATACCTTTTCGAATAGACTTGTGAAATGCAATCAATCGATTCCTCTCTTCCCATTTCTCAAGTATGCTGCTCCTTTTATTTTTCGTTTTCTCAATGAGGATATCAAATGTAAGTTGTTTAGGCAAATTTACAACAACAACTGTAAACAATAACAATATCAACGGTATGAATGAAAATTACTTTATTTTACAAATTATTTGAAATTAATTTATGCAAAGCAAACCGCAAACGTAGATACGTACACACATACATAGATACGTAGATACATTTCTACCACATAAGAGAGTGTAAATTAGGGAGTGATGCAGATGATGAGGCCGTATAGAGGGAAATATATTTGAAGCTAAGTAAACTACAGAAAACCAGCAATCTAAAGGAATGAAATCATTCAAAATTTTTTATTTATTTTGTCTAGAGTAAATATTTGTAATACAATTTTACTTTTCTGGCTTACATACATACGTATGTAAGCTTTAAATATTGAATTCTTTTTGAATTACTTTTCTTACAATATTCACTTGCCAATATCATACACGGACAATTAAAAATTTCTAACATAGAACAACCACAAGTACAGATAACTAATATAAAGCAAAGGACTCAAAATAGTTACTGCAACAGTAATTTAATGGATAATGATTACCATGGTAATGCAAATGAAATGAAATGACTTTTTTTTTAATAAGATTAAATGTCTTTAAATTTAACTTACGACATGTTATCGCCGCCTCCGCCTACACAACTAACACCACTGCGTCTTGGCCGAGACTTTCGACGTCTGCGTCTGCGTCTTTCCGAAGAAGCGGTACGCGGTTGTAAAACATGTTGACTCAACGATTTACGAAACTGGCCTGGTATATTGGCTGCTAAAGTATCCGTGCCACTGCCTACAGGAGTTGATGTAGCAGGAGCAGCCGTCAATGTTGGTGGTGGCACTTGACCACTGGCGGCTAGACGGCGTCCTGTTGCGGAACTTGAACCGGCCACTGCTACTACCACCTGGCCATCGCCAAAACCACCCGCTGAACTGGTAGTATCGGTAGCATGACCATGTGATTTCGATGAACGATTGCCACCAAAACTATGATTCACCTTTCGCCACATGCGTTCCATGCTTTGCTTCTAATACTTACTTAGAGTATTAGAGTGAGAAGGTGAGTGGGGTTAGAGGGTTGGAGAAGGTTATTTTCTATCTAATTGTTAGTTAACTTTTAAACATTGACATTTGCGAATTGTTAGCAGCAGGAACTATAAATTATTCAGTTATATTGCATTCTATTCTTCATCCTGATTGTATGAATATTAAATAGCGTTGATTGTTATTTCCTCCCCCTCCCTGTGAAGAAGCTGTTGCATAGATTAAATGCTAAAGTTCAATTAACTCTGCCTGTAGCTTTCTTGTAGGGGGAAGCTTTTGATTCATTAAATAGTTGGCAGGCAGTTTAGTGTTTAGTGCTGTGATACTGGTGAATTCATTTCATTTTTTTCCCCCTTTTTCTGTTGTTTTGTTCTCGATTTTAGGTTAAGTGTTGCTTTGCCGTAAATCCTAATGCTGATGATGTGAAGTATAATGATGGTGATGATGTTTAATATTCTTTTTTGGCTTTTGATAAATTATTAGAAAATGGAAAGATTTCTCTTTTTAATTGGCCAACAACACCTGGCTTTGACACATTGTCCGGGTTTTTCACTCTATTTTTTTTTTGTATTTTTTTTTTCTCTTATCTTTTTCAATAATTCTTCCGTTTTCATTTGTTATTCCGTGTTTATTTTGTTTCGTTTTTTTCTTTTTATAGATTCATTTGAATTTTTATTCTCCTTTCTTTTTGTATTGTTAATGAATAAAAAATTATTTTCTTAACATTTTTATAAAGATAATTTCCTTTTGAACGTTGTTTTTTTATTTGTTGACAATACGCAGTAAGTATAACAAACACACACTTCCCCGTACGTACTCACTTATTCATTCATTTAGCTCACTCACACACCCTCTTTGACTTTACTACATACACACATACATACATGCATTTATGTTTAATAAAAAAAAGAGTATTTTTTGTTGTTCATTGTATGTGTATGTATGTGTGCGTTTATCACTATATTATTCCGCTTACTTTAGCATTGAAGTGATTCATAAAAACGCAAAAAGACCATAAGAAAAGCGAGACTTTTAAATAATTTTTGATGTTTTATCGACATTGTGATTGCATTTGCCGCTACTTTGATTGTGCTGGTGCTTCTACTGCTGCTGCTGCTGCTGTCTCCACTGCTGCAAAACAACAACTATTCACAGCCAATGTCGTAGTCGCAATTGTTGTTGTTATTGTTAGATTCTCATTTTTCTTTCTTTCTTTCTTTCATTCACAATTGCTCTTGCAACAATAGTTTAACTTTAATACCGACACTCAACACCGGCACACATACTACACTCACACACCCAAATGCACACAATTACACTTATGCATGCATGCCGAGATGTATGCAACACAATTACACTTAAATTCTTCTCTTATTGCTGCTGCTGGCTGGCTGCTTGGTTGGTTGGTTGCTTGACTAACTGACTCATTATGCATGTGTGTTGGTTTGTTTATATATTTTTATTCAGATGTATGTGTGTGTGTGTGCGTTTATTTATTACATTAGCGTTTATGGCCCGTGGGAAAACTACCCTACCACACTTTGACTTGACTTTATCATTAGATTGGAAGGTGAAACAGTTTTCCTTAAAGAAAAGCGAACAAGACGTTGTTCTGCAGGACTTTTATCAACTGTTTCTTATACTTTCTGTTTTCTTACTGTTTCTGTTTGAGAACGTATGTACATGCATACATACATATGTATACGTATGTATGACTATATGTACTTAAAAAGAACTGTTATTTACACACAATCACACTTAGTTAGACACTCATTCGTATTTTGCTTTGCTTGCCTGTGTATACAACAATTGATCCAAAGGAATTTGAACACAGTATCAAATTTTCTTTTATTAACACCCGCTCCACCCCCGGACCAAGTATACACAAACATTTTATTCCGTAAATTTCTGCTTGTACTGCTGCATGATTTTTTTTTTCTTTCAATTTTTAATTTTTCTTCTCTTCTAATATTTTCATCACAAAGCAGGTTTTTTTTTTTACATTTTTCTATTGAAACTTAATAATTTTTCTTGTAAAATTTCACGTTTTATTTTATTTTTTTTTTGTTTGCTTTTGAAAGAAAAAATTAAAATGTAAAAGGGACAGAATATTTGTCGTTTTCAAAAATGTTTGTCTACATCTATAACAGCACGTTGCTCTGAGTCGGTGACAGAACCTTATAACAAAATGTTTAAAAACTGTTCAACCACTCTGAGGGGCCCAAAAAAAGCTTTATATTCTGGAGAAATTTTGACAATTCGTTTCTGCATACATATGTATAGCCATCCATTACGCTCTCTTTTCATAAAATACAATTTTTCATAAACACCACCTGTCAGATGACTAATATGTCTGTCAAATATAGCCATTATCAAGGCGGCATTTACCAAAGATTTTTGTTTTTTTTTTTTTGTTTATCCTTTGGATATTCAATACATTTACGAGCATTCGTTTTAAAAGAGAACATTTTTAATAACAACGGTTGTATTCTCCAGACCAATGGCGCATGCTCGGTGTCTACAGCTGCTGTTATTGAAAGTTTCGTAACAGATTGTGGATTTAAAGCCCCTAAAACAGCTTTAGCAGTTGCATAGTATTGACGGTTTTTTTTAAACTTTTGAAACTCTTAACGGTATACCATAAAAGAAAATTCAAATAAAGCTTTCCCTAACAGTTATTTAAGGTGAGTGTGGCCAATTAAACAAAAATACGAATTCAATAATAATAAAAAAAAATAAAAAAATACGTAAGAAAATGGAAATATTTATTTTTAATTATTTTTATAAAGAAGCAATCTTACGTACGTATATGTATTTGAAAAATAGAATTATTTATTAATAAAGAATTCTAAACTTAGGAAAAATATTTTTTAAGATGGTAGTTTTCGTTTTACAATTTCATTTATTAAGTTTTATTTTCCATATATGGGTGTATGTATGTACGTAGTATATAAGCAAATAAATTATTATATACAATAGAATAAATGTCTTTTATAATAATTAAAATAATAATAATAATTAAAAATAGAATTTCTCACGCGTTTACGCGGTTGAAATGATCCTTCATTTTTATAATTTCTTTCGTTTTCCTTTAATAAATGGAGTTTTCTTTCATGAATTTCGTTGATAAATAACATATTTTTTTTTTTTTTATAAATAATATTTAATAATAGAAATACAATACATTTTAATTTTTGTTTTTGTTTTTTTTTTATATTAAAAACTAAAGCGATGTAAATTATGTTTTAATAAAAGCGAAAAATTTAAAAAAATGCATTTTAAAGTTAACAAATTAAAAATAAAAGCATAAAAAATAGAGAAAAAAGGAAATTTAAATATAAAATGTCATCGTTTTTCTTGTTTTTGGTTGTTTGGCTGTTTGGCAGACAGGCCACAATCGTTTTCTAAATTAATGACTACAATTAAAAATAAAAATAAATGGAAAGCAGAGAGGGAATGTCATCGTCATTATTAGCAACATCGTTATAATACTAAACGCCGTAGAACTTGCTTTAAAAGATACCTGATCTTTTAATTTTAAGACTACAATAAAGAAAACTTATGCATTTTGTTGTATTAAGTTCTCCCATTGGGCTATTAAGCCACGTGACGAAGGAGCTTCTTCAGGATCCAAATCACACAATTGGGCCAAAGAAACTGCTGGTTTCATGCCGCCAGTTGAACGTGATCGTTGTTTATCAAACTCAGGCATTGGAGAAACGCTTAAAAAAAAATAATTTCATTTTTTAACAGCTTATCTTCTGTGCTTGATATATTTAAATATGTAAACGTAATATAGATACCTTCTGGAATTGTTGCTGTTATTGTTCATTTGATCATCGCACATATCGTTGATTGATTTAGCAGCCCTCAGTTTTCCAGGTCCATAACAATGTTCTACTTCGGAATCTTCGTCATCGGTTTCCAAGTTCCTTAAAGAATTAACACATCCAAAAAGGCGATTAAAAAGTGCTTCTTGAAGTAAATTGTTTATAATTTTTTTCCATCCTTGCTCTTAACCTAACTTTTCTTAAAGTATTACAGTATCTCCTCCACCAATTTTTTAAATCACCACAACAAAATGAATTATTAAAAGCACTTACTTATTATCAGTAGAATCCATAAGATTCTTAAAGTATTGTAGTATGTACTTAACCAATTTTTTAAACCATTACCACATATATTAATTGTTAGTGTAACTCGTTAATGACACTTACTTCTTATCAATAGAATCCAAAAGATCCTTAAAGCATTATAGTATGTTCTTAAACAATTCTTTAAACCATCACCACAATATATGAATTATTAATGTAACTCGTTAAAAGCACTTACTTATTATCAGTAGAATCCATAAGATTCTTAAAGTATTACAGTATGTTCTCAATTAAATTTTTTAACCACCACCACATATATGAATTGTTAATGTAACTCGTTAATGACACTTACTCGTTATCAACAGAATCCACAGGATCCTTAAAGCATTATAGTATGTTCACAATTAATTTTTTAATCCATTACCACAATATATGAACTCTTAATGTAACTCATAATGACACTTACTTCTTATCAATAGAATCCACAAGATCCTTAAAGTATTACAGTATGTCCTCAATTAATTTTTTAAACCATTATCACATATATGAACTGTCAATGTAACTTGTTAATGACACTTACTCATTATCAGTAGAATCCAAAAGATTCTTAAACCACCACCACAATATATGAATTATTAATGTAACTCGTTAAAAGCACTTACTCGTTATCAATAGAATCCAAAAGATCCTTAAAGCATTATAGTATGTTCACAATTAATTTTTTAAACCATTACCACAATATATGAACTCTTAATGTAACTCATAATGACACTTACTTCTTATCAATAGAATCCAAAAGATCCTTAAAGTATTATAGTATGTCCTCAATTAATTTTTTAAACCATTATCACATATATGAATTTTTAATTCAACCGGTACATAACCCGGGCGTATAGGTCTACCCTCGGAGTCACGTTCAATAACAGGCGTTGATAGAGTAACTGAGGGTACTATTGCCACTGGATTGCGATTAATGAAATCAGGAGTTGCGCTTACACCATTAATATTAGCCGACAGTGGAGTCATGGGCGTATTTGGTGGAGTGCCTGGAGTGTTAATGCCAAACATCGCTGATGCGTTTTTACCATTTAAAAATATTTTATTATTGTTAGCATTATTATTGGCACTGTTATTTGCCATTTGCAATTTGCCTCGTGAAGCAATGAAACGCTGCATGACACCCTTATGGGCGGGACACATTGCAAACTGGCGTGGTGTGGCCTTAATGGCATTTAGCATTGGTGTGGAAACAGTGCGTGTCATCAGCTTTTGTTGAGGAGGTTCCGGCGTTAAATTGTAACAATTGGGTCCAATATAACGAGGTTCCTTATTGTTTAAAGGTATTGAAGGGGGCATATTTGACACTTTGTTTGCCTCATTTATTTT
Source organism: Sarcophaga peregrina (assembly GCA_014635995.1). Taxonomy (NCBI): domain Eukaryota; kingdom Metazoa; phylum Arthropoda; class Insecta; order Diptera; family Sarcophagidae; genus Sarcophaga; species Sarcophaga peregrina. Next base: position 106,909,892 of record CM025790.1, read on the forward strand.
CTTAATATTGGCCGAAACACCATTAACAGGGCTCGACGATGCCGATATTCCTGAATCGTCCGAATGATGATCCTCTTCCTTGGTACTATGCACACTTAAGGCTAATGAAGGCATATTAGAAGAACACTCGTCACTATTAGCTCCATTCGCTGGTGGTAATGGGCTCAGGGATTGCAAACTGTCATTACGACTTTCGTATAGACCATTGGTTTGATGATCTTTCTCATTCGTTGTTGCCTCACATTCGTTTACCGTTATGTTTGAGGCTGTTGAAATCAGCTGGCGATATTCCTGTTCACGCCTCTCGACCTCTTTAATTTCTTCCTGAATACGCATTAAGGGATCGATTTTCTGCACCAACAAAAATTAAAAAAAAATAAACAAGGAAAACACATTAAATGTCATTCGATATGTTTGGGAGCGAAACGTTTATTTACTATGTACATAATTTAGTAGGCTAAGCACACAGACAAGAAACGTATTATGTTACGCTTCTTCTTCTTTTTGTCTTTAATTTTAATTAAGCACTTTAAAGGTTTTATTTAAAAAAAAAAATCAAAAATAATCGAAAATAATTAATAAAAAAAACCTTTTTTTTAACTTTTTTTTAATTCGAACCGGTCGACCGACAAATTTATGTCATGCCTTTAAGTATAGTGTACTTACGAATTTATAATTTTGTTTTTTTTGCAAAATTTTGAAAAATTTTATTTTAAAACTTTTATTTCTTCTAAAAACAAAAAAAAAAAGTAAAAGTCTTTTTGATATTGGCTTTTATGCATGAGTTGTTTTGGGAAATTATTTGCATTTGCCAAAATGTAGAAAAAAAATTTAATTTAAACACATGCTGCTGCAATATCAGGCAACAACAGCAGCAATATTGGAACTTGTTTCCACATGACATTCACATTCAAATATTTAGTGGTGGTAACAATTTCATACCAGCAAACAGGCATTTGTTGGGTGTCTTTGGAAAATACTCTAACAACCAACCAGCCAGCCGGCCAACCAACCAACTACCCAGTCAGCTAAACATTCCATCTAATACCGGCTTTTGTCAGGCGGGAATTTTTTCCTTTTTAATTTTGTTTTTTAGTTGCCATTCATTCATTTACGATTTACAATTTTGTATTTCTTTTTTGGCATGCAATCAACGTTGGCGATGACGCAGCAACAAAATGTTGTATTTGCAAGCAATAAGTAGCATGTGTTGCTGCTGTTTGTTTGCTTTGCGAATGAATGCATTTAGACAGACAACAGCAGCAGCATAAAATGCTTTTCTTGAAAATATTAGTCATTAAAGCTGGGCATACATGGGAATTTTAAAACTTGTGGTGGCTACAATAAACCGCCAACCAATATACGTTCATATATACATTCATACGTTCATAGATATGTAAGTGGTAACAAGGTCGTTTTCCAAAAGCCAACCTCAAACTTAAAAAGTAAAATGTTTAATTAATACTTTGGTTTCGTGAAATAACCTTAAAAGGATTTTTGTTTAATTGAAACGCAAATATTATATAACGTTTCGAGCAAAAACGAAAACAAAAAAAAAGAAGAAAGAAAAACATAAAATGTTGTGGCAACTCCTATTTTAAAAAATAGCCAATTACGAATGCAATTGTATAATTGTTAAGACATACATACTACATACATATATGTAGATACATATGTATGTACATGCATGCATACTAAACATTGAAAGTTTAATTTAGATTATGGCAAATATTTTGTAGACAAATGGTTAAAATTAATGCTAACGATATTGAAATTTGCAAATTTACTAATTAATTAGTAAAAAATTAAGACTTTTTAAGCTTATATGCATGTGTACATCATATGTCTACATACGTAAGTACAACTATCGCATAATGGCTTAAAGAGATTTCCTTTTAATTTGAAAGTAAAAGTTCAATGATTTCAATTTAAAATAATTTAAAGACTTTTGAACTTCTAATAAAAACGAGCTCATTAACCATACACACATACATACAAGCATGCATAATACAATTGCATTGTATTTAATACAATTGCATTGTACAGATGTATGTACAGTAGCGAGCACAAAAAATGCAACACTGTGCCATATGATCTTTAATAAGATCTGTTTCAAAATAACGGTAACTAATTTATCTATTTTCTTTTGCTGTTAATTCTTTCAATTATAAGTTTTCAAAGTAACCACAGTTTATTCCAAATTCTGCTTTAAAAAGTTAAATATTTTTGAATTAGTGGAAAAAGTGCAAATTTTTAGCGAGCAAAAAAATGCAACATAATAAAAAAATAGTTAAAGTAAGTTATTTATTTAATTATAATTGAAAATTTCTTAAATAAGTTATACAACATGTGTTTTGTAATAGAAGCAGCTCTCAGCTGACAGCAAAACTGCAATCATTAAAGTCTTAGAAGAAGGAAAATCCATGCGTGAAGTTGGACACCTCTTTGGTGTAAATCAATCAACCGTATGTGGAAAGGAAACCAGGTAGTGGTAATCCTCAAAAACTACCTCTCGCCAAGACCGCCAGATGATTGCACTGGTTAAAAAAGATCCACGAAAGACCGCAGTAGACGTTGCTAATTTCGCAAATGAGCAAATGGGAGTCTCTATAGGCGTTCACACTGTTCGCCGTAGGTTGAAAGAGGCTAATTTGCATGCGAGACGACCCGCAAAGAAACCTCTCATCAGTGCAATCAATAAAAAGAAGCGCCTGGAATTTGCAAAACGTTACAAGGAAATGGTCAAATGAACAATGGGCTAAAGTCTTGTGGAGCGATGAAAGCAAATTTAATTTGTTTGGCTCCGATGAGATAAATTTTGTTCGAAGACCGCCTGGACAGAGATATTCTCCAAGATATCAACTTCCAACCGTAAAACATGGCGGTGGATCAATAATGGTGTGGGGTAAGGAACGATATGTTTAAAAAAAATTATTGATTTTACGTCACGTATTTACAGGTGCGTTTTCCCGTGATGGGGTAGGTCCCTTAACTCAAATCGAAGGAAAAATTGACGCCAAGAAGTACTGTGAAATCCTTGGAGAACACATGCTTCCTCATCTGCAGGAAAAAATGCCTCCCGGTAGCATATTCCAACAGGATAACGGTCCAAAGCACTCAAGTCGCTTAGCTCGAAACTTTTTAAGCGACAATGATGTCAATGTTTTGGATTGGCCATCACAGTCTCCCGATCTAAACCCCATAGAAAATCTATGGGAGCTATTAGGTCGAGAAGTTAAGAGGAAACATCCGTCAAATAAGAGGCAATTAGAAGAAATTTTGAAAAGTGAATGGAAGAAAATATCCATTAATACATTAATAGCTTTAGTCGACTCTATGCCTTCTAGGTTGCAAGAAGTCATAAAAAATAAGGGCTACGCCACTAAATATTAATTTTAAGATTTTTTTTTTGTAAGAATTACTATTTAATTTAAATAAACACATTAAAATTTATGCTGTTGCATTTTTATTGCTCCCATGAAATTCGCACTCTTTTTAATAAATGACAAAATAATATATGATTAATTAAAAATATTTACATAATGTTATTGATAATAGGTATCTATAACTGTAGGGATTAATAACCCAAAGAAATATTTTGAACTGGCCATAATTTTTTTTTAAATTATCGCACTTAAAGATAATTTTACCCAACGTTGCATTTTTTGTGCTCGCTACTGTATGTATGCATGTGGCAGTTTTCCCATTTCCTTATTAGCATAATCATAAATGAATACCTTTTTCTCCAACAAATAAAATCATTTTCATTTGATTTACAACTATTTTCTTTGTTACCGTTTCTTCTTCTTTTTCTTGCTGTTTTGTGGTTACACCGTTGTTTACACTGTTTCTATATGAACAAAACAGTTGGTTAGAGGTCAAAAAAGTAACTGTTAAAATGTCATTAGTTAGTATCACTATGAAAAATTCGTGATTTCCTTTCTAATACTTATTTGCACCATGCGGAGGGAGCAACATTTTCCAAAACTTTAATATTTTTTCTTTCTTTCTTTCTTTCTTTCTTTCATTCAATTTGTTTTAACTGTTGTTGTTGTTGTTGTCTGTTATTGCTGTTGTTGCATTTCAACAGTATCCAACTGTATGCAACAAATATGCAAATAAAATTCAACAAAACATTTCTCACAACAACAAAACCACAACAATAACAAAAAAAAAAGTGTTTTTGAGCAAAAACAACAACAAAAACAACAACTATAGAATAACAGCATCATTATCATCATCACCAGATTATTTTAATCTTCTCTAAACACTACAACAACGGCAGCTTAGAGTTCATTTGCCACAGATGATGTTGAAATCATCATCAACAACAACAACAACAATGAATTCATGGAAAAACTTAAGAAAGGTCACGCATAAAGAATAGAAAAACTAAATCTAAAAACAAGCGAAGAAAAAGAGAACAAAAAAACACTAAAGAATCTGATACTCTTCTAGATCACTAAGACCAATTCATTAGACTTAAAGCAATGTAAAGTAAAGCAGCAGTTCTTGTTTTGCCAATATTTTTGGTGTTACCTTATATCGTAATACAATTTGTATGTCTGTTCATGTATGAATGGGTAAGTATGCATTGTACGTATGTATATGCATATGTATGAAGAGAATAAAAACAGAAAAAAAAGAATCTTTGGGGTGCTTTAGTTTCAATATCATAATGTTGCTTAAAAATGTTGTTAGACCTAAACTTCCAAGTCAAATAGCGCACTCCAATAAACACAGTGTGATGCCTAGAATAATTGCGAAATCATTTGAAAAAATCTAACAAAACAACTTCCTTTATGGCAACTATGACTCTGTATGTGTAAGTGTGTTCAAAACAGAAATTCTCTCTCTCGCTCCACAATAATCCTGCCCTTTATTACGAGACTACGAGTATGTGTCATGTTGTTGTTTTATTATTTTTATTTTGTGGTTTTTCTTATTGTTGTTGGCTTAAGACTCCACAGCGACTTTAAAAAAGCAACAAAATCCGGGTTTTATGTTGCCGTTTTAATTTTTTTTTTTGAATGGCTTGAAGCAAAAAAAAATTCAACAAAAAATATGTCAATCTCTTGGGCTTAAATTTACAAAACAGAAAAAAAAAGTGGGCTTTTATCCATTAATTTTAAATTTAAGAATTTTAAGTTGATTTCCTGCTTTTTTTTTTGTTTTTTTTTTAAGCGAAACAAAAAAAAAATTAATCAGGTTTTTAAGCACGTGATAAGTGGTGAAACCAGTAAAAATGAAACCCTTTTTTTCTCCAATTACATACATACATACATACATACAATGAATGTATGGTAAGTATATGATCATTCTTTTTTGTCTTTTGTTTGGTAAAATAACTGGGTGGGCGTATGGTTAGGAGTACACAGCTGGCAATTATTAATAACATTGGAATGAGCTACACTTAAAGTATTAAAAGACTGCCCTCTTAACATATGTATGTAGGTATTGTTACAGAGACAGTATGGAAAAGAATTCAAACTTTACAAAGTGGTTTTTATACTTATCTCAATACTCATCTAGTCCATATAATTAATATTTTTACCTTGTATTTATATATTTTGCTAAAAACATATTCAATTTTTAAAGTTCACAAGTTATAGCCTGAACTCTTGCTTCGAATTTATTGCAGTCTTAATGTATAAAAGATCAAATAATAAAAGCTCTAACCATGTGTTTAATGTGCAAAGATCATGTTTGAAATATTTAATGTTTTTTCATTGAAATTAAACATAAAATCGAAACATTTTTTACATATTTTTTCCAGTCACTATTTACAAAGTTTTATTTACTACAGCAATTAACCGTTGTTGTGGTGCGCATGCGCAGAAAAACCCTTGCTATTGTTAAAGTTGTTGTGGGTTAAAAAAAAACCCTCATTATAAATCTTTAAGAGATTTATTGGCCAATAAAAATTTACAACATTTTTGGCCCGTTTGTATGATTTCATGTTTGTTGAAAAACTTAACTATTTAAGCAATTTTCATATTTAACAGAACTAAGCTTTTAAAAATAAAAGCATTCAAACAAAAAAAAAAAAACCCCTCATTAGGAGTGTGTGAATAATTTTTTTTCCCTTTTTTTTTTTGTAAAATTATGAAATTTTAAGCAAAAATGTATATTTCTCTGTTAAAAAGGCGAAACAAAAACATTAATGATGGGCTCAATTAAAAATTTCCAACACGTAAAACATTTTTAAAAGGTTTTATTTTTCTGTGTGAGTGTTTTGTAATTGTTTGTTTTATAAATGAATAAAAAAAAAGAGAAAAAACAATAACAAAAATTAATACAATAAACGATCTGCTATAGAAATAAACAAAAGAAAACAAAACAAACTGAGGTTATTGTGGTTTTAACGCACTCTGTGAATATTTGATTGGGTGTCATCCGCCCGTCTATTTCTGTATGGATTTTACACACAATACGACATAAAACTTATTATTATCATGTTAATTTGATATTATTACATGATTTATGTTGTTTTATTATGTCATTTTTAACATTCCTTTCTACTGTACTATAGCTTACAAACGAATCTAGGAAATCACTTTTAAAATTAACCCAGAAATGCAAGCAACCAACATCTGATTTACATTTGCTTCTTTTTTTTTTTTGTAAAGAAAATTTTTAAAAATCTTTCGAAGTCTTTTTTTTAACTTTTTTGGAAACACTTTTACTTTATAACTGATGGGTATAAAAGAACAGATTAAAAGATTGTTGTTTTAATGTGCTAAAACAGTTGTTTGTTAATGATTTCATTTCAATGGATTACAATTTTTTTTCTTGTATTCACAATTTGGTCTGAAAAGTTGTGCTGTTTTATTATCTTCACTGACCCGAAAATGAAAAGAAATCTTGAGTTTATTTCTCACATAATTTCGAACCACAGCACAAGAAAACAATCAAAAAGGAAAAGAAATTTTTGCAAATCATGTTTTACGTTAATTTTCAACTTCTTTGTTCAAGAGTATTAGTGCTTAGGTATGTATAAGCAAATTATACCCTACATTCCTACATGCAGTTAAACCTTTAAGCTTTTACTTTACCGGGACCGGTCCTAATGCAAGTCTTTTCAGCAATTTAATAATGCTTTGTAGGGTGCCTCAATATACATACGTACTACTACCGGTTTTATTATTTCGTGAACGCTTAATAAATACTTTTCTTTTTATTTTCATCTATTTTTCTATTTTTTTTTTTTGTTTTTTTCAACAAAAGATTGTTCTTAAGCAATTTGTTTAAAGCGGGCTCTGTTTATAGAAACATCAAAAAACAATTACGTCGTCACGGTTTATTTTATATGATTGTTGTTGTAGTTTTTGTTATTATTGTTGTTGTTGTTATTGTTGTTGCTGTTATTATTGCCACTACTGTTGCAAAAATTTATTATAAAAGCTGTTGTTGTTGTTGCTAGTGTTATGGTTTCGTGTTAACCATATGCAAATCATGTACCGATATATTCATCAAACCTCACGTTTCTTCCTCATCGTCCACATTCACATCATCATCATTATCATCATCATCATCATCGTAAGCAACCACAACAACAATATCGATATTCTTCGAACATTATGATGATGTTCTTAAATGGTTTTTTCTTACTCTAATACAGTTCAAGTAGTGTATATGTATGTGTGAGTATTAATACGTTAATATTTTTTTTATAGCTGCATTGTTTTAAACTAAAAACGTGAAATATTAGTAAATAATTATTTGTGCTGGCACAAATAAAAAAAAAAGCACACTAAATTCAATAAAAAAAAAAAACAAAAACGATAGTAAAAAACGAAAAACAATGAAGCAAAAGAACATAAAAAAATGAAATAAAAACTCGGAAACATCACGTATTTCACTCTGCATGCGGAGGTTAAATTTACAACAACATTAGCGGCAACAATCATTTTCAAAAAATAGAGCAGCAAATAATATCAAAACAAATTAGTCGGTATTGTTGTTGCTGTTGTTATATACTATATACGTATACTCATCATCAGGTGGTGTTTGAAAGGAAGAAAAAAACACACACAAATTTTTTATACAATTTAATGTAAAATAAATTATACTTACTTTGTTGTTGTTGTTTTGAAGAGAAAATCAAAATTCTTAAAATAATTATGCTCAATTACAAACATTATAAACCGTTATGTTAAAAGAGTTCAACTCCTCATTTTTAATAAGAAGAGGAACAAACAAATGTAGTGAATAAAACGTGAATAGCCTACGCTTTTTAAAGGGGAAAAGAGAGGAGAAAGCTAAAGACACAAGAGATGAAACAATGCCCACAATTGCCCACAATACTATTGAAACTTTAGAACAGCAGACGAGTGTTTTAGACATATCGAGTTACAAGCAAACTTCAAGCGATAGAGCTCACTAAAGGTAGAATTCAAAAAGGAGGATGGAGGATAGAATTCAATACCGAAAAAATCATTTATATTAGAAAAATCGGATTCGGATAATCCGAATATGTTGCTTCCATCCATATAAAGACTATATCTACGCGGATACCCTAGCATTGTAGCATTTAAAAGGCAGTTTTTGTCAAGTTATTAGATTCGTCGTTTCTATTGAATACTCCTAATTATGTTTAATTTTTTGGCATTTTTAACATTTAGTTGCATTTGGTTTCTATGGAAAACATTTTCAATTTTATCAACGTCAATTTGTTTAAATTTTAATTGCCAATATTTGTGTTTTGAAATGTTATCATAAAACTAACCAAAGTTCAACTTTTTTTATTTGGAAATTGGCTTTTATAAACACACATCGTTTTATTGTTTGAATGGTTATTAAAATCGACTACAAAGTTACCCAATAAACGTTTTATTTTAAAAGATCTTTAGTATTCAAGTTGTTTGGTAAGTATTACGATATCTATTAAATGTAAACGCAGCAAGGTTTCGATTTTATTATAAAAAAAAATACTTTTTTTCAATATTTCTTTCAATATATTACATTATCCTTGTATTTTAAATATTAATAATTTTTCCAAAACTATTATGTTCAACATGGTCTTTAAAAAGAATATCCCTGTTAATGCTGTTTTTTTTTTAGACTATGTACACATTTTCGTTAAAAGCTTTTAATAAATTTCCTGTTGACAATTATGAAAAAAAAAAGAAAATGTTTTTGTTGTTGTTCAATATTTACCAGCCATAGATCCAGTATTAGTTTGTGTACATTTGCGTAAAATATGCCGATAATTTGTAAAGAATACATAAATATATCGTGTAACTTTCTTTGGTTAATCACTTCCATGATAATGCTGATGATGACCACACGTTTTACGCGATGACACAAGGTTTTAAAGAAAAAACAAAAATACCTATTTCACAACTTTTAGTCAGTTTTACATCACACACTTGTCTAAATGTTTGTTTTGACTTGATGATGATTTTCCAATTAACTTTAGAGATATTTTTTTTTTGTTTAGGTTGGTATTTGAGTTAACGTTAGTTATTAGACTTAATCATTGTTAAATGTCTAATAAATTAAATGACCACCAGCACACCATCTTCTAATGCCCACTACTAAAATGGCAATTGCAAAATGAGGCAGGCAGGCAGGCAGGCAGGCAGCGAGGCAGCCAGGTACAAAAAGAAATTAAGAAAATTACTGATAAGACCCACCGTTACTTTATGACTTAAGAGAACTATAAAAAGAATGTATGTTTGTCTATGTATATGTATAGATGTAAGTGGTATAAGAGAACTACTATTAAAACAAGTGGTGAGTATGGGTAATAGTTAAACCTTATAGGGTATTCACTTAAGCTACATTATCTGGCCTTAATGAATTTTAACTGTAATGAGACTTTTAAACAATAAAAAAATTTAATTCGTGGGTTCTATATATTTTAAAAATAGAATTAATTATAAACGTTATCTATCTTCTTTCATTCAATAAAAATAAAATAATAATAATTAAAACAATTTTATTTATTTACTCCAATTGTGCCGCCAACTTATTTACTTTCGACTTTTTATCGTGAATGTAAATAAGTATATTGTACTGTATGTGATATGATTCATATATTTCACTGGCATATTTAATTTGCGAGTTTAAAATTGTAGTTTTTGTCTTTCTTTTCTTTTTAAAATTATTTCAATTTGAAACAGTAATTGTTATAACAAATTGTTTTAAAATTATTTTTCAAAAATGTTTCCTGATTATTGAGAAATAATTGTTACATAGCAATTATTAGAGTTAATTTTCACTTCATAGTAATAGACTAAAAATTTTTTGAAAACAATTTCCTTAAAATAAGATAATTTCTTTATTACATAGCGCAGACAATTTATCTTTTGTGAATATATGGAATAGTTTATTTAGTTTAGTTTAAAATCTAAACTAAAGATAAGAAAATAAAATCTTTTCTACAACTTTCTTCAGTTAAAGTATCAAATGTTGTAAAGTAAACCATAAACTTAGCAAGAACACAGCCTTTAAACACTAACCAGACCAGTTAAACTTCCGCATTTTAAAAACAATGAAAAATGAAAGCATTTTCAAGATTCTGATCTACAAATTTAGATGCAAACAAATCTAAAAACAAAGACGTTCTTGAATTATAATATAAAGTACGTATTAAATTAAGCTTTTGTTTTACCATCTATTCAAGAGAACTCGCTTGACAAATGTGGGAACTTAAGAGCAACTTTAGTGTACGTTTCTCACCCGCAAATCTTTTGTTTTTAGATTCTACTATTTGTTACAATTCTTTTAAGTTGTATTTTAGCCAAAAGGTTAATAAACTATAAAATGCCTTTTAGTTCTTAGTTTTTGTAATCAAGACAAGCTTTGGTTGGATGGTTAGTTAGCTGGTTGTATTTCGTTTTGTTTTATGTATTAAGAATGATCAGACATTACGTTACAAATATGTACATGTAACACGCAACTGGAATGGCTGTTCTCTTTGCCAAATGACACTTCTTTTACTACAGATTCTATCTCTGTAACACAACGGCTACAGAAACATTAAAAGTATGACTATCAACACTATCATAGTCGTAGTAGTTGTCGTTGTCATTATTGGACAGAGCCTCAACCAGGGCTTAAAGAAAATTCTTAAGAAAATGACAACGACATATTATACCTTTAAATATAAAATACACAGAAAATTGCTGATTTCTTGTCTCGTAATACATCTTCAGTTACTTCTAAATGCTATTTCAAGCAGATATTTTCCAACAACAGGCAATGGTAATAGGTATTAACAAAGAAATTTTAAACTAAAAAAAAACTCTTAAACTGTTAAACCTTTTCTATGGAATATTTAATGCAAATTTATTTAATTTTTTAATTTTATTTCATTAACACTTGCCTATCATTTCTACATTTCTAATCTTTTTAGCTTTCAAATTATTTGTTTAGAGGCTTTTTGGCTGATAGTAATAAGAAATATTACTTTAAACGAGAACGTAATTTTCTAAGATAACAACTATTCGAAGAAATTTTCGAGTATTGCTTTTTTGAAATTGAAAAACACAACGTAATATTTCAAATATTTTTATAATGATGTATGGTATTATTGTATAAATTTATTATATGTATATTAAAGACACTTGGTTTAATTTAAAGCAAATAATTATTTCCATGGACAAGCATCATGACAAATTTTGATTTTTGCCTACAAATAATATCTAGTTGAGTACGTATTAATTAAAGGAAATATTTTATTAAAAATAATTAACATGACTAAAACAATTTGTAACACTTTTCCAACTCTAAATATGCATAACAAAATCACACTGAAACAATTTTTGCGTTACAAATTACAGTCTCTCTCTTTCTCTGCCTTTAAAAAATTTAATATTTATATTATTGGATTATATTTTTTTATTTTTTTTGCTACAATTTTAATATACAATATGTTTTTTCTTTTTGTGATTTTTAATTCCCGTTGTATTTTTTTTTCAGTGTAATTTATGTTGCTTATGAAATTTAATTGAGGAAAAGATTTATTATGCCACAAGTCCACATCACACATACATAATGGTGTTAAAGAAAAAAGCGTTAATTATTTTTCAACAAAAACAATTTAAAGAAAAATTATGAACAATAATTGAATAAAAAACAAAAAAAAAACAAAAAATGCAACAAAAAAACACATTAAATGTGTTAAAATAACACAAAGACAAATTACTTTCTACAAAGCAAAGCGTTTTAGTTTCTGCAAAATAAAAAATGTAAATGCAAAATTTTTCAAATAAGAAATCTAATACAAAATATGTATGTCACTGTTAAAAAATATTTAGAATACCTTTCATACCATCATTTAGTTTTCCAGTCTTCGATATTTTTTTATTTAATTGCGACAAAGTATGCGTAAAATCTTGATTCAGAGATATTAACCATGCCTTCAAATACATTCTTTAAGGTCTCTTATTGAAAGTGCTTTAAAGTGGTGAGCAAACATTTTAAAGTAAAAATATTAGTTAATGATACTAATTTTTAAAGTTAACGGTATATAATATAAGAGAAAAAATAAAACACAAAACAAATCTATTCACTAATGATGAGCACACGCAACAGTGGTATTGATGGCCAGATAGTTTTGAGCTATTGGGACACATTGATCAACGAAACATCGAAAGTCATTATTTATTGGTATTGTTCAACCTTTTTTCTCTAAAGACAATTTAAATTCCATTTTTATGCAATTTATAAATCAACGACCATCAAATTAGCATGATAATGCAAACGAAACGTTTGTAAATAATGAAAACATAAAAACAATGTTTAATTTTAATGAAAAAAAAAAAAAAAACTTAAAAACTTTTCATAATTAAAACCCAAGTTTGCTACTTTTTTTTTCGATAAATATACTTTCATAATGGCCTTATATTGTTATTTCTTATCAAATAACAAGAAATTGTTGAACAACTCAATTATTTTCTTTAGAATTGAACATTTAAAAACGTTTAAGCAATTGAAATTGGAAAAGCAGAAATTATTTTTTAATTAACAGTTTTGATGTGTACAACATACATACGTATGTACATACATATGTATGAGTTAGTAAGTTTAATTATGAAATTATTAGTTTAGATTTGGAAATCAATAAGGATTTTATGTTAAACATAATACATATCCATAAAATTCGCTTTATAACTGAACAATTTTTGTGAGTGTTAGTTCATACAATTACGTATTTGCAACAGAATAGTGATTTATGGCTTTATTCTAAACCATTTTATTTTTTTCTTTTTTGCTGAATTAGTCTTGATATTGCAATTTTACGTTTTTCTCTATATTTGTTAAATATACGTATGAATGTGGGTTTTTGAGCCAAATAATAAATCCCCAACGTTAAAAGGAACTCGTAGAAAAATGAAAAATAATAATAACAATTTGTTACCATTGTTATCTAGAAACAATTGCTATTGATAAGATATCGGTATCAATTTCATTTTGAAATTATATAAAACACAAACACACAACTGAAAACAAATATACAACGTCAATAAAATTATAAAAAAAGAAATCAATAAAAAAAATTTTGCTAGCAATAGTGACTAATACGATATCGGTTTATATTAATTAATGCTGGATTCAAAGAAATGTTTAACAAATACTTCCTTGACACTACTAGTATTAATTAATTAAAGATAAACCTGTGCAAAAAAAAAACAAATGCAATAAAATTGTATAATTAAACAACTAAAAAAAATAATAAAAGAATCAGCAGCTAATTCTGATGTCAAAATGTATGTATGCATATAAGTATTTTTATTATTTAAATTATAAAAACAATCTTCCTCCAATTTAAATTTGATCATATACAGTATTCCCTCGATTTACGTCGAAGAATGTTCTGGAAAATTCGAAACGACGTAAATCGAATTTCCAAGAACTCATACTCTGTTTATGTACATTTTACAAAAAAAAAACTAAAATAATTAAATTTTTATTCTATGTATTGAATTTTTATTAAAGAGGAAATTCCTCTGATTTTGTTTATAAACAACAGATGCGACGTAAATCGAATGACTACGCAAATCGAAGTTGAAAGGAACAAACTTTTTTACGCCGTTAATCGAAACAACGTAAATCGAGACAACGTAAATCAGGGGAATACTGTAATATGTTTTAAATAAAACTAAAGTTCAGTGACTTTTAGAAGCAATACATACATCAAATAGACCTTAGTAATGATTCTTAAGCATAAACAACACCTGAGGTTATGGATGTTTGAATATCATTAACATGAAAATTTCAAAATCATCATCATTAATTATACATAGCTAGTTAAAATAGGCTTACATCATATGACCAAAATCATTTTTACATTCTATGTATGTGTACTTGTAGGAAAAAAAAAATACTTTAATTTCTTTAAACTAAATTTTTATAAAATTTAAAATATTTTTTTTCTGTTTTTATTTTAAACAAGAAAACGAAAGTGAAATTTGGAAAAGCAAAGAAAAAGCAAACGCCATGAAAGATCATTTATGCTTTAAAAGAAGCAATAATTTAGTTTTTATTCATCGAAACGATAGAAATTTGCAAACAATACCTATTATTACAACTTTTTTTCCCATTTTTTCAATACCAAAAAAACATTTTTTTCTCTGCACAAACACTCACTATGAAAAGATGTAAACAAACATAAAATTATAACTGAGTGCACTTTTTTCTTCGTTGCCAATAATACATTAAACTTCACCTCCTCTCACCACTGTTACCGTTATTTCTAAGCTCAAAAAAGAAAGAGAAGAAGTAAAATATGCTGTGGTTGTTGTAAAATTCATCATAAGATCACTCACTTTTTATAATTTAATCACCATCACCACCACCACCAACAACAATCACACCACATATGGAAGGTATGTAATCATGTAAATGTCATCTGTTGTTGTATGGAAAGAAATCAAAGTAAGAGTGCTGCATGCATGTGTGGGCCCCCCCTTTTTAATTTTTTAACAAAAAAAAAAGCAATTTCTAACATTTCTTTTTGTATATTTGAAAAGGTGAGAGCTTGACTACCTACCTACCTACCGTTGGTTAAAAGTTGTTATTGTTAATGATTTGACACTTGATTGAAATTTTGACAATAAGTCACATTTTATTATTATTTAACGATTTATTTATTTATTTATTGTCTAGTTATTTCAGTTTAATTTTTTTGATTTTTTGATTTTGTAACACTTACAACAACTGCGGTATTAAGAAAATAAAGGAAAGCAAAAGTTTATATATTTCAGCGAGGTAATGATGTTAAAAAACACCAAAACGTAAAAGATGAAGAAAAAAATTAACGTTTAAGTATGAAAATATTTACACAAACTAATTAAAATGATTATTATTATAATTTTTTTCTTAACTTAATTAATTATATTTCTTATTGTATGTATTTGCAACAAAATGCGAGGAAAGTTTGTTCATAATAAGAAACCTCAAGGCAATGCCCTGGCTTTTATTGCTTATTAAAGCCAAAAAGTTAAAAAAAAAAAGAATTAAATAAACATTTAAATTAATTTTGTTTTTGTTTATTAGTATTTTACTTTGAAAAGTTTTTAAGTAAAGTCAAAGCAAATTGAACATAAAAAAAATAAATGAAAATTTAGTAAATTTACTAACTAAATAATGTGGTTTCGGCTATTAAGAAGAAGCAGGTGATTTTACAAAAGAAACATATGCTATTAAATTAAAATAATTTTCAATGACACTAATTTAAAATGTGTTAAATATAAACTTTTGCAACATTTAAAAATATTAAAAATTATAAAATCTATGATCTCTTTTCTATAGTGGTGACTAAAAAAGAAAAACTGTAAAAATAAAGTTTTGAAAGCAATGTCTTTAGTAAAGCATATTTTATGCTCTCTACACTGTCCATAAATAGCATTCAGTCGTAACTGTAACCAAATATATGTATATACTCTTAATTTTGTTTAAAAATACAATTACAATAAAGTCTATTCATTATTTTGATCACTATTGAACACTTTCCCCAAAAATAGTCAAAGAACAGAAATTGGTTTTGTATCCAAAACTCTGCTCAAGTGTCAGAAATAGACAAAAATCTTAGTCAATATCGGAAAACGAAGTTGAAAAGAAAGTGGGAATCTGTTATCACAAATAATTCTAATAGGAATAAAAAAAATTTAGTGGAATTGTAGGAATCTTGTGTTATTTTTTCAATGCATTAGAACTTAAACAATATTTTCTTTACATAAATTAAAGAAATTAAATTATTTCATCATTTTAAATTTACTTTATATAATGAAAAATCTGTTGATGGGAACTCATTATTTTTAAAATTGTACTTGAACTTTATTTATACCAAAAAAAAAGAAAAAATGTACCAAAAGTTCATTGACAAAAACGAAATACATACAGCGAATGTGAACTGAGTAAATACATTTTTTTCTTTTGGTTTTCTTCTTTTGTTAAAAAATTGTGATTACTTTCTAAAAAGAAATAAACCGTAGAGTAATAAAAATATGGTTACATTTCAGACTATTTATACACTCTATGTACATATATACTATACTCTAGAGTATAATATCATGTTAAAAAATCTATTTTCTTTTATGCATAAACTGAAGACAATGCAAGAAATTGTATCTTGTGGCACTCGTATCTAATATATATGTATATGTATATGGATGTATGTCCAACATACAACAGATACATTTACATACATTTCAATTTAAACGCTTCAAATGTAGATCAATCAAAATGGTTGTTGTGCTCTAGAAATTATCAGCTGATTATAGTTAATAATGTTTGGTTTTTCTTTCCTTTTCTTCAACTATTTTTCTTACCAACAGCGACTCTTTCTTTATTTCCATTAGAAATAAATTTTACGATATTTACGATGCATAAATTATCCATCTATATGGATGGGTTAAAATTCTTTGGCTTATTAAGAATTTTAAAGAAATATTATCTGTATTTTACAATAATGATTTAAGAAACATCTGCTCTACAGTAAACCGTTAAATATTTTAATTTAAATGAAAATGGAATATTGATTTTTTTTCCTATTGGATCATCAAAGATTTGTTAGCGCTTTGTTAGTGCTTTTATTTTTCTATTGTATTGTTTTTGGTATTCATAAATGTCTTATGCAAATGACCTCAATCATATGTCAATAAGATTTTTAACAGCTTTTTATGTTATTTATTTAAATAATAATAAAACCGTTAATATCTTAGAATAAAATTCTCTGACATACCATAAAGGGGAGAAAGAAGAAGATTTTCTACATTTAACAGCTGGAAATAATTTAGATTTGAAAGGAAGGAACACTGCCATCAGCTTAAAATAGTTTCTATGCAATACAACAATCATGTTTTCTTTATTGAAAAGTAAAATTTGTCGCTTCTCGAGTTTAATTGAAAGGGAAATTTGTGGTCTTTTGGTATTTTGCATAAATTTTTTCCTACTTTTTCTAATTTTTCTGTTTTTTTTTTTTTTTCTTATAAGTATGAATGCATAATAATTTTACTGTTGTTGCCTGCTGCCGGCTAAATACAAATGGTGTTTTGGTTTATATTCCCGTCCAGTTGTATTTGGCCATCTAGCCAAAGTAGTGATTATTTTGTGTTATTAACCGGTTCTTAGAGTAGCACTAGCCAAACTAGACAATTTTGTACGAAATGACTTTTTACACATGAGACTTAAGAAAGACATGTGCTGGCTTACCGCTTGACTTGACTTACCACCTCTACACGTTTACTAAGCCTATGTATGTATACGATACAGTACATGCCAAATAGTACTTTTATTTTGTTTTTCATGGACACTGCAGCAGCGAACAAATAAACATACAACAACAATTTTAAAGTCATACATACAAATCCGGAGAAATTTGTAAATAAAATCTGATTTGAAGATGCTTTGCCACTGTCAGTGCCACGGCCATTGAACATCTTACAATCGCATTGTCATATCCAAATCTAAAATGATGAAACTGCAGATCTCTGTTGCAAGCTGGGAATGACATTAAGCACCCTACGACAAAAAATGTTTGCCAAACAAATTCCTTACGATTTCCACAACCGGTTAATTTAATACTATTAAGGTGCATTTTTAAAATGAAAAGAAAAAATTAATTAAAACTTCTCTCTAAAACGAATTTTAATCTTTAGAATCTGTCTTACAAACTTTAAGCTTATACAGACGCTTTCAAAAGAAAAGAATCTCTTTTAGGAACGAATGTAAAGAAAGCCATTCTTGTCTTAAGATTTTGAAAATTATTTTCTTTCTTTGTATGTATAATTAATCTTCATAAGAACAATATACATATGTACGCATTATTTTTGGTTGGCTACGAAGCTGGTTTTATGGGTCATGGTTAAATAACTTCCATACCCTAAGTTTTCTTTTGTTAAACGACGTCTTTTAATGTTTCTTTCTTATGATTTATTCTTTTTAGGTTTTTATTATTATTTTATTTAATTTTTTTGTTTTCTGTTTTGGTTTTTTTACTCGAGAATGCAGAGTCTTTTGAAAATGGCCAACACCAAATTACAAATAAACCAGTCAACAAATAAAATAAAAAGCAAATGATATAAACAAACTTTTCCTTTTTGTTTTATAATTTCTAACTGAAAATAAAAACTTGAGTGTTTTTTTTTATA
This sequence comes from Sarcophaga peregrina, assembly GCA_014635995.1. Taxonomy (NCBI): domain Eukaryota; kingdom Metazoa; phylum Arthropoda; class Insecta; order Diptera; family Sarcophagidae; genus Sarcophaga; species Sarcophaga peregrina. Next base: position 106,928,494 of record CM025790.1, read on the forward strand.
TTTAAATACTTGAACATACAAAATTGAATGTACAGGCAGAGATGTTAAAGAATGAAAACAAAGGAAGAATGGAAAAATTAAAAACTTTATTTAAACGTAAAAGGAATATATTCATTTCATTATCTGCTCTAATTTATCAAACGAATATTAAAAAAAACAAAAAAAAACACACCAAAATCGTAGACTATTATAATAAAAATCAAAAAACGTAGAGTAAAAGAAATAGTTGGCCAACCTGTTGTAAAGAAAAGTGAAAAAAGTGGCCAACTTGTAACAAGAAAACCCATTAGAGAAGATTTGAAAAAAAGCAACCGTAAAAAAGATTAGTGAAAGAAAAAGCATCATAAACTTCACACGAAACCGGAAGTAAATGGACGGTACGGTACGCATTATTAAGATAAAAGACGGCACAAAAAAAATCAACATTTTTCATAATAATGGAAGCATATAAAATCGTGATAATATTACGATTATGAAGAAGAAAAACATTCACAAATATTATGTGCATTATGGTCTGTTATGGAACAATATGAGATGAAGTTAATCAATAATTCGATGATGCATTTCTTATTAAAAATGTTTTTTTTGTCGGTCATTATAACCGTAACTAAGATTTAAGAAATATTTTAAATTAATGATATAACTTTTCTTGGAAATATGTATCTTTATCAGCTTTCAATATTAAAAAAGGCTTTTTTTCTTCTTTCTCTCTGACAAAAAAAAACAAAAAAAACCGAAATAGAATGCCTGGCATTAACAATGGTTTAACTGAGACAGTGAGTGAATGACGACAGTGCTATTATTTCCAGCAAATAATACAAGTTTGAAGTGAAATTTTATTTTCTTTTCTTATTTATACTTGAATTATGTTCTTGGCTTCACTCTAACAAACAAATAAAGAAGACGAAAAATGAGAAGAAACAAACTCTACAAACAATAATAGCACACTTAATGATCGTTTTTTTATTAAGAAATTAAAAAAAACCAAAAATCGTATTTTAATTTTTTTTTTTGTTGTTGTTCTTTCTTCATATTTTTAGAAAAGAATGTAGGTGCATGCCTATTCCAAATATAAGTAGTAAGGACAGAAGCCGAATTAATTTCTTGTGATTAATTATTGTTACTTCAATTTTAATTTGAACGTTCAATATATTTAAATGATTTAAGCCCTTTTCCTTCTCATCGTATGTAAATATGTATGTGCTCATGTATACGTACATACATATGTACATATTTTTTATGTTATAAAGAGTCCAAATAATAAAATATGAATAGAATAAGAGCAAATACTTTAAAGTTAGTCACTGGAACGAACCATCATAGTCAGATGTTACGGATGGTTCTGTTTTAAAGTTAAAACTTACACTCCAACAAGCCAACGCAACTACACACATAGACTAACCAACCAACCAACCAACATAAAACATACACATGCAATGGCTGGCGGGCGGTGAAGTGGCAGCGCGAAGAAAAGAGAAGAATGAAAGAAAGGGTCAATAAACAGCGTGTATAGGCTGGCTCTGGCCAAAATTAATCTAATTTGAATAAAAACAAAACATTAAACGGAAATTCCTTCTATTAGCAGAAATAAAGCTTTACAATTAACAACTACGTTTTACAAAAGAAACTAAAAACTTAAATTATAATTTAAAATATTTATCAGAAAGACATTTTCAAGGTTTTATTGATAACAACAACTGTCGTTGTGCTTCTATTGGAAATGAGAAATTTAGAAGAAAAACAAAAACAAAAAACAAAAAGAACAACATGCATAGCAAGAAGAGAGCACAAACCATCGCCATGTCGTCTTCAGACGAATGGTAGTAATTGTTGTTGTAAGTGTAGCGGCAATAAATAATAAAAACAATAATAACAACAGGTGCAGAACCCATCAAATAACGGAAACAAAATTCAAGCAAACGCATATGCATGTACATACACGCATTCACCATATGCACACAACACAACGGCACAAATAATTAAAACAATTTTTTTTTATTCTATGTACAATACAATAGATTTAATTTTTCAATGTCAGCTCCTTTCTTTTTTATATATTTTTCTTCACTAAATGATAAAATGCATTGTTAAAAATTGCAACTCACCTCGGTAGCAGCACTTTGTCTCATTGTGGTTATTGTTGTTGTTGAAATATTTTTTTTTTTTTTTGGTGTACAAAACTGGAATTTAGCCTTGAAAAGTTTGGTTAATTTTTGTAGTAATCCACTTCGTGCAAAAAAATAAAAGCAAAAAAAAAAGAAACAGGATAGCGTCCTTTTGGCAAAGTAATATTATATTTTTACACTTTATCGTATTCTTTTTTGAATTTCAACACTTTTTAATTATTTTCTTTTTGTTTTAAATTATTTCTGTGCTTTTCTTCCTTTTGTTTAAGTTTAGAATAGAAATTTTTCTTATATTCTTTAACTGGAATTCACTCCGAATATTTTTCACAACACCGTCACTGAAAATTAAAACAACTTTAACGTTTGACTGCTCTCGGTAGACTGTTTCACGAATGTTTTTTAGCTGTTAACGAACTCTGTTAAAAAGCAAACAACCAGCTTACCAGCAACAACAACTTTGAAACACATACACACACACACCATTCCATTCATATAAGCATTCACACGAAAAGCAAGCAAAATCGAGAGGCTTATTCGTTGGGGTTTGTTTTGGCAACAAAACAGATTCGTATGCTAGTGTTGTTGTTGTTGTTTTCATTAGTTATGTCCTCCACTGTTATAAAGAGTGATCTTGTAAACTCTATATTATGGGAGTGCAATTTGTTTGAGAACTTAATTTCAGCAAAAAATATTAATTTATTTTTTGTTTTCAATAAAACAAATGCCGTAAGTTATCGTTAAATAAACAAAGCTAAGGTTAATTAATAATAAAAGGGAGTATTTTTATACAAACTTGGGATAGTTTTCTAAAGAACGTAAATAAATATTGATAATAATTTTATTGCTATTTAAGGATGCAACAATAAAAAAATTAATCAAATTAAAATCTATATTTTTGTACAATTGCAATGCAATAATTATTAAAGAAAAAAAAAATTCAATTGATTTTCCTCAATTACTGTTAAATTTAAAATTTCAAAATTAATGGTGATAGTTGAGCGCCAAATGGTAGTGCAGTTGTTTAATATGAATAGGAATCCTCGATAAGGGTTAAAAACACACGAAATTCTAAATATCAGATAGATAATAACGTGTTCACACGGCTTACAAAACAAACAATTGACGCTCAGCTAACACAAGTCAGGATGGCCGAGTGGTCTAAGGCGCTGCGTTCAGGTCGCAGTCTACTCTGTAGGCGTGGGTTCGAATCCCACTTCTGACAATAAACAATATTAATTTTTTTTTTGTTTTTCTATCTTATTATAAAAACAATAATTTATTAATTAATTGTAGGATTCTCCTATGAATGAAAATAAAGAAAAATACAGTTTATATAAGTATGTTTGTATTATAGATCTAATCATAAATCATTTATTAATATCAGATAATCAGATATCTTCTTTTGTCGGCTTGTGTAATTCTTAAATCTTATTATTTTAATTTCTTAGCATATTTATATATAGAAAATATGTATCATCATTCATATACATATATGTATGTGCCTATGTACATATGTATATGGATGTATAATTACATTTTCATATGCTTGTATTCTAGATAAATATGTATATACTCTGTAAGTAGTACATGAAAGAAGATAATTTTAATAATAATAATATTGATATTCTATTAAAACAGTGATTTATTTATTTTCATTTGTTTTTTTTTTTTGTATATAAATTTGCAGCATCATATTCGTACAAAATATTGAATGAAATGAAAAAAAAAAATAATAATAATAAAATAAAAATTCACATAAAATTATTAAATATAATTGTAAATCTTGCGTTATGTTTTTGTCAATTTGTTGTATATCTTTGAACAAATTGTGTAGTGTATCGTAGTAATTGATTTACTAGAAAAGAAATTATTTAATTAATTTATGTTTCCATTTTAACAATTTAAACATTTGTTATCTTCTCGATGTTTTCTATTTGAATGTAGTTTATTAGTAAGAATGATTTAAAATTTAGATTAATCTTAGATCTACAAAAAGTTAAACGTTAAAATTTAAATTTCAGTCATTATTACACCAAAATTTCATTTCTAACCCCTTTATAAGGAGGCTCATTCAATTTTTAACAAAAATAAAAAGGAAATTAATAAAAAAAAAAAAAAAAAAATATCAGCTAATATTCTCAAATACACGCTTTGAGTGTATAATAGTTTAACAGTATTACGGAGAAAAATTAAACAAAGGCCATTTTGGCGGACAGACAGAGGACAACTAATTAAACTCAACCAATTGCTGTTTACAGGTGGCGTGATAGGGCACCTTGACAATGGTGAACTTTGTATTTGGCAAATTTTCTGCCAGTATTGTTTCGACCTTATCCAGAGGCAAAATTTCTATCTGTGGTACTTCCGAAACTGCCGTACCATCTTCATTGGTCATGGGAGATTTAGATTTATTGCAGTCGTCTTCGTTATCATCATTTTCTTCGAGAGGTGTTGCTCCGGGAACTGGTTTCAACACCGGTATGCATTCGTCGAAATGATGTTTTTCTTTTTTCGTCGATTCCTCACATTGATCAACGTACAAAGCTGTTACTCTTAGAAGTTCAACAGTTACACACCAGGTGAATACTTTTAGAGTATCGGCCACTTGTTGAACAGCACTCAGTACAATTTGATTGGTGGTGGCGGACTGTGAAATGTAGGTGGGAATAATGAGCAATTTGTTAATGTTCATGCACAAGCTCAACTTCTCATCAAAACCGGGTTTTATATCAAAATTTACCAATTCCAATTGATTTAATTGCACCAATCTAGCCACAGCATCGAGAACTTCCAATGTGCAGACGTTCGTTACCTGACCGTTTTCCAGGCGTAGTCTTTGAAGGTGGATTAGTTTCGGTAATACAGCTTCGGCAAAAGTTGAGTCAAAATCACCACATTCCCCCAATTCTAAAGACTTGAGCGTTCTCAAATCACCCAAAATCTCCACACTTTTGGCGCCCAGTCCTTTAATCGATGTTAGGGAAAGATGTGTCAGTTGGGAGAGCGAAGCCATGGGTGTAAGATCGCCGGATAAAACACCTGCCTCACAAGTACGTAAACGCAGTTCTTCCAATGATTGCAGTAGTGCGAGGTGCTCAAGGTTTATAGTGTCATCATTAATGGCCAAGGCATTTATTACTTTTAAATTTCGATTGCTCTGAAATAAACTTTCCACCACTCTGGCGGAGCAGCGGCACAGGTCGATAATTTCCAGTGAACAAACTGTTCCTATATTTGCACAGAAATCATTCCACATGTCTTCACTCCGACCACTAGGAAGCAGCATTTTCCGTAAATCCAACTGTTTTGTTTCACCACGACGCAAAGCGCCTGCAAAACCAGACCAACTGCATACTTTGGAATTTTTCATACGAACCGTATGCCAAAGTGATGTGTCCTTAGCAGCCAGATTCCATAATTTACAAACAGCAGCAGCACGAGGACGTTCCTTTTTTTAACAAAACAAATAAATTCAACATAATTTTAATACAATTTCGTTAATTGCGGATACTTACATGAATTTTTAAATACTTTAAAATACACAACAACGAATCGTAGGCATATGAAACATTGGCAAAGAAATTTGTGGCAAATAACTTATTCGAATGATCCACCGCTTGGGAATTGTTTGAATTGTGTGCCGGATATGAGCCATCCAATGAATTATTTGACTGTTTCCGATTTTTGCGTATACTCTCGTTAATCTGTTTCAAATCATTCTCAATATCATTGACATGTCTGGAAAAATACAACAAAATTCGAAATTAGAACCACGACAGATGGAGATAGTATGGAATTATATTATAGGAAAATAGTTAAGCTCGCTCTCTCAATAAAATGATTTTTTGACTGTAGGCATTGCATTTTGCTCAATACTTTACAAAACTCACTCGTTGGGCAGTGCTAGGGGTTTAGCCACCATTACGTATTTCTTTCCTTTCACCACCGCAATGGTTTGAGGGAATTTATTTTCTGGCCTCCTGTTGTCGCCTAAATATACTGTGGATTTTGTTAAAATTGATGATGATGTTGATGACATGTTAGAAACTGATGCAGACTTTTGTAGCGATTTTGGTAAACAAGCCTTAAAATTAAATTAAAGAGAAAAAAGTTTTTAATTTAAAAATTGTATTCTTTTCGAAAATTTCTTCTAAGCACCTCGCATATATACTGCTTCCCTCGACTATTGCTTACTGTGCGATATTCTGAGCTGTACTGATTAAGTCCCACACATTCATGGTGGTGAAGACATAAACATTTGGAGCACTGTAACTGAGGTACTTGGCCCTGGGCCTTTAAACAGGATATAGTGCAAGGATCTTTTGTATCATGATTCATCGGAATTTTTTGAATAGCTGCAGAACCTTCAGATTTAGCCCCAGAAGATCTACAAACGAAAAAATAATATGTGGCAAACAAAAATGACAACAATTTGTGTTGGTCAAACAAATTTAAAGAGAGCGAGCTACGATTCCTACATTTCAATACTACCAAAGAAATATATAGACAAGTAATTGCAACTTTTTAAACTTACTTTTTCATTTTCGAATTCTTGGCGGAATGAGCAGTATCGTGCTTGCGACTACTTGGCGGTGTACTAGGCACCTGATGGTGGTGACCGCTGCCAATTTTACCAGCTGCACCCGTACTGCTAAGTAAAGCGGCGTTATTGACTTTTAAAGCCTTACTTGGAGTCCACCCTTGGGGCGGAGGACTAGCACCCTTAGGACCTTTGGGTTTTGAAACTCTTTTGCCAATATTGGGAGGATTAGGTGCGGCAGCTAATGTCGCAGCTGTAACCGAAGCTCTCGACGAAGGCTTTGCACTTCTCACTGTCTCTAGCTCCGGACTCACTCCCAGCGGCTCACGGGTAAAACAAAAATGCTCAATGGTCAAATCACCCTCCAGCAGAGGTATGATTTCATTCCGCGCTCTTAACTTCTTTCCGGCCGGCGATATAAAATAGACATCAGCCTTGTCTTTACTCTGTTCCAAATTAGCGCGCCATACCAGTTCACGCCTCCAACCATATTCAAAGGGTTTCTTGTAAAAGTCATCTTTTGGAGATATAGGTTTCTTAGCTGGTGCTTGTAAAGATTGAACGTTTGACTTTACTGAAGATATTGCCACGCCATTTGTATCCTCACCATCTGCTACTATATGTGGTTTAGGAGGGGACTTCAGAGCAGATTTTGAAAGAGGATTACTTTCCAAAGGAGGCGTCCTAGGTTTAAAGGCTTTCGGTGATTTTGAAGTGGATCTTGCAGCTTGTAAAGCAGGTGACGTAATTTTTGTTGTCGGAGAAGACTAAAATAAGTGAGAATTTTTGGAAAAGTAATTTCAAACAGTATTTGTTTTTGAAATACTACCTTTTTAGATATTTTTGGAGAACTATCAGGACTTTCGGAGACTTCCTTAGTTTCTTCAAGACTTTTACAGGATACTCCAACATCTTCAATAGCTTCGTTTTCTACAACCATATGTTGATCTGTAGAATCGTTAGCCACGTCAGCCTTTACCAATTCTGCCTCGCCGCTCAACTCATCAAATCCTAATAAGCACTCTTCAGAACCAGAGCGACGAACCTCATATCGTTTTCTTTTTATTGCCACCTCCTCAATTTCACCCAGACCGTCTTTTGCCGCTGAATCTTCTTCTAAAGGCGTCGATAACAACTTACGTCGTATGGCTGCTTTGCTAAAGCCATCACCTTCATCCTCGTCCTTTTCGTCTTCAGAGCCCGACACCTCCAGTTTGAAAGGTGTTGCCGTCAACACCGAATCATTATTCGGTGTATCTGAAACGCCGGGAGGTTCCTCTTTATCGAGTTTAATTTTCGATCGCTTTTGTTTAGCAGACGTAGAGGAACATGGTGTTGTCTGTTCAACCTCAGTATCTTTTATCCCATCTTTATCGTCTACGCCACGACCAGCAAGTACAGTTTCTTCCTCAGCTGGCTCTGTCATAACTATTGCATCGTCTACTTCCATTCTTATGTGCTGAAAACTTTGTTTTCGTTTGGGTGAAATTTTTGCAAGTTTTCTAAACAAACTGACTAAATCAAAGGTCTGCGCTTCTCCGTCTTTCTACTTTTTATGGATTGACACCTTTTCAACAAAATATTTTCACTTAAAACAGCCTTTTCCTTTTGTAAACACTTGTTAATGATGTCTTTGTGTCACAATACTCTGCATAGACTGCCTAAAGATTTTCTCCCTTTGCTGTTTCTACGTACAATACGCGCGTTTTTGACGTTTCCTTTCTTTTTCGGTATACTGTTTGTCAATTTGGCAAAAGTGAGGTTAGTTTTCTCATACAGTTGTTTTTGTTCTTGTTAGGCCAATTGTTTTCCTTTGCTCGCTTCTATTCTTATTGTTGATTTACGTGCTCCCGACGTCGCTGCTGCCGCTGACAATAACGTTGTTTGTAATTATTGCCTTTTATGTTTTGCTTCAAAGATTTATTATTAGTTTCCCTTTTCGCTTTGATTTTAAACAAAATCAATGTTATTGTTTGTAATATTATTAGCACAAACTTATTTGCCAAATTTTCTCAAATAAATTTCTTTAAAATACGTTACAAATTTTTACTTTTTGTTTATATTAATGAGAAGTATTCAATGTTTAATAATTCTTGTTATAAAATTATTTCTTTGTAAAATTGCAAATATCGAGAATAACGTTGTATGTTGATGAAAAAATAAAATTGGCGTTGTTATTGTTAGTGACGTTAAATTACTAACATACCGAATACTTTCGTGCAGAGTTGTGTTTTGTTATGAAAGTAGGATTTATTTAAACAGAATCATATAAGAATAAACTATTTCTTGTTCTTTATCGATAATAAACAATGCTGTCATAACTTAAATAAGGTTTTGAATTGCAAAAAAAAAAAGTTTTGTAAGTTAAATAAATCATTAGAAAAATTAATTATTCGACTGTATGAAAAATGGTTTATATTCATATTATTTATTTATTTACCCAGCTTTTTTACAATTGCAAAATGCAACCCTAAATTGTATAAGTATAAACAGTATATAAACAAATTTGACAGCAACACTGTTCAAACCTGAAAGAGAAAGCAAATATTCTATATATTCTTATAATATAATATTAATATAATATTCTATATATATTCTGTGAATAATATACTGTGCGGGCGATAGTGTAAAAATTTGTAACTTCGATAATAAAATTGATATCTAAAACGTTATAAATCTGGCAAAGAAGTTTATGCCAAAAATATAACAAACAATAACATTGATTTTGATTTAAATAAAAGCGAAAAGAGAAACCAATAATAAACCATTGAAACAAAACATAAAAGGCAATAATTAGAAACAACGTTATTGTCAACAGCAGCAGCGACGTCGGGAACATGTAAATCAGCGATAAGAATAGAAACGGGCAAAGAAAAACAATTGGCCTAACAAGAACGACAATAACTGTAACAGAAAACTAACCTCACTTTTTGTTAAATTTTCAAACAGTATACCAACCGACGCGTGTGTTGAACGCACAAAGAGTTAAAAGTTAATTTACAGAAGGAAAAAAGTGTTTTAAGTGACAAAATTTTGTTGAAAAGGTGCAAGTCCATTAAAAGAGAGACGCGCAGTCCTTTGATTTGGTCAGTTTGTTTAGAAAACTTGCAATAATTTCATCTAAACGAAAAAAGTTTTCGGTACATTAGAATGGAAGTAGTAGACGATGCAATAGTTATGACAGAGCCGGCTGGTCGTGGCGCAGTAGACGTTAAAGTGCTCGAAATCGATGAAAAATTAAACTCGATGAAGAAGAGCCTCCTGTTCATTACAAACACCAGTTAAGAAACTTATATCTCCAAACGATGACTTCTACAAGAAATTCTTTGAATACGGTTGGAGGCGTGACCTGGTATGGCGCGCTAATTTGGAACAGTGTAAAGACAAGGCTGATGTCTATTTTATATCGCCGGCCGGAAAAAAGTTAAGGGTGCGGAATGAAATCATACCTTTGCTGGAGGGTGATTTGACAATTGAGCATTTTTGTTTTACCCGTGAGAAGTGCAAAGCCTTCGTCGTCGAGAGCTTCGATTACAGCTGCGACATTAGTTGCCGCACCTAATCCTCCTCATATTGGCAAAAGAGTTTCAAAACCCAAAGGTCCTAAAGGTGCTAGTCCTCCGCACCAAGGGAGGACTCCAAGCAAGGCTTTAAAAATCAATAATGCCGCTTTACTTAGCAGTACGGGTGCAGCTGGTAAAATTAGCAGCGGTCACCACCATCAGGTGCCTAGTACACCGCCAACTAGTCGCAAGCACGATACTGCTCATTCCGCCAAGAATTCGAAAATGAAAAAGTAAGTTTAAAAAGTTGCAAATTACTTGTCTATATATTTCTTTGGTAGTATTGAAATGTAGGAATCGTAGCTCGCTCTCTTTAAATTTGTTTGACCAACACAAATTGTTGTCATTTTTGTTTGCCACATATTATTTTTTCGTTTGTAGATCTTCTGGGGCTAAATCTGAAGGTTCTGCAGCTATTCAAAAAATTCCGATGAATCATGATACAAAAGATCCTTGCACTATATCCTGTTTAAAGGCCCAGGGTCAAGTGCATCAGTTACAGTGCTCCAAATGTTTATGTCTTCACCACCATGAATGTGTGGGACTTAATCAGTACAGCTCAGAATACCGCACAGTAAGCAATAGTCGAGGGAAGCAGCATATATGCGAGGTGCTTAGAAGAAATTTTCGAAAAGAAAATAGTTTTTAATTTAAAAATTGTATTCTTTTCGAAAAGAGGTGCGAGGTGCTTAGAAGAAATTTTCGAAAAGAATACAATTTTTAAATTTAAAACTTTTTTCTCTTTAATTTAATTTTAAGGCTTGTTTACCAAAATCGCTACAAAAGTCTGCATCAGTTTCTAACATGTCATCAACATCATCATCAATTTTAACAAAATCCACAGTATATTTAGGCGACAACAGGAGGCCAGAAAATAAATTCCCTCAAACCATTGCGGTGGTGAAAGGAAAGAAATACGTAATGGTGGCTAAACCCCTAGCACTGCCCAACGAGTGAGTTTTGTAAAGTATTGAGCAAAATGCAATGCCTACAGTCAAAAAATCTTTTTATTTAGAGAGCGAGCTTAACTATTTTCCTATAATATAATTCCATACTATTTCCATCTATCGTGGTTCTAATTTCAAATTTTATTGTATTTTTCCAGATACGTCAATGATATTGAGAATGATTAGAAACAGATTAACGAGAGTACACGCATAAATCGGAAACAGACAAATAATTCATTGGATGGCTTATGTCCGGCACACAATTCCCAACCGGTGGATCAGTCATATGCCTATGATTCGTTGTTGTGTATTTTAAAATATTTAAAAATTGACCATATTTGAAATAATTGAATAGATTTATTGTAACCATGAATTACTGAATATTGACTAGTGACTACTGACATCACCTAATAGTGCATCTCATCAAAGGCATTATATTTAACGACAAGGAAAGCAAAGCAAAGCAGAACTAAATTGGTGAACCTCCTCAGGATCAGGATTAGGACGTCTTGTTTTAACTGGAACACTGTTTGGAGCAATATACACCGATCCGATTTTGGTGCTATTTCTTTTTATATTTATATGTATATATATATTTTAAACGATCTATAATTTATGGAAATTATGGAAAACAAAAAGAGCTTTATTAGTATGTAGATATATTTGAGAATATACTCTTACATGTATCATGTATGTATATTTTGACTAATTACTAATTATGTGTAAAAAATGTAAAAAAGTAAAATTGTTAGCTTTGCTTTCTATATACGCAATATTATATGGTTGATTCGTTTTCTTTGTTGTGAATTTTTCTTTTTAATAATAATTTTGAAAAAAAAGACACACACACACTTTACAGTATTTATTTAAAAATAATAGAAAAAAAATGAAAGAAATTTTTGTTTAAATCGTGATTATGTATGATCTATGAAGGAAACTCTATATACTCGTATAAACACATGCATGCATAATTAAATATTGTAATATAAATATATTTGAAATGAAATGAAATTTAAAAAACAAAGAAATAAGAAATAAAGAGTATGTCCTATACTAGAGAAATTAAATTGAAGCATTTGTTATAATTTTAAGGCTTAATTGTTATAAAACTGTTAAAGTGAATAAAGTGTTAAAAATATGAAAAATAAAAGATTTGAATTGTTAAAATTTGGTAACTCTGTAGAAAAAGAAACTCACCATTTTGTTGTGTTTAGGTTTTAATAAGTAGTTGCATGTGTATTAAATATGTCTTTATAAAGCTTTGTCAACTCAGAGCTATTATAAGTCGAAATAGCTCAGTTGGCAGAGCGTTAGATTGAAGATCTAGAGGTCCGCGGTTCTATCCCGTGATGGGTTGTTGAAAACAAAAACAGATTCTTTATTTATTAAATAAACAAGAAGCTTTAAGTTTTTATTGCGTGTTGTCTGTCTGTGCAGTAGTAGTGTAATGATGGAGGAGGAGAATAGAATATCAAATATCCAGTGATTTCATTAGAAAAAAATTCTTGTGTTAGGATAGGACATAATTAAATTAAATATATGTACGTGGGTAGAGGGGGGGATAGGGTGGGGTTTTAGTCTTTCATTTAGATATTAATATCTGTTATAATTCTCATTTAGTTGATTAAAATCTTTAAATAAGTAAAAAGAATTTTGCTGGGGATGGTGGTGGGGGTTTATACATGGTGGCAACCAGGGATCCACGATTCTTCATACTAATATCAATATCAACGAATCTTCTAGAATTCTTGAGAATCTTCTCTAGAATCTTAAAAATTATTTTCAAAATCATTTTTCAAATCTCATATAGTCCCCACCCCCAACTCCCCCAAAGTTACTTTTTACTTATTTACAAAATTAAATCAACTAAATGAGAATTATTAAAATGCTCCAACTAAAATACAACACCCACTATACACAAAAATAGCCAGCATTTTTATATTTTATTTTTTTCCCCTTTCTTCTCTTTTCTTTTTCATACTAATACTAATGCTTACTATTCTATTGCTATTACTATTGTTAAAATACCTACATCTACACCTATTACATATTACTTAGTACTTATTTCATTTAATATAAATACAAATATAATATAAACTTTCAAAATAACCACAAAACGATATTTTTTCAAAATTACACAAATTACAGATATTACAGATATTATCTTATATTATATAGATTATCGCGCCTGCTTCCAACTTCTTGGCGTTGGTGTTGCCGTTGATGGCGTATTATGCAACTGCCACCTATCACCTACCACCTACCACCTAACTCCTGATGATGCACCCGTACGTTTGACTTTACTCGACCTCTATCATCATCTGCCACTCTCCCACTCTGCCACTATATGTTGTTTAGGAGGGGACTTCAATGTAATTTTTATTTTTGTTCTTGTTTTTCTTGTCGGAGAAGACTAAAAGAAATAAGAATTTATCAAAAAGTTATTTCAAACAATATTTATTATAGAAATATTACCTTTTTAGATATTTGATATTTGAAGAACTAAGATGACTTTCGGTGAACTCCTTAGTCTCTTCAAGACTTTCTTCAATTTCTTCCAGACCGTCTTTTGCCACTGAATCTTCTTTTAAAGACGTCAATAACAACTTACGTGAGACTAAACCATCACCTTCATACTCCTCCTCCTCCTCCTTTTCATCTTTGGAGCCCGACAACTCACAACTCCAATTTGAAAGGTGTCGCCGTCAATACCGAATCATTATTCTGCGTATTTGAGACGCCGGGAGACTCTTCCTTTTCGAGTTTAATTTTCAATCGATTTCGAGCACTTTATTGTCTACGCCACGACTAGCAGGTACAGTTTCTTCCTTAAGTGGCTCCGTCATAGCCATTATATGCGTCTTTTCACTTTTCACATTGATTAACACTTTTTCAACAAAATTTTTTCACTTAAAACGGTTTTTTCCTTTTGCAAACTGCGTATTATGCATTCAACAAGAGTGTCGGTCGGTACTGTTTGTTAATTTGACGAAAAATGATCTCAGTTTTCTCTTACAGTTGTTTGATGTTGTTCTTGTTAGGACAGTTAGTTTTCTTTGCTCGTTTTTATTCTTATTGCTGATTTACTTGCTCTCGACGTCGCTGCTGCCGTTGACAATAGGAGTTGTTTGTAATTATTGCCGTTTATGTTTAGTTATTAGTTCTCTTTTCGCTTCGATTTTAAACTAAATCAATGTCACAAGAAAATTAATTTGTCTACCCCGATGATTGAGGAGTGCGTGTGTATGTGTTGTAAAAATAATATACAACAGAGCCGTCAACTTTAGGCTGCATCGTAGCCTAAACATACATGTACGAGTATATTCTCAAATATATGTACTAATAAAGCTGTTTTGCATAAATTATCGATAGTTTTTAAAAACAGAAATAGGATGAAAATCGGTGTAGCGTGTTCCAGTTAAAACAAGTGATTTAAAAAGATCTAATGACAGCACATGCAGTAGTAGCTGGTAGCTGGTTAACCAGAATCCTAGCTAGTTTAGTTGTTAGATGGCTAGTATAGCTATTTACACGAATACTTGGCTAGTATAGCTTGTTAACCAGGAACCTGACTAATGTAACTGGGAGCTGGCTAGCTGTGTAGCTAGTTAAGCAGGAAGCTGGCTAGTATAGGTGGAAGCTGACTAGTATAGCTGGTTATCTGGGTAGCTGGGAAGCTGGCTAGCTGACGGGGTAGCAGGGAATTGGAATTTTTCATAAGCACCGTATGCAAAAGTGATCTGTCCTTACCAGCAAATTCCACAATTTACAAACAGCAGCAGCACGAGGACGTTCCTTTTTTAACAAAGAAAATAAAATAAATAAATTCAACACCATTTTATAATACAATTTCATTGTTTGCGGATACTTACATAAATTTTTAAATACTTTAAAATACACAACAACGAATCATAGGCATATGACTGATCCACCGGACATAAGCCATCCAATGAATTATTTGTCTGTTTCCGATTTTTGCGTATACTCTCGTTAATCTGTTTCAAATCATTCTCAATATCATTGACGTATCTGGAAAAATACAATAAAATTTGAAATTAGAACCACGATAGATGGAAATAGTATGGAATTATATTATAGGAAAATAGTTAAGCTCGCTCTCTTAAAAAAATGATTGGTTTGCAGACTTTTGTAGCGATTTTGGTACAAAAGCCTTAAAATTAAATTAAAGAAATACGAAATTTTCTTCTAAACACCTCGCATTTATACTGCTTCCCACGATTATTGCTTACAGTGCGATATTCTGAGCTGTACTGACTGGTGGTGAAGATATAAACATTTGGAGCACTGTAACTGAGGTACTTGGCCCTGGGCCTTTAAACAGGATATAGTGCAAGGATCTTTTGTATCATGATTCATCGGAATCAGAATTAGGCGCAGAGGATCTACGGACGAAAATGACAACAATTTGTGTTGGACAAACAAATTTAAAGAGAGCGAGCTGCGATTTTAAAACTTAAAAATCTAAATGAATTACTAAATTAACCTACATTTTAATACAACCAAAGGAATATTCATATAAGTAATTGCAACGTTTTAAACTTACTTTTTCATTTTGGAATTCTTGGCGGAATGAGTAGTGTTTTAAAGCAGGTGATGTGATTTTTGTTGTCGGAGAAGACTAAAAGAAGTGAGAATTTTTGATACTACCTTTTTAGATATTTTTGAAGAACTAAGAGGACTTTCGGAGAACTCCTTAGCCTCTACAAGACTTTTAGAGGGCTCTCCAACAGCTCAATAGCTTCATCTTCTACAGCTGTTGACCTGTAGGACCGTAAGCCACGTCAGAGTAGATTTTGAAAGCGGATTACTTTCCAAAGAAGGCCTCCTAGGTTTAAAGGCTTTCAGTGATTTGAAGCGGATCTAGCAGCTTGTAAAATATTGGATTGGTGATTGGATTTTTGTTGTCGGGGAAAACTAGAAGTAAGAATTTTTTAAAAAGTTATTTCAAACAATATTTGCTTTAGAAATACTACCTTTTTAGATATTTTCGAAGGACTAAGAGGACTTTTGGAGAACTCATTAGTCCCTACAAGACTTTTAGAGGGCTCTCCTACATCTTCAATAGCTTCATCTTCTACAGCTGCTGCCCTGTACAATCGTAAGCCATGTCAGGCCGGATTTTGAAAGTGGATTACTTTCCAAAGAATGCCTCCTAGGTTGAGAGGCTTTCGGTGATTTTGAAGCGCATCCTCACCAGCTTGTAAAACAAGTGATGCGATTTTTGTTGTTGGGGAAGTCTAAAGAAGTGAGAATTTTTGAAAAAGTTATTTCAAACAATATTTGAGAAGTTATTACCTTTTTAGATATTCCTGAGGAACTAAGAAGACTTTCGGAGAACTTCTTAGTCTCTGGAAGACTACAGCTGTTTACCTGTAGAATCGTTAGCCACATCAGCCTTTAGCAATTCTGTCTCTCCGCTCAACTCATCAAATCATAATAAGTACTCTTCAGAACCAGAGCAACGAACCTCATATCGTTTTCTTTTTATTGCCACCTCCTCAATTTCTCCCAGACCGTCTTTTGCCGCTGAATCTTCTTCGAAAGGCGTCGATAACAACTTACGTAATACTAAACCATCACCTTTATTCTCCTACTCCTTTTCGTCTTTGGAGCCCGACACATCCAATTTGAAAGGTGACGCTGTCAACACCGAATCATTATTCTGCGTATCTGAGACGCCGGGAGGCTCTTCTTTATCGATTTCGAGCCACGACCAGCAGTTACAGTCTTTTCATTTTTAATGGATTAACACTTTTTCAATAAAATTTTTCCTTCTGTAAACTTTCAACAAGTGTGTCGGTATACCTGACGTCAGTTTTCCCTTACAGTTATTGTTGTTCTTGTATTCCCTCATTTCTATTCTTGCCGCCGACTTACGTGCTATCGACGCTAGCTTTGATTTGAAACTGAATCAATGTGCAAGATAATTAGACTGACTACCCGGTTATTGAGGAGTGCATGTGTATGTGGATTATATTGTTCATCCTAAAAGTAGGCCTAAATTTTCAAACCCGTGTATAACAGGGGGATTCCAATATTTTATAATTTTATTGCAGTCTTCTAAAATTTCTGTTCGCCTAGTAATTTGTGCACATTTGAAACTGAATTGATTTTCTATAGGAGAAAAAAAAACATTTTGCGTTGTTGGGTAGGTAGGTAGTAGTAGTTGTAATCTGTTCGTATTTTTTAGTATTTTTTATACTTCATTTATTATCTAACGCTTCTTACTGTTGGCCCAAAGCCTGTGCCTGTTACAGCAGTTAATTTTCCATGCTCCAATGACAGCATATCCAGTACAAAATTATCGTTGACTGTTTGATAAAGATGATGTCCTGAGGAGGTTCATCACTAACGATTTAGAGATCTAAAGCTTTACAAAACCTTCTGTTTGTCGTTAAATATAATGCCTTTGATGATCAGTTGAAGTCCATAATTCATGTTTACAATAAATCTATTGTTTCTGATATAAAACATAAAAAAAAAATTATTTCTTAATATCATACAAAAATATAAATTGCTATTAATTATTATTAATATTTCTCAGTAAGTATGTATGTATGTATGTATGTAAGTTTCTTTACTTTTACATCTTGTCAAATGTATGTTTGTATGTAAATGTATATGTAAGTACTTGTAATTTTATATTTTACTATGATTGTAAATCTATTTATAGATTATTACAAGCACTGCACTTGCATGAAGGGAGAGTTAAGCCGGTTAGTTGAGTCGGTTGACTATCTGACACGCTGAAAGTTCAGTTGGAAAACTGACTAACTGCATTTTTTTCATTATTTTTCTTCTGTTTTACAGCGCAAAAATAAAAGCTCTCACTTAACAGGGGTTCGCACGCCCCCGAACAAGTTTTTCGTTTTTTTTTATTTATTTATTTCATAACAATTATTTATTTATTTACATTTGAATAACAAGTAAAAAAAAAAAAATAATTTAAATTCTGTATGACTCAAACTTTCAAGAGCAATTTTAATGAATTAAAGTATATTTGAATATGTATGGGTGTATGTGCAAGTGTATTAGAATAAATGAAAAATATTAAAAACACAAAACAATCACAATTAATACGATTTGTCATGGACCGTGATAAAATGCAAATGAATTAAATGCAAAGGGGTTACAGTATGAAATTGTAACATAAGGGCGATACCCATTGCCTGCAGAGAATTAATCTTTTTCAATAAATAAATAAATTGATAAGAATATCCTTGTTGTTGTTATTATTAATTTCATGTATGTACACATTTATAAAATATATTGTTGATATTTTGTACATTTCGTATTATCAAAAATAAACAAAACAAATAAAAATAATTATTTAGTTTAACAATTTTCTTACAACAATCTGAAACTGATAGATAACTTTTACACATCACTGTAATTTGTGTTAATTTTGTGCTGACATCTTGACATCGGATTTCATTCTAGATTGTCTATTATTTGCTAGCCCTTACGGTATTTCCTTTTGCTGATTGGTTGATTGCTGTTGTACGATAGTGTTGATCGATAAAAAAAAAAATAAATAAAATAAAAATAGTTAATCAATTACAATTTCTCTACGACAGATTCATTAAATTTATGTAAATGAGTTTGTACGAATAATAAAAACTTACATAATGTGCAATAATTGTAGAATACTTTAATGCGCTGTAGCAATAATAAATTTTATTTTATTTTTAGTTTTTTTCTTTTTTTTACACGGACAGCCTTTTACAAAACGGAAATGCCAATGCATTTTCGGTAGATTAAAAGGCAGCACTCTTTCTCACTCTCTTTTAAAATTTCCCTCTCACTCTCTTTCAGAGTTACAATATTAAAATTTTATTAGAGTACCTTTTTCCATCAAATTGTACTTTTATAAAAATAAATTTATTTATACTTAATACATTTACTTATTCTAAACACGCAACGCCCAAATTACGATATACAGTATGTGAATTTATGAAAATACAATAACATTTCAAATAATGCCAGTTTGGTGAGTTTTGATTTTATCCACCACATTTGGTAAAAACTCACCACATTTCGATTTTATTAATCACATTTTGTAAAAATTCATCACACTTACATTTTATTTTTTGTGTCTGTTGTTTTTTTCATTCCTCCGTTTCCCATTCTCCCTCCCCTTCCCTACTTTCCTATATCCTCCTTTTCCTTCCTCCCCTAAGGACAATGTACAATGGGTCAGTTTCGACCTCCGGGTACTGTGCTTGTCTAGACCGACAGGTGCACGTCCTCTAACCTAACCTAACCTAGATTTTATTTACCACACCGGATAAATTCGCCACATTTAGTAAAAACTCACCACAACTACAAAAAATTTAATACAATTTTTTGCCTTTTTTGTCGTCCTTCTTCTACAAACCAGCAGCAAACATCCTCCACCCACACAATTTATGTTTTCGTTTTCGTTTTTGTCTGAAAGGCCACGGTCTTTGGAGCTAATACTACTTTTACTAACTTGGACCTGGAGTTTTATGCGGCTAATAAGGCTACTACTTCCTACCTACCTTTACCTAATAGACGACAGGCCACATAGTACATTAAACAAGCTGGGCTTAGTTTTTACTTAATAAACCGAATTATTATAATATGTATTATTAATAAAGAACGTTTATTTTTGTGAAAAAGTACTGAAAACTTAACGGGAGTACTTTGAAATGAAAAAGTACTAAAAAATAAAACACAAAAGTACTGAGTCTTTCAACACTGCTTCTCTTTTGTAATAGCAATTGTCATTGTATTAACAGCAAATGTGTGTGTCTGTATTGAGGGAGAGCTTATTGGGATAAATAATAATAAAAAAAAGTAATTATTTTTATTGTTTGAAACAAATTATGGTCAAATAGTTACTGCACTCGTATGAAAACCTGTAAAATCTCAACTATAAATTGTAATTAGACAAGATAATAAAAATATTCATTTAAATTCAAATTCAAATAATCGTAAAAACAAAACTTATTTGTTTCAATTAAAATTCATAGGGTTAAATTCAAAAGTTACGTACGATAAGTAATTTAAGTAAAATTACATTTCTATGTACATATTATGTATGCATGTTTGTGTGTGTGTGTGTGTGTGTAGTTAAACCGGGCCTCTGAGTTTATTAAATATTTCGGTGATACTTTTTCGGTGCAATCATTTTTGGTTTCTTTTTATAAATTTATGAATTCTTTAGTTTATTTTAGACAAGACTGACTGACTTAAATTGATGGCAAGTTTTTAAATTAAGTTTCAAACATGAATCATTCATCCATTCAGTCGTTTCAATACTCATGCGAAATTCTAATAAATTTATTCTAATAAAACGAAAATACCATTTAGTTTTATAATCATTGAAAAATGTATTATCCATACGACATGTTTAAACAATTTTAAGACTCTAGACAGATGACCTACGACTCGGGCTACAGTATTAATTAATTTTCTAAACCAATGAAACATTACAAAATATAGTTTATACAATGAAGTTAACAAAGTTAGTAACCCTATTTAATACTTGATTGTTCATAAGCTTGAAGTCTGTATAGACAATGCCAACATAACCTAACTTTGTCTTATGATGGACATTTCTCTCAGTGTAACAAATGAACGAATAAATTTAGTTATCATTGGAAAATGCTCCAAAAATTTCAAATTTAAAATTCTTTATATAAAATCAATAGCGTCTCGTAGAGTGCAATTAATTCGTATTTTTTATTTGAATTTTATATTTCATGAAGTCTTTAAATATTCTTGTTTGTTTGTTTGTTTGTTTTTTTTTTCTCTGTTTTACTTAATTTTATTGTCAACCGACAAGATCACGATTATTTTCAGAAATATTGACAATTCGAGTGAATTAAAGTGTTGAAAAAAATCAGTCACAAACAAAAACAAAAAGTTAAAAAAAAGAAAAAAAATTATAACTTTAATTCCCAAACACTTGGTGATGGTGTCGTATAACGTTCTGAACATTAAACGGCAGCCAAAAATGACATTATCGGAGGCAGCAAGAACAAGAGAGATCAGTAACTTCAATATAAAGCAACAAACATAAACCAAAAATAATCCAGTGGCAAAAGAAAAAAATCTTGATCTTCAAAGAAAAAGAATTTCAAATTTGAGAGAAGGGTGGTTTAGAGCTATTCATTTATGCTCAAGTGTTAAGCGAAGTAATTTTTATGGCGCATGCCAAATAAACGATCTGATCATTAGGAAGGAGAGCAGTGACATCATGCAAAATTATTATTATACAATATTGAGTGTCTGCGATAGCCCTGACATTTGTGAGAATAATGATTTTGACTGCAGGCTTTGAATGAATATGAAGTTCATCATACATTCATACAAGAATATAAAACACTTTGCTGTAGACTAGATTGTCTGGACCTAATTTTATTGTGTAATTAGTTTGAAATGAGATATGATTTATCACTTCAAGTATATAACATGACATGATAGAAATACAAAATCGATTGAAAATGAACAGAAATCAGTTATTTTCCTTTTTAACTTTGGGTAATTAACGAGGGTTGGGTGTTACTATTGCAATCTTATTGGAAAATAGTTACAATTACAGTATGTAACTTTACTCTCTCACACTTGGTATCTAAAAATTAAATTTTTACAATCATTAATAATGAGAATGAAAAAGAAAAACACAAAACCTATACAAATTTTTAAGGTCTTTGGAATTTAGTTTAACAACAAACAACATTTAATTAACAATAACTTAATAAAATTTTAATTTATTGGCTGCTAATTATTTAAAGTACTAAAAACTTAGTTTACACGCGATTATGATTTAAGTTCTCTTATTAATCTCGAGGATTCGTTTTTTTTCTTCTCTCTCTCTCTCTCCCCCCTTTTTGTTTTTTACTTTTTGGGTCAGGGTAATTTAACAAAAAATTGGGTTTATTTAGCGTCAAAAATGAAAAAAATTCGGTGTGTCTCTGTCATTTTGCAAAAATGAAGAACAAAAACGGAAGAGCGAATAACAAAACAAAAGTTAAGCCGCAAAATCTGTAAAATAATTTTATTAATTATTATAAGTTAAGGCGGCTTTTGTTTTATTTCATGCACAAAGTAAAGGTGCGTTTCTGATGTGTCCCCAGTGATATGATAAGTTGAAATATGTTTAAAGGTATCTGCGTACATATTATGTGTGTCAGTAGGAAATTTTTGAACATTTATGTGCGTTATATTTGTTGTCATTGGGTCACACAGCCAAGAGTTAGCGGGCGAAGCCATTTAGTTAATAATCTATATACATACATACATACATTCATACATATTATGATATTATTTTATAAAACATTATACAATTAACTTTGTTTCTTAAAACCATAGCATTATAATATGCAGTTGGCGTTTATGATATACATTTTGAATATACAGTTTGTCAAAAAAATCTTTGCACAGACCAAAAAAATGTAAAATGTGATCTTCATTCAAGAATTTCAACAACAAAATCTTGATATATTTTTTTATTTTTGCATCACATTCTATAACTGTACTTGTCTAGGACCATATGGCACCAGAAGTTTCCTAATATTAACACACATTACAATAATAACAACAACAAAAGAAGTTTACTCAATCTAAGAAGTGTCAAAAAAATCTTTGCATATTGAATGAAGATAATAAAAAAATTACAAAAATATGCCGTTATTTTGCAAAAATGAAGAACAAAAACGGAAGAGCGAATAACAAAACAAAAGTTAAGCCGCAAAATCTGTAAAATAATTTTATTAATTATTATAAGTTAAGGCGGCTTTTGTTTTATTTCATGCACAAAGTAAAGGTGCGTTTCTGATGTGTCCCCAGTGATATGATAAGTTGAAATATGTATAAAGGTATCTGCGTACATATTATGTGTGTCAGTAGGAAATTTTTAAACATTTATGTGCGTTATATTTGTTGAAAATTGGGTCCCACAGCCAAGAGTTGCGAGCGAAGCCATTTTCTTAATAATCTATATACATACATGCATACATTCATACATATTATGATATTATTTTATAAAACATTATACAATTAACTTTGTTTCTTAAAACCATAGCATTATAATATGCAGTTGGCGTTTATGATATACATTTTGAATATACAGTTTGTCAAAAAAATCTTTGCATATTGAATGAAGATAATAAAAAAATTACAAAAATATGCCGTCATTTTGCAAAAATGAAGAACAAAAACGGAAGAGCGAATAACAAAACAAAAGTTAAGCCGCAAAATCTGTAAAATAATTTTATTAATTATTATAAGTTAAGGCGGCTTTTGTTTTATTTCATGCACAAAGTAAAGGTGCGTTTCTGATGTGTCCCCAGTGATATGATAAGTTGAAATATGTATAAAGGTATCTGCGTACATATTATGTGTGTCAGTAGGAAATTTTTAAACATTTATGTGCGTTATATTTGTTGAAAATTGGGTCCCACAGCCAAGAGTTGCGAGCGAAGCCATTTTCTTAATAATCTATATACATACATGCATACATTCATACATATTATGATATTATTTTATAAAACATTATACAACTAACTTCGTTTTCTTAAAACCATAGCATTATAACATGCAGTTGGCGTTTATGATACACATTTTGAATATATGTGTGTACATATGTATAATTAATTAATTAATTAATTATAGTTAATTATTAAATATTAATGCGTAATTAAATAAGTGAATTTTAATTATAATTTAATAGCAATAATTTTGTCTTAAAGCACTTTTTAAATTATTGATTACTTTTATTTATGCTTAATTATTTTTCATCACAAATCACAAATCACACACACCATACTTACTTACCACACATAATTTTGTTTTTCAACAAATTCACCACCATTTCTTTACTTTTAATTTGTCCAACACAATGAAACACCACCGCACTTTCATTTGTTACGCTGCTTAATGTCGAATGGTTAAAAGATTTTTTCAGTTATACCTGCAGATTTCTATAAATGATTCCTTCATATTGAAAAATTGGTTGACACGTAGTGGGGTTAAAAAAAAACCAAGCACTTAAGGCCTTTCTACATTAAGGGATCGATATGAATAACCGTGTTTTTTGTTATTTCTTTCATTTGAATTTTTTGTTGTTTTTGTTTTTTTTTTCTGTATTAAATAAAAAAACGTGATGGATTTAAATTATATTAAATTATATAATAAAATCTACCCAAAAATTTCGTTTCCATTTCGGTTTAATGCAAGATCATGTGATGTATATAAATGAATAGAGAGAATAGAGTAATTAATTGATTTCATGCAATTTTGTTAAAAAATTCCATATTCATAGCCATTGTCCAGCTGCATGATAAATGGCATAATTATTCTGGACAATAGTAAAGCAACGCTGCGTTAGCGAAATATCAAGTGAACGGTCCACCACTTTGGAAGAAAATTGTTATCAGAAGAATTGAAAGAGTGCAGATTCCGTCAAAGTCCAGGGACGTAGCAATAGTACAAACTCGAGGAACAGGGAGGTGTTGTATAGTGAGTGCTTAATGTAAAGACTGAGGGTATAGCAAATTGAACCTACAAAACTCATGATACCAAACGGTTTCAAATAGGATGATGATCGGATATCGGATATCGGGTCTGCAAACACTTCTCTCCTCAAACTTGAAAGTGATTTAATCGGTGGCTTTCTAAGCTTTAGAATGCCTTGTAAGTATTTTCAGAGAAACAAATAAGCTGCAAACTTTCATTAACCATTGCTTCTGCCAAATAAACGAACTCTTTTAGATCAGAGTTAATAGTGATCACTCCGGATATGCGATCTCTCGCACAAAGCCTCTAACATGTAAACAAAGCTAAACGACTTAGAAAACCGAGCATGCAGTGTTGAACTTGAGATAGATATCAGAAATACCTAGATTTTCTGGATCTCTGGTACCTTTTCAATGAGAAACGCAGAACATAAATAAAACGAAGGAAATGGAGATAGATAGATGGATGATAGTATAATAGGAATTGCACTTGAGTAGAAAACTCCAACCTCAAGAGCTCGTGTCCTGCCATGGAATATCTGGAGACGTTTGATACTATAACATCTAGACAGAGAAATTTTACATAGGAAGACGCAAAACATTAGCAGTCAACTGTATAAGATTCTTCGTGGAAGCCATATGCTCCCAAGAGGCACGATGGAAAAAAACAGCTATCTCAAGCTAACAATTACAAAATTAATTTCCATGTATAAAGCAAAAACAGAAGGTTTGAAGTAGCTACAGCTCAAATTTAAATACTTTTTGATTTCATATATCTATAAATTGTTAATATGAAATTTTTTTACTGGATTTTAATTTTCCTGATTGTTTGTTTAATAAAGACATTTTTGTACCCTAATTAAAACTCTTGTTTTCGATTGCTTTAAACTTTAGTTTATTTTTGTTAATAGTAAAAATGAATGATTAAAAAAACAAAACTACTAATTTAATTCCATTTTTTTGTTGTTGTGGTTGATATTATTTGTCTATCTATTGTTTTGTTTTTTACTTTTTGGGTCAGGGTAATTTGACAAAAAATTGGGTTTATTTAGCGTCAAAAATGAAAAAAAAGTCGGTGTGTCTCTTCATTTTGCAAAAATGAACCAAAAACGGAAGAGCGAATAAAAACAAAGTTAAGCCGCAAAATTGTTAAAATAAAATTATTATAATTAAGGCCTTTGTTTAATCACAAAGTAAAGGTTAAATATATGTAAGTTGAAATTGTTTTATTGCGTACATATTATTGGTTTTTTAAACATTATTGCGTTATATTTGTTGAAAATTGAAATTGCAGCGAAGCATTTTTAATAATCTATATACATAAATGATCATCTAATATTATGATAATTGTATAAAACATTATACAACTATGTGCAAAAGATTTTTTATGAACACTGTATATGTGTGTACATATGTATAATTAATTAATTATAGTTAATTATTAAATATTAATGCGTAATTAAATAAATGAATTTTAATTATAATTTAATAGCAATAATTTTGTCTTAAAGCACTTTTTAAATTATTGATTACTTTGGTTTATGCTTAATTATTTTTCATCACAAATCACAAATCACACACACCATACTTACTTACCAAACATAATTTTGTTTTTCAACAAATTCACCACCATTTCTTTACTTTTAATTTGTCCAACACAATGAAACACCACCGCACTTTCATTTGTTACGCTGCTTACTGTTGAATATACTACATGAAAGAGTCTTTCTGTTTCGCCACTGCGCTGGTTATATCTCCTGTAGCCGTGATCGTCTAGTGGTTAGGACCCTACGTTGTGGCCGTAGTAACCCAGGTTCGAATCCTGGTCACGGCAATGTTCCTTGTATGGTAAACATTGTCACGGAGGGAGACCTTTTTTTTTAATGTAAATTTATTTTATTTTCATTAAACAAATTATATATTTCAAGTAAGTAAATATTAATACGAATAATTAAATTATATTTTAGATGCGTATGCATACATACATATATTTTTATAAATTATGTACTATATACAATATTCTGTTTATTATTAATGATTTAAAATGTTTTAATTGTTATTTTTTTATTATTATTATAAGTATTTATTTTATTTTATTTTTTTTTGTTTAGAAATTCATTAAGAATTCAAAATATACCAAATTTATAATGACTAATTAGCATTAATAACAAATTGCGTTTCTTTAAATGTACGAGCATTTTATTAACAATTATAAAGCTCTTATTCAGCATGAGTAATTCAAGTTTTTGTTTTGAATTAACAAAAAAGAAAAAAATTCATATCGCCACCTTAATGTCGAATGGTTATAACATTTTTTCAGTTATACCTGCAGATTTCAATAAATGATTCCTTCATATTGAAAAATTGGTTGACACGCAGTAGGGTTAAAAAAAACCAAGCACTTAAGGCCTTTCTACATTAAGGGATCGATATGAATAACCGTGTTTTTTTGTTATTTCTTTCATTTGAATTTGTAAAAAATTAATATTTGAACAATTATTTGTTTTTTTTTTCTGTATTAAATAAAAAAACGTGATGGATTTAAATTATATTAAATTATATAATAAAATCTACCCAAAAATTTCGTTTCCATTTCGGTTTAATGCAAGATCATGTGATGTATATAAATGAATTGATTTCATGCAATTTTGTTAAAAAATTCCATATTCATAGCCATTGTCCAGCTGCATGATAAATGGCATAATTATTCTGGACAATACTAAAGCAACACTGCGTTAGCGAAATATCAAGTGAAATGTCCATCTCTTTGAAAGAAAATTGTCATCAGAAGAATTGAAAGAGTGCAGATTCCGTCAAAGTCCAGGGACGTAGCAATAGTACAAACTCGAGGAACAGGGAGGTGTTGTATAGTGCTTAATGTAAAGACTGAGGGTATAGCAAATTGAACCTACAAAACTCATGATACCAAACGGTTTCAAATAGGATGATGTATTATTGGAGATCGGATATCGGGTCTGCAAACACTTCTCTCCTCAAACTTGAAAGTGATTTAATCGGTGGCTTTCTAAGGTTTAGAATGCCTTGTAAGTATTTTCAGAGAAACAAATAAGCTGCAAACTTTCATTAACCATTGCTTCTGCCAAATAAACGAACTCTTTTAGATCAGCGTTAATAGTGATCACTCGGGATATGCGATCTCTCGCACAAAGCCTCTAACATGTAAACAAAGCTAAAAGACTTGGAAAACAGAGCATGCAATGTTGGACTTGAGATAGATATCATAAATACCTAGATTTTCTGGATCTCTGGAACCTTTTCAATGAGAAACGCAGAACATAAATAAAACGAAGGAAATGGAGACGGATAGATGGATGATAGTATAATAGGAATTGCACTTGAGTAGAAAACTCAAACCTCAAGAGTCGTGTCCTGCCATGGAATATCTGGAGACGTTTGATACTCCAACATCTAGACAGTGAAATTTTACAAAGGGAGATGCAAAAACAACACCAGTCAACTGTATAAGATGCTTCGTGGAAGCCATATGCTCCCAAGAGGCACGAAGGAAAAAAACAGCTATCTCAAGCTAACAATTACATGAATAAAGCAAAAACAGAAGGTTTGAAGTAGCTACTTCAAGCTAAAGGTCTTGAAAGCATAGATAATTTAAATACTTTTTGATTTCATATATCCATAAATTGTTAAAATGAATTCTTTTTAATTTGATTTTAATTTTCCTGATTGTTTGTTTAATAGGGATTACTTTAAACTTTAGTTTATTTTTGTTAATAGTTAAAATGAATGATTAAAACAAAACTACTAATTTAATTCCATTTTTTTGTTGTTGTGGTTGATATTATTTGTCTATCTATTGTTTTATTTTTTACTTTTTTTTTTGTTGGTTGATAATTAAAAAAAGAAAACAACAAACAAACAAAAGGGCAGATGTTTATCCCCTCGACCTTGTCGCTTGACTTAAAATATATCAACATACGGTCCATAGCTACAACCCGACCCGACCCGACCCAACCCACACATACAAACATACTGTCATGCAAATAGGAATATTCTCATACACATCCGAATTAAATTTATTGCATGCACATAATTAAAATTATTTTAATGAGTGTGTATGTGTGTGTGTGTGTGTGGCATTTTTGCTGTTGTTTTAATATAAATTTCGGTTTTATTTTATTTCTGTTTTAATTTTTTCCCCGGTTTTATTATTTCCTTAACATCAAATATAAGCTATAAAAAAAAGAAGCAAAATTTAGATATTCAAACAAACCTACTTGTACTGATAATTGTAGGAGTCCATAAATTGTACGCTGCTTTGAGAAAAAAGCTTCTTTTGCGTTCCAGCTGCTTGTTCCACTTCCAACAGCCGCCAAACAGTCAAAAACGAAACAATAAAGAAAATTAAAACACAAAATAGAAAAAACTCAAGACAAATTGTCGTAATTAATTTAAGTTTTTTTTTTTAGTGGATTTTTTTTTTGGTTTAAGTTGATTATTATTTGCTTTGTTGCTTTCATTTCATTTTTAATTCTCATAAATGAGTATGTGTGACTTAGAAACTCAACGAATTCTATACTAAAATTAAAAAAAAAAAACCAAAAAAAACAAATAAAATAGGAACAAAAAAAATTTATAAATAAAAATAAAATCGAAAAACAGCCGAAAGTAGTCAAGGTCACTTCAAATGACACTCATTAAAAATCATCATCATCATCATCAACAACAACAACAACAACAAAAATAACCACAACACAACTATAGCGAACCAGCCATCCATTATTATTAAAAGTGGGGGACTGTATATGTTTGTATGTATGTATGTATGTTTAATAATAATTGTTATTATTTATTTAGTGACTTAAAAAAAAAAAAAAAACTGAGAAAAACTTTTCAAACATTTGAAAAGTATTTCCTCTAACGCAAACCCCAACACAAGTGCCATTTGGGATGGATATTCACTTTATAATTGTTTTATTGTTTAGCATGAGTTGTTTTATTATTCCATACATATATACATATGGACATATGTATTTGCTTTTTCAAAATGCAAATATGTACTCCTATTTATAATATCTGAGATAGTTAACCATAAATAAATTATTTCATTAATCATTTGTTGTGAGTGAGCACTATTCATGCCATAATCTCCTTTAGTTTTAGTTTAAACAAGTGTAAATAATTAACAGTTTATTTAAAATTACATTTACAAATTCATATATAAACGCTTAATTAAATATCAGAATGCAACTCCATTTAAATAAAACCTTTTATTCAATATTTAACGAAGCTTGAAGGAAAACATTTGTTTTTTTTCAATGTTTTAATTTTAAATAGATATTCAACACAATATTTTTTCTAATTGCTAAACTCATGAGTTATCAGCAACTGATAACAACAACCATTTCCATTCCATACAAGGTGTTTGTGAATAACATTTTCCTTGTTTTTTTCTCCTTCATCCGATGTGTGTCCATTCAATTTGATCCTTAAAAGATGACAACGAATTATTTGCAATATTTTCTTGCATTGTTTGGCCATAACCTTATAATTTAAATGAAACACAATTTGAATTTATTGTTTTTAATAATGTTAATCATTTTTTTTTTATGTTTTTGTTTTATTATTCTTCATCATACATTTAATAATAATTAATTTTGTGTCTTAGATTTTAATCAATTATTACATTGATGTTTTGCAAACAAGTTTTTCAGAATTTTATGAATTTTCCATGAAATTTACACAAATCTACACATTCATTTTGGTTGCTTTTCATATAATTTACTTCTTTTTTTTTTTTAAATAATTTTTTTTGTTTTCATTTCATTTTTATACAAATATTGCTTAAATTAGAAATAAAGACCATAGAGAGTAAGAATAGTAAATACAATATTTATAAGTAAGTATGTATGTATGTATGTATGTACGTATGTATATAAAAATAAGAAAATTACAAAAGAAATAAATAATATACAGTTAGTAATTAATTCATTATATTATTAGTGTTTTTTTTTTTTGATTTTTTTTTGCTTAATTTTTTTTCAATTTTTTTGATTTTAGTATGGGTGTGTTTTTCTTTATATTTTTTTACATACTATATGTATGTATGTAGAGATATTTTTTATTATTATTAATAGACTTTAAATAGGTGTCTTAAGTGTGCTTCTTTAAAGAAATATAAATATAAAAACTCTGTATAAAAAATTTAATAAAACAAAATAAAAAATATTAGCAAGAAAATATATTTAAAAAAAAAAAAAAACGGTTAACAAGTAACAAAAATTAAATAACGAAAACTTAAAAATTATAAATAAAAAAATCTGTATGTATTTAAAAAAAAAAAAAATATTGCAACAGTTTAACTTAACAGAAGAACAATTTCTTTTGTAAAATAAAAACCAAATTTGGTTATGAAAAAATTAGATAAAAAAAGGAACAAAAATAATTACAGAAAAATATTAATTTTATATTTTTGCCCTAGTCAAAAATATCATAATACTTAAGAAGAAAAGAAAACATATTTTATTTTATTTTGGTTTGTTAATATTAATATTTTTTTTGTTTTTTTTTGGAATAAAAATTC
Source organism: Sarcophaga peregrina (assembly GCA_014635995.1). NCBI lineage: Eukaryota > Metazoa > Arthropoda > Insecta > Diptera > Sarcophagidae > Sarcophaga > Sarcophaga peregrina. The sequence continues at coordinate 106,959,734 of CM025790.1, forward strand.
TTAAGGAAACCTTTGCTTTTAAGATATATTTTTCTTTTTAGATTTTAAAATCTTTTTTATTAAGGAAAAAGAACAAAAAAAAAAAAAAATAGAATATAAACAAGACGTACAAACTGTTAAACAACAGCAGAAAGAAAGTGAATTGTTAAGAAATAATTACAGTTAAATTTCATTTAACAGGTACATTGGTAGCGCAACAAGTAGGTCTTTGGGAAACCCTATGTTCTATATTATTAATTCTGTTTCTGTTTTTTAAGTATTTCTTTTTTTAACGTTTAACAATTATTAGAGTTATTAAATCGTTTAACGTTTAAGTGAATGAAGTTCTTAAATTCTAATGCGCCACTTTGATAAGCAGAAGAATATTAATGAATAAATAAAGAAAAAAAAAATGTAAATTAAATGGGAAGCACACTTGGCACCCCCTTTCCTTCTTCCTCTCACACAAACCTGCTGAGAGTATGGAAAACACTGTGTTTAAAGGAAAAAAATTATTATTAAATAACGTCTATGAGTTTGCAGATCTTGTTTATATTATTTTTTTTTTTTTATTTTATTATTCAAATATGTATGTATGGTATGTAGTTACTTAATAACATTTTCATTAAATTTGATTTATTTATTCTTTTTTCCATTTAATTATTTTTTAAATAACAACAATATATAGTTTTAGTTTTTTAATACATTTAATAGTGATTTGTTTTGTTTTTTTTATAATTTATTTATTTGTTTGTTTTGTTTTTTTTTTTTTAATATTTATATTCTCTTTTTGGATTTGTTTTAATGAGGTAATTTGATGCTTTGATTTGATTCTTGTTGAATAATGTTTCTGTTTCTGTTTTGTTTTATTTTCATAATTAACATCTACAATATCTTTAGAAGTTTGTATGTAGTTTTTGTATATAAATATTCATGCATAGCAAACCTATTCTTTAAAAAATAGGAAGAAGGCATTTCTTTTGTCATGTTTTTAGTTTTTGTTTTTGTTTTTTTCTTTAATTTTTATTAATTACTATTATTAACCACATTGTAAACTCGTTGCAAAAAGCTTTTGTTTGTAATATAAACTGCTGCAATAAAAAAATATTATTTTAACATCCTTTTTTTTTACCATATATGTATGTAATTAGATACTAAGTATATCTGAAAGTTTATTAATTTTTTTTATTTATATTTGTTCTTGGTCTAAATTTCTTTGTAAAAAAAAAAATATTTTCATATATAAAGCACTTGATTTTCTTGTTTTCTTTTGTTTTTTTCTTTGTATAAAGCATTAAATCGATTTGAAATATATATATATATTTTTTTTAATTTTAAGGACATTTATTTTTATATTTTAATTCTATAATATTAAGGCTTTTTCTTCCAATCTTAAAAAAAAAACGAAAAACAATTGTTTTTTTTTTTTTTTATTGAAGACACAATATTTCTTTTTGCACGACTAACACTTATTGAATATCATTAAAGAATTGATTTTGTTTTATTTTTTGTTTCAATTTTCATTTCATTTTTATTCTTATTGTTGGAATTTTCTTTCATTTTGTTTTTCATCATTTAATCAAACACACCTAAAGGAAAAGTTCATTATTAATATCCGTATTAAATTTAACTTTGTTAATAGTTAATATAATAATTATAATAAAATGTTATATGCAATAATAATAATAATAATAATAATAAAAAAATAAGAGCACATTTAGTAAATTTATGAGTTGTTGTTGTATATTACAGTAGTTTTTATTTGTTTCTTTTTTTTTTTAATTTAAATTTTAAAGACATTTCAACATTTAAGGCATTTTATGTTTTATAAAATATTATTCTTTGTTTTGTTGTTGTTTTTTTTTTTTTTTTTTTTTTGTAGTTAAACTATATGTAGTGTATGCAATTTGTGTTAAATTTATCACTTCTAATGAAATATCATTAATTAATTGTTTTCTGCATTATTAATATTATTATTATACTTGGTTTTTGTTTTTTCATTTATTTTAAGCCAATTAAATAGATTTTTATAATTTATTTTTAAATTTAATCTCTGAATTTTTTTTTTTTGTTTTGTTTTGTTTACTTAAACATATATGAATAATTTTGTTTAAAAATAATAATTACTGTTGTAGGTTCAATTTATTTTGTTCCGTTCATTCTGCTTTTCACTTGATTGATTTGTTTTTTTTTTTACCTTTCTGCAATAAATTAAAACTTTTCATGGAATGCATTTCTTTTTTTCTCTAAATTAATTCAATTTTTATAACACATTTAATTAAATTTTTATTTGTTTTTATTTTTTTTGTTTTGTTTTTGTAATATAACAAATTGAGGTAGTTGAGCCTTGCAAAGCTTCCAAAATTGTTATGGTTTTAGGGGTCAAAGAAAACATGTAAAGCTGCCAATTCGATTCAAAATTATATTCGAGTTACTAATGGCAACCACGTTAACTAGAGTACGTATGTACATATATATAGTGGAACATATAGAATAGGCAAAAATTCATAGCTGGGAAGTATTGATTATATCGTTAAGGAAGTATGTTTCATTTCTTGTGGTTTTTGTTTTTCTAGTTTTGATATTTTAAATTTTGAATTAAAAATGGTGGGTTGTTGTTTAAAAACTTAATTCTCTTCTTTTCTAAATCAACATTAAATGGAAGACAAAATTTAATTTTATTCACTTTTGTAAGAGCTTAGGAAGGAAGGGAATGTTACTGATTTTCTTTATGCAAACAAACTTGGACGTGGTTGTCATTTTTCTATTATAATAAATAATATAAGAAATAATCCTAATGCATATAATATATGTAATAGCAGCCATCGATTTATAATTGATTGATTGTTTTTAACTCCCTATAACCGTTTTGGATTTTAGAAGTTTTTTTAGGCTTATTTTTTATATATTCATAGTGATCTTTCTTATCTCTCTCCGCGTCCGTTCTACTCTACGTCAAGCTATAGCACCCAACCTTATTATAATCTCTGCAGAGTTACTTATTCGTTTCCTTTTTTTTCAGTTAGTTTTTGACCAGCAAATTATAAGAAAAATAAGAAATTGTTTTATAAGTAAGCTCCCTGTACATACAATTTCAGGTAAACTTAGGCTAGACAACCGCCATTAGCCATGAACGCTGCCGCAACACCAGAATCTAGATCAACAAATTCGCCTGCGTCACCAGTTAGTTGGGCCAAGAAGTCGGCATCATGCAGATAATCGTTCTTGCTGGATATTTGATCGTTTAGCGAGATCAAACCGTTGACACCCATCAGTGAAGGAGAAAAATCTAGGATATTGCTGCCAATATTGGAGTTCTGTAAGAGAGTAGGACCTCCATGGTTATGATTTAGGGGTGGGTGGAGGTTGACTGCATGCTTAATGTCGACGAAACTATCACAGTTGTTCTCAAACAAAAACCGTTCGGCCGACTGGGCTGTGGTGTAGGGACTCTGGGAATCGACCAATTCGTTTTTGACAAATTCGGTGGCGGTGGTTGGCGTAGAGACACAGGACATGGGGCTGGCCACGCTGGCTAGGAGGGCGCTGCTGTCGCCGCCATTGCTGCCAATTGGTGTTGTGCAGGTGGTGGGCGTATGAGCTAAGGTTAGACCTAAAGCACTGGCGTCGCAATTTGGAATGTAATCGGCCATGCTGTGTCCCATAAGGCTGGAAGCTGAGTTGCTGATGACTGTCTGATTGGCGGTGGGTGTTGTGGTGGTTGCTAAGTGCGTGGGTGTCTGTAAGCCTGGTATGCACAAGCTTGTGTTGTCCTGAGAGGGTGAATTCAAATAGCCCAACTCATGAGGCGTGGGCGATGGCTTGCAGTATCCATTGGGCAGCTGATTAGTGTGATGATTCAGCGGTGGTGTTTGTGTTAGGCTGGGTAATTGAGATACAATTGAAGCAGGATTTGCTAAAGCGGCAGCAGCCTTGAAACCATTGCTGCGTGAGAATTTAATTGTTGACATCGGTGGGATTACGGTGCGCTGTGTTGGAGTCTGTGAGCTGGCATTGGACGTGATTGTAGTACCGTTATTATTGACATTAGCTGGTGAGTTAAGGCCATTTATTGAAGAATTGCAGGAGTTGTCATCCAAATTCAAATCGGCCAAATATTTATAGGCTGGCGATTGCAAAAGTTTCGATGGTAGATTTAAGCCCTCGTGATGTACACAACCAGGTTCATGGGTCTGCAACATTTCCAACAGTTTACGTCTCTCAGTTTCTAAAACGCGCACCTGATTCTTAAGATCCAAATTTTGAACGTCCAATTGCTCGGCCTCTTTAATTAAATTCTGTGTACGTTCACGTTTCTTCATGCGGCATTTGGTGGCTGCAATCTTGTTACGTTCCCTGCGTCGTCTCCGCCTATCTTCATCTTCTGGCGTAAGACCTTTAGGCAAAGTCGCCTTCAAATCACTGTCATCGTCTGTGGTCTCATCGAACTCTTCGTTAGGACGAGAACACTTGGACATCGGTTGTTCGGAACCTGAACTGGAGTCACAGGTTGATAATTTCCGTTTACTTTGTATAGACAGTTTGAGACCAGCTTTGATCAGTTGTGAACACGTCTACAATCAGAGCAGAAAGAGGGGGAGAGCAAGAGGGTAACATTAAAACGAATGTATAGAATAAAATTTTTTTTTTTGTGTGCATAGATTCTATTATTATTTGCACTTGTTTGAATGGCCTTGACTGTTATTTGAAAACGAACGAATGAACAATGATGATGATGTCGATGTCGATAATGATGAGGGTGAGAGTGAGGGTGATAATAAAGTTGTTAATGACTTTGTAGTGTTTAAATGTACATACACTTCACTATTACTGTCCAGTGCAAAATGTTTAAAAGTCAATTGTTAATTAATTTTGTATTTTGCTTGTTTGTTTAAGTGTTTTTTGTTCAGTATGTATATGCGTGCAGATTCTCTAATGAATATACATACGTATGTATGTACATATGTGAGCGTGTATGAGTTATATAGTTAATACAGTATGTACAATTTGGAAATGGTGTGTATGTAGCAAAATCCTGCAAATGTTTGACGTTCAACATTTTCGAAATTTTCAAACACATAATAAGAATCTAGAGGAGATTTTTGTTTTGTATGAAATGTACGAAAACACGACCCTGAATGGGTTTTAGAGAAAAAAGAAAAAAACAAAAACTGACTGACTGACGCCTGCTTAACAAGTGTGTTGTAGTTGTTGTATATTTAAGCTTAAATTGTTATAAGCTTAACTGCGTCTTAAATCTGACATGTCTCCTTTAGAAAATAAAAACAAAAACAAAAAAATGAAAAAGAAAACCCGTCTGTCACCAATAACCAAATCCGTATAATTTGAGATTTTTTTTTTCTAGTTTTATATTTTTATTGTATTTTTTTTTTCTTTAAATTTAACAAAATTAAACGTAATTTACACTGTGGCATACAAGGTGGAACAGTGTACCGGCCAATACTGCATTAAAAAATGTTATGGACAAAAGGAATTTTTTCGAGTGTATTTATCATAAGACGTTGGTGTTTGTTTGTGTATCTTATGCACTTAACAAAATGGCCAAAAACGGCAACTTGCCCAAAATGTTTTTGGCAGCACAATTTTGGACTGACTATAAGAGCGTGAGTGTACGAGTGTGAGTGTGATTGTGATTGTGAGTGCGAGTGTTTTATTTTGAAACAATTTGCACTTAAAAGTACGTGGTTGTAACGAATGGGAATTTTAAATGTCAAAAAGATACAAATCGTTCAATCGATCGACCGATCGATATGTATGCAACTGATAATCTTAAAATAAATAAAACATTTCAAATTCTCACGATTATATTGAAATGACTGTCTGATTAAATAAATGAATGAAATGGCGAATTAAATGCAGGCCGCCATAAAAAACGATCATAATTTAAACAGTAAAAATTTTAAAAATTTTTTAACCAGAAAGTAAACACGTCTGAAACGCTTGTTTCGTTTGGGAGGTTTTCACAACATAAATTGTCTGATTTAAAGTTATTTCAAGCGATTTTTTTTTTTGAATCAAATATCTTTGCTGATAATCTCTTGAACTGCGAGACACTCCCAAAATATGACATTAATGTATAAAACCCTTTTTTTCTTTTTGGTTTTTTTTTGTTACTTTGCAATCGCCTCTCTATGGCGTGCCTCTAGTGTCACTCGATTTTGTGTACGAGCACATTCGAAATCATATAAATTTATGACCAGAAACGCAGCAACAGCAACAGCAACAGTAACAACGACAATGACAACAACAAACAAACAAACCGGCATACATTTATAATTCAGAAGAAACGCAAGTTTTATATTTTGCCAATTTGGTGGCCTACAAAAACAACAAAAACGATGTTAAATCATTTCGAAAAATCTTGATCACGCACAAACGTACGTAAATGTACGTCGTACATAAGTGGGAACATTGGATGGAAATGTAAACAATTCCATAATAATAATCATAACAACAGCAACAGCAACGGCAACAGCAACAGCAACAGCAGTACATTGGAGCAATAACAATAACAAATGTGGCACCACTGGCAGCAGCCGCTTGTTGTCAAGTGTGACCTACATTTAATAAAAACAAAAATCGCTCTGCGGTTTTTTTTTCCTCTTCTTCGATCGCATGCTGCTCAGTTTAATATCTACACGTCGTCGTACGTACGTATGTACATACGTACGTAAAGCAGCGTGGCAATTGTTTGTTAATCATTCTGATGTGGCAATTGCACCAACGAAACGAAAGGTGGGTGGATGGAAGCAGTTTTCGCTGTAAAGTGAGAGTGAGTAAGTGAGTGCAATGTGCTGTCAGCTAACGCCTTTTACGGAAATGTCTTTTGCTTAACTGTCTGTCAAGCCATTTAGATGAACTAAACCAACAACAAAATCAAGTCATTTGTAAAGCCAGTCAGGCAGTAATGCAAGATTTATGCATTTTATCGATTCCAATGACCGACCATATGGTTAAATCGATTATTGTTTTCATTTCTTGAAACGCAAAGGCAAAACAAAAAAACACTTTCAATGATATTTTCTTTAAATTATAATTTTGATTTTTTGATTTTGGTAAAGTCTTCTAGTAATGCGTATGGATAGGAGGGACTGGTTGCAATGCATAGGGTTGTAATAGCGCTTGTTTTCGAGTGCATAAATAAAATTAATTGCCTGCACGACAAATACGAATGCAAAGGCTGCAGACATTTAGTCTGTTTACAGGACTGTATTGTCGATTTGAATTGATATTGAAGACAGATTTTATAATTGTGCACGTATGCGGTGGTGGTTCGTTCAGTGGCAGTTGTTAACGTGACAAGTTGTTTATTGAAATGACCTTTTTCGTTTTAAGAAATCAAAAGGCATTTTCCCTTTTTTAACTTGGATTTTCGGGTTTTATTATTATTTTGTCATTATAATTTTGTAAATTTATTATTGATTTTTGTTTTTCGTAAACACTTGCATAGATTTAAATTATTGCCACCATATGGTTGATGTTGTTGTGTTTATTGTTTTATTGCAAACGTAACGACAGCGTATTTAACATTTTTAAGAATTGTGCAATAAAAAACAAAATAAAAAAAATTAATTTAACCACGATAATTAAATCAGCGTGAATGATTCATGGTAAGAGCTAGCAAAAGAGAAATTTTGTACAAATTATTACAAATCCTTTGGCCATAAATTCGTCGTAAATTATTTAAATCATCTTTGCAACACACTTGTTACTAAAAAAAAAAAAAAATAAAAGAAACGAACACAGACCAATCAGTATGATTTCACTTGCATATAAAAAAGGGCTCTGGCTCTAAGGCACATTGTCAGTTTGATACTGTATTTTGGTATGTATGGCCTGAAAGGAGTATCATTATTAATTGACCACAATGACCCAAATAATTGCAAGTAATAATTTCTGCATTTTGTTTTAAATTTCAATTATTTATTTTGTTTTTGTTTTTATTTATATTTTTATGAATCGCCTTGATGTTAAAAATTCTTAATAAATGCCATACATTGGTATTGTAGTATCTTTGGTATATGGGTGCTAAAATTTGTTTGACAGCACAATTGTACGATTTTTGTGTTTTTTTTTTGTTTATTTTTTATATTTTTAATTATATTTTTGGATTATACTATGTTTACATATGAATGTTATGTGTGGTGTACATATTTATTTATTTATTTTGTGCATATTAAACAGCAGCAGCTACAGCAATTATTATCATCAAGATAGTGTTAATTGCGTGAACAAATATTGACTCGCTGGTGCGGAAACATCCAGCCAAAATGGCAACAAGACTATGTATGTATGTATGTATGTATGTTTGTACAATTTATTCAATACATATTGTGAAGTATTATATACAATATGTACAATATATTATATATTTACTTACATATACATGCATACATTTGTGTAAAATTAATAGATACATATGTACATACACATACATGTAAGTACGTTGTATAAAAATAATTTTATTTTTGAATTTTGAATATGAAAACTGTGAAATTCCCTAATGATTCATATTGAACGATAATTTGTTAAGCAGCAGAACTACTTAAAAATTAAATAAAAATAGAACTTTAACACTTTCAGAGTCTAAGCACGGTTTCAGATACCAGTCAGTTGTTTAGAAGCATCTCTGTTGCACATCGCAATTATTTACTAAAGAGAAAATTTTTAAATTTTAATTTTTCTTTTTCAAAATAGATTGTTAATGAATTAACTACTATTGATTTGGTTTCGTAGTCTGAGACTATAATTTAAAGTGTGTTTTCTGTGGCTCTATTTAGCAGCTACAAAGATTGCGTGTTAAAGTGCTGACGTTTGATTCGTTTTCTAACATTCTCTTATCTGTTTTGTTTTATTTTTTTTATTCTTTCGTTTCGTTTCTTTTCGTTTTCTGTTCAAAAATCAATAATAATTAAATTCATTTAATTATGACATTTATAATTTATTTATTTGTTTATTGTATTGTTTCTGTATAATAAATTCTATTTATTTTACAAAGATTAGTGTGAGTTTGAATTGTTCATAAAGAAACTGAATAGATTTGCGAGCCTAATGTAGTAGGTGTTAGCGGAAGAGGAGAAGTATAAAGGGAAGTTATTGTGCCTGCCACACTTTTCCTCTTGCATTGCTTTTAATTTTCATTAGAATTTATTTGGAAAGAGTGTGATGGTGCCACACCAGTCAGCCATTCAACCAGTCAGCCAGCCAACCAGCAGGCAACAGCATCATTAAGGCCAATGTCGTTGTATTTAAATTATCTTTTCATGTTATTGTTATTGTTGTTATTGTTATTATTAGTTTTATAATATATTCTTTTTGAAAAAAGAACCAATTTTTCTTGTTGTTGTCATTATTGCGGTTTTGTTGTGCATGATGCACGCATTTAGCTGTCAGTTCTATTCCATTTTACAATTTCAATTTAATTTTTTTTTCTATTTATTTCGTTTGTGATTGTAAAAAGAAAATACGACAACAACAACAACAACAATGAAAACAAAAAGAAATAAGTATTTAAAATTTAAATAAAAGCGAAAATTGCCTTCACGCCAACTAAAAGTCAACTCAGGCCAGGCCGAGTGTGGGCGCATTTTGGCAAGCATCTCCAATTAAATGCCAGCCAAGCAGCCAGCAAATACGTTTCATTTCTGTTTTTTTTATTAGCATTATTATTGTTGTTGTTTTTAGTTTTTGTGAATGAATAATTTTTTGAGTTTTTTCTTGTTTTTCTTTTTTTTTTTATAATAAAATTGTAAAAAATTTTTAACACATTTTAGTAGATCAATGGAAAGGAAAAACAAAACCAAAAAAAATGAAAATAAAAAATGAAAAATATCATGAGTAATAGCTGCGAGTAAATTTAAATGGAAATATGGAAATGTGTGTGTCTCTGTAGGTTGGAAATTGAGGAAAAACCTACCTGTTGTACACTGGGCGTAGTATTTGTGCCAGCAGGTGAATCCAATGGAGTAGATGAACTACTCGAATGACTACTGTCCTGGGAGGTATTCTATACAAAAATGAAGGAAACAAAAGAGAAAAAAAATGGAAATTAGATTGAAATGAATTCATTTAGGGAGGCCGTAAGGTTAAACCCACCTGTGTGTTTGCATTGAAATTGCGCACTGTCACTGAGGCTGGTGTCGATGCTAATGAGTTGTTGTTGTTGTTGTTGCTGGTTGTAAAATTAAAATTATCCAGGGGATTTGTCATGGCAATTAGAGAATTGAGAATTTCGGGTGTATTAGGCTTGGAGCATAAGCCACCAGAACCCTCCACACCCAATAACGATGATGGTGGTATATTTAAATTAAACATATTGTGGCTTATTATTATTATTTTCTTTTTTTTTTTTTTTAATGAAATTTAACACTTTAAAAAAATAATTTAATTTAAATAATTAAACGAAATTAACTAAACACTATTATTGGTTGTTTTTAACACTTATCAATTAAAATCACAGTTAAAGGCCTTCGTTACTTGTTGCTACACAAATTGTTTATTTTTTATTTTTTTTCTTATTATTCTTTGATTTTCTAATTTCAAAAAAAAAAAAACGAAATATTATTTTTTCTGAATTTAAAGCACTTGATTTTGTTTTATTGTTGTAGAGTGTTTTCTAATATGATTAGAGTAATTCATTTGTAAAATTCTTAAGAAATGTTGTGCATTTTTTTGGTAGAAACGTTGAAATTCCATTACAACAACAATCATCACTCATTTAACTGCAAAAAACAAAAATAATGGAAAAAGAAAATACAATAAATTTTTTTTTTTTATAATAAAAAGTCATTCATTGAATTAAAAGTGTGGAAAAATATGTATTTAAAAATGTTCTTGAAAAAGGCAAAAAAACAAAAAAAAACAAAAAAATTAATTGAAATTTATGTGATAAATTTGTTAATTATACTTTGTGTACACATACACACACACACACATGCATACATACTTATACAAAATGTTTAATCAAATCAATTAAGCAATTATTTCGATTATAAACTTTAAACTTAATATATTAACTAATGCTTAAATGTATTATAGTGTGTATACAATTTTTTCTATAATAGATACACACTAACAAATTAATACACATACAAGTATACATACATACATACATACAAAATATTATGTATTATAAAATTCTAAGGTGTGGTATGGTATTTGTTCTTTTAAGTAAAATTTCACTGAATATTTCATTATATAAGCTCCCTGAAAGTCTTTAACATTTGGGAAATAAATCAAAAAGAAATAAAAAACAACATAACAATACAGACTACGTAGAAGAAAACGCAGAAAAAGAATCGAAAAATAAGTTTGAATATGTTCTCCTCTTTCAAGTAGTTCCATAAGGGAACAATAAAAACTCATAAATCATAATATTTTTGACTTTTCAGTAGAGATTTTACTTACAAAAAAGCAAAAACGAAAAAAAAGTAAATTTTTAAATGGAACAAAAAATAAAAAATAAAAACATATGATAATAATAATAATAATATATGTAGATATATATGTATATACATATATATATATATATGCCAGAGGAATGCTTTTTAAAATCATAGAACAAAGCATTTGAATATGTATAAGGAAGACGCATATTAAATCCATATTGTATGAAGAATTAATAACTTGGAATATATAAAATAACCATATGGGTAGGTATGTATGCTGACCAAAATGTTAAGATTTTTACCAAAAACAAAATAAATTAAGAATTATATACAAAAAAAAAAAGAAAAATACAAAACAAAACAAAACTAAGAAAAAAGTTAAAAAAAAAAACAATTTATGACAGAACTAATTTAAAAAATATTAAATGTCTTCAACACATTTCCTTTAAGAAAAAAGCAAGGCACTATGCGCCAAAATTAATAATACTTTAAACAAATGTTTAAAAATTTTAAAAGCATTTAACCATAGAAAAGGCATAAATGATTTTATTAAGTGTCATAGGAGTCAGGGGCAACACAACATCTGCTTATTAAATTTGCCTAGTGATGACAGCTTTGGAAAGAAAGATTTTTAAAAAAACAAAAAATATTCTCTCTAAAAAACTATTCTATGTAGCCTTTCTTTTGTAATTTCTTTGTATTCTCCTTGAAATTTTCATTAAACGTAAGCGATATTTATTTTCTTATTTATTGGTATTTATTTGGTTTATTCATCCAAGACTCTAATTACAAAAGTTTTATGATTATTCATATGGTTTTAATTAAATTCTATTACCACACAATCTCCCAATCTCCTCTACACAAAGAATACACACGCATAGCCATCTCTGGCAAAAAAAATATCTTTCAACACATTAACTGGAGTCAAAGCAAGCAAGCAACCTCTAACTTTTTATACGCTTTTAAGTTTCTTACGATTTTCTAATTAATGTCATCGATAATGTACAGAAAATAAACTGTAATTCCCCTGCCAACAACTACTCCCACCCAGCAAAAGAGTGTAAGAAGAAATGCATACAAAATTTAGAATCGTTTTACTTTCAATAAAGTTTCTGTTATTTCTTGCTGGGCTCTGCTCTATCAGGGATGGATTTTAATTATGATTGTGCCAGTCAGTCAGTCAGTCAGTCAGTCAGTTAATCAGAGTTACACATATTAATTGGTTGGGTTGCTTTAGATAATATTCTTTTCTTTTTAATTAAATTTTTTCTGTTTTTTGCACAAAGTTAGAGAAGACAAAAAAAAAAAAAGAGAAGATAATGATGATGATGTTGGTGATGGCAGTAATGTTGGTTGTGGTGGTTTATTTATTTCTTTTTTTTATTTTTATTACTTTTTTTTATTTGTTTGCCACGATTCATCAATAAAGAATTTCTTATTTCTTCTTTATAGATTGTGTTTTATTTTTTTTCGCTTTTCGTGTAAAACTCTCTCGCATACGTCAAAGAAAGATTGAATTTTAGGTCTGTCTGTGCCTATTTTTTGTTCATTAGTATGCAGTGGTATTAGGACTAGATAAACTGCTATAAATTTTATTTAATAATCGTAGAGAGTTGAGCAATTTACGAGTATTTATTTGTTTTTAAATTGACTGCTATGGAACTGAAAACTTTCTTTATTGCCGTTTGCAAGTTTTGCCAAAATAGTCCTGTGCTTGCAATTGTGTTTGTATATGTAATTTTATTACAGTTGGCACAAGTCCACTTCTCTCTCCCCCATCTAATTTTATACACTCCTTTTAAGCATTTTGCCGTTGTTATGCTATTTTTCTGTTGCTGTCCAGTATGCGTGAGTGTTTTATGAAATTTCATCACGTTTATGGGAAGTTGTAAAAAGAAAGAAAACGCACATATTTTAAGCGCTTTATTACAAAGTTGGATTGTGTTTCAAAAGCATGTTTAAATGCCTAGAAAATACAAAAAGTTATCTTACATATTTTCTCTACTGAAATATGGAAATTTTTATAGAAATTTAAAGTACAACAGGGATAGTTAAGATGTGAATTGAAACATTCAATGAAAACATCTGCTGAGTTTGTAATTATGAATGGTAGCAACCCCCCGAAATCAACGATTTTTATTTAAAACAGCTGTTTTAGCTTTAAAAGAGAAAATGCTTTTTTACGGGTTTTTCATTTAGACCACCCAGCAAACATTTCAGTTATTTTTATAATTTTGTTACTCCAGCAACTCGTTCATTACATTCTTAATGAATTTCGATTAAAAAGGAATTTTTTATTCGTTTTATTTCTGCTGCAAGAATGCAAATTTTATTATTTGTTCTCCTTTTTTTCATTTTTTTTTTCTTTAAATACTCACTCACAGTATGTGTGCATCCAAAATATGGGTCACAGACAGCACGTCTGCATTTAACTTCGGAAACACACACTCAACTGGAATGACAACGTTGATGACAGAGTCAAGACATACAACACAACTGAAAATTCCCTACAGTTGGCTACGAGAATCGTTTAAATGAAGGAAACCAACAAAAATTCTTTTTTTTTTTGGCGATAAAAATGATTAAGAACTTCTGACTACTGTGTTATATAATGTGAATACTAAAGCCCCAGACACAGAATGGATTTCATTTAACACCATCTTGTTCTTTTTGGTTTTTTTTTTCTTACTTTCTTGCATATGGGTATGACTTTATTTAAAAATTCTTAATACTCTCACATTTTATTACAAGAAATTTTTAAGAAAAAAGAAAAGAAAATAAGCAACAACTGGGGGAAAATGTTATAATTTTCTATAACGAGCTAAACACTCCAAGACACGCGTTCAACATTTATGGAACGCATTAATTTTGACAAGTCAGACAATAAGGAACTTGTAACGCAATACATAAAACAATTCTCTTAAAAGGCCTTTTACTCACAGCAAAAAAAAAAAAATAAAATTTAAAAAATGAATGAAGAAGAGGGACTTTATTTTACAATTTATTGTAGAAGGAAAACTTAGGGAGTTTATCGGGTGATTATTGTACTAAAAATAAATGAAATCTGATAAATTTCTTTTACTTTTTTTCTGTTATTTAAAGTGATGATTAACAGAATATACAATACATATGTACATATATGTCTTCATTATTCGATATTTGTCATTATGTAAATACAAATTGTTTTATTTACTTTCGTACGTATAGGTAAAGAATTAAGGTTTCTCTATTGTTAACTTAAATTTCGTATTTTATGTAATAAAAATAATTAATTATTTAAAAATAATAAGCAGACACTACTGTTGTGCTACTTTATGTTGGTGAAATAATGTGTGTACGATGATTTTCGTTTAAATAAAAACGAAATTAAAGTTTCTTATGTCTTCTTAAATTGTTGAGAGTATCGTTAGAGAATTAATATTTGTGTTCATTTTTAATGAAAAGTATCTGTATCTGTATTATTTTATTTTAAAATGTATACTTCTTTCTAATTACTTGTTTAAATGTCATTTTAAGTCGTAAACAATAGTTTTTGTATTACTTTATGATTTAATCGAATTTATATACTGACATACGTAAGTATTTCAATGATTTTTGAAATAAAACGTCCTTGCCGCACTTTAATTTACTAAATACATAATGGAGTTTAAGATAAGGATTTATACTAAGTAAGTTATCAAACAAACCAAAAAGAAAAAGAAAAAAAAATCGCCGTAAATGAAATTAATTTCTATTTTATATGGAATTCATTTGAAATATCGTTTTTTTTCCTTCTGTTTTTTGTTTTTTTTTAACTCTGGGGAATTACAAAGAATTAAAGGAAAACGTAAACGCATATAAATTGAATAAGTGCATGACTGACTGAATGGGTAAATATACATACATACATAGATACATACATACATATGTGTAGATAATGTAAGTTACTGTGTCAATATTAAGAATTCATTACAAATTGTAAAATGTTCTTGACCTTAAAAAGAATTGAGTAAAACTCGTACTATACAGAGTTGCATAGTAATGAAGTTATTTTTATTATTATTTAAAGTCCGTATTTGAATGAATTTCTGTTGAAATAGAGGAGAAAAATAAATAAATTCGCTTGATTAAATATCAACACAAGACAACTGGTAACAGATATTGATAATCAAGACTCTATGAATGTGTATTTACTAACTAACGACTCATTCAAATACTATAGACGACACAAAAACTCTGCCTTTGTTAGTCAATAAATAAAAAAATAAAAAAACAGACAGACAAAGTGTCAGACCCAACAGACTAACAGACGAAGCAATAATCAAACGAAATACATTGAAAACACTGTAAAATACTACACACAATAAGTGTGTGAATAAAAAAAAAACTAAAAAATAAAAATAAAATTATCAATTCATTACAAAAACAAAACAACAAAAAAAAAGAAAAATATCTGCGACAACTTTGTATGCGCAGACACGTAAATATCTCTGGCGAAAATGCACACAGATGCACTGAAAGAAATTATGTATCGAGCATCAATTTTCAATTAAAACTCTGTCCAATCGGTTTTCTGTTTAGGGAAACTTTTCTTTTATTTTAAATATTTTGATTTTTTAAAAATATTGTTCCAGGTGAATCGGGTTTCATTATCTGTAACACAGATTTTTTTTCTTTGTGTAAATTTTGTGCGAAAAATATTCTGTCGAATTGTATCGGTAGCAATTGCGTTTTTATGCATGAATTGATGTATTATAGTATGTACACATGTATGTATTGTACAGTGTTCTGTTTCGTTTTTTACATTTATGGCTGTTGGCTGGTACAATTTGGATTTAGATTTTAATTTATTGTTGATTGTTATTGTTGTCTACGAGTATTGGATGAATTACCGTGACCTCAAAAGTTAACGCTTACAATAAATAGCATTGGATTCTACGCACTTTTAGACGCCACTCAAGCAACGATTTAAAATATTTTTTTTGTTTGCAAATACTTTGCTATATCAAATCAAACATCAAAACAAACCAGTTCGAAATGTTTACGATAGACATAAAACTGTAACTGGAACTAACTTTTAAATTGTAGAAATGCTGTTGTTGTAATTAAATTATTAACGGTTACAAATTTTATTTAATTATTTAAATAGAAACAAAATTCTGTGATTAGAATATTTGACATTGTCTATTGAAATTGAATTCAATGCGTTATGATATTTATCTATGTATGTATGTATGTATACTAATAAAATATTTGTTGATTTTAATTAAAGCAAGAATTTCAAATATCTAAAACATTTTCTTTTTTTTTTTATCAATTAAAAATTGTTTTAATTATTGTTAAACATGAAAAAGAAGAAAACAATACCAAATGGAACTAATTTAATTAAAGTATCATATCCTATACGTACGAAAAGCACAATGTTCTTAATTAATTATTAAATAACTTAATTGTAGCTTTTATTAAACTCTTAATTAAATAAATTATTTATTATTGACTTTACAATTTTCTACGTATAGACTACAATATTTGTGCTTGCTTTGCGAGAGCCTTTATTTGAGATAATTTTTGGAATTGTTTTTCTTTCTTTTGTTTTTTTGTTGATTGCTATTGTAATTCAAATCATTTGCTTTTTTTTTCTCATTGTGTTATGAATGTTTTGCATTAAAACAAAAACAAAAGTATTAATCGAAATTTTTGTTTTTGTATTGTATTTTGAATAAATTTATTTGAATTGCCATAAAAACGTGTTTTGTTTAACATTTAGTCGAATTGTATGGATTGGATTTGTTTCGAAGTTTTCTTTTTTTTTTTTTTTAATTTGCAAAATTCATTACGCTTAATTGCAAACACTTTTTTTTGTGTGTACAATGGAAATACATACAAATTTTAATAACCCAGTAAACATTTAATGTTTCAATCAAAGTGAATCAGAGGGAAAAATTTATTAAATTTCATCATTATTCCTTATAATTTCTATAACATATAAATTGTTTATTGGGCTGTAACAGAATCAGAAATATTTTTTTTTTTTTGCAATCTTGCCTACATATGTATGTATGTATGTACGTATGGTATAATTTAAGAATAAAACAAAATTTTAACATGGAGCTGAAGTGTTTTGTCTGTCTTCTTATTTATTAAACAAACCAAAATACCAACCATCTGAACGAAAATATTGATAAAAATTCGAAACGAAACGAAACAACATCTAAAAGTCATACAGTTCTTAATGAATCATCTGGTTTTTGTTAAAAGCAAAATAATAAATGGAATGAATAAAAGAAAAGCATTCTTTTTCTTCTTTTTTATTTTTATTTGTAAAAGTGCCAAAATTTTAAATAAATACAACAAGACTGCTAAAAAATAATGTTTGTTAAACAATTTATGACTCTGATCTGAACTGCCACTCGAAGAAAATTGTTTGAAATCATTGAAAACCCTAATAAAGGCCTTAAGCAAGTGTGTTCTTTTTAGGAAAATACATGAAAGCTTTCTCATTGTGACCTTAAAACATTAAATATGAACAGAATTCCGAGTTTTTTTGTTTTTGATTTTGGTTAAAAATCGTGCTGAGATCTTTTTGAAAACATATGGTAGAGGCCTATATAGTATACGTATGTCTATGGCAAACACATGGTGATGTCGAAGAATTGCCATAAATATGGAAAAAATTTTAGATTGTTTGCAGTTTGTTTTTTTTTTTTGTTAATTTTCGTAAATTAATACGAGAATTATACACAATTTTAAATAAATTTCTTTAGATCTTTTTTTGTTATACAACGACAAAAAAAAAATTAATGGCACTCAAATTAAATTTCGAAAACGTTAATAAATAAATACATATTGGCAGCCATAAGGCGGCAAGCAGAAAGTTAAAAGAATGCATACATTTTCCCCAAACCGAATTTTTATTTGTGGCTGCACCCTTTTTTTATAATTAAACAGGAAATATACCGAAATATATACACAATTAAACAAAGAAAGAACAAAACAAAAACAAAAAAGAGAGAGAGATAATCTAAATGGTTCATCGTTCTGACAGCACATGTACAAGTACGAGCATGTGTAAGTGTGGAATAAACACAAACAAACTGTTAGAAATTATTCTCATTATTCTCTTACTCTCTCTCGCACAGAAATTGCGAATACGTGTATGTAGTTGAGAGCTGAGTTATGGTTATTATATCCTCTGGCACAGGGTGTGTTAAAGTTGTTAAACACTGTTAAAATCCTCTTAATGGGGGGTGTGCGACACTATCAGTGAAAGCGGAAGTAACAGAGAAAGTGGGCTCTTCAGTATGCACGTTTTATTTTGCATAATAATGGCGTGTTATTAAGTCCTTAGAGATAAAATTAATGTGTTTGAAACGTCAAAACAATACAAACAACAAATTGTCTTTAAATACGTTGTTTGGTATTTTTAAATTCTTTTCGTACATACATACATACATACATTCATAATTTTTTCTCACTAATTGAATTATTTTCTTTAGTTTTTATATCATATGTATGTATGTATGTATGTATGTATGTATATGAAATTATTCTTTATATCTTTAACCTTGACATATATTTAGACGGTGTACTTGTGTGTGTGTGTGTGTGTGTTTTTTTATAAGTTTTTTGAACAAGTTTTTGTTATACTTGGCTACTCTCCTTGCAGTGACATTTCTAAGTCCATTTATTTTCTTTCTATATGACTTCTATTACTGTATACTTATTTTCATCTTCTTCTTCTTTTTTTTTTTAATACCGAATAACCCAGTTTAAGTTTTCTGATTTTATTTTAAAAATCTAAAAAAAATATAAACATGAGTTTGTGTTATTTTTTAGTTTGGCTTCATTTATGGCTTCTTTCTTTCGTACAGTTCGCTGCCTAATGCAGACTGTCTGCACACTGAGCAAACTATAGCAAATAACAAGGATCCTATTTGTATGTGTGTGTGTGTGTGTGTGTGTGTGTCCTTATAATGACTTTGTGGTTGCTGCTGCTTCTGTTGGGTTTAAACTTTCTTTCTTTTAGGAGGTAACCTGACACTAATGTTATTTATTTAGTGGCTGTTTTCTTTGGGTATTTATTTTTTCTTTTCGTCAGCCATGAAATGTAACGAATGAATTGGTACTACCAAATGACATTTTTTTATATGATATTATATTTGACATTTACGTTTTACTTAGATTTTAATAAATTTTTACAGAAATTAAAGAGAAATATTTGATACTTCTTCTAGAAAAAGATTTCACGCGAAAAATATTAATTTTTTAATAATAAATAACAAACACATTTACAACGAATTAATAAATCAATTCTAATTATTAATTTGTTAAAAACTTAAAAGAATTTCATTTGTATTCGATTTAATTGTATTTTTATTTTAAAAGATTAGTTTTTAGAAATATTCGAAAACAATATTTCCACAATTAATAACAATCATACGCTCTGGTGGCAACAAATTATTTTTTCCTGAGAACTATAACCAATGAACTGCAATTTTCATATTCTCACACTATGACATTCACACATACATACATACATACATACATACACACATTACATCCTCTCCCATGATGAATTCTATTTATGGGGGTTTTCTGTTAAACTTAATCTCATTAAATAAATTTTTGCCTATTGACCCAGAGCAATGTAACACCAATCGTTCATTTATTTATTCATTCATGCAATCAATCAAAATCAATTTACAACACGCCATCAATTAATAAAAACAAATACACTTGCAAAAATATTAAAAGAATAAAAAGAAAAAGAAACGAAATTAAAAATAGAATAGAATTGTGCAAATAAATAAATCATAGTCACAGTAAAATATTTGTATATACAAACACACATACATACATACATATGGACGCGTGTATATGCATGTACAATGTATGTAAATATTCTGTACAAGAGTGATGACTCAATTTCTCATTTGACCGAAAGTGAAAATTAAGGAAGAAACATTTCTCGTATATTTTTTTTTAGTTTCCCTTTAACCGGCTTTAGCAAAACAAAAAGCAAAAAAAAAACCACGACCTTCATTATAATGATTCTATAGTACATACATATGTATGTATACGGGTACACATACAAAAAAAAGCCTTAATACATATTTACTACAACAGTTTATATAAACATTTGTATGTATACGTAAAGGCAACAACAATAAAGTCCTTTACGGATTTCTATCGAAGAGGAAGCTAAAGTTTTACTGTGTGTTTGTTTTTTTAGTGCGTATTTTTATGTAGGAATTGTTTTTTCTCTCTTTTTCCTTTTTGTGTTTGTTAAAGTCGTAAAACGCAAATATTTTTACAAGCGTGTGTAGAGGTTATGTATGTATGTATGTATGTGTATAGAATTTTAACAGAGAAGAGGGGGTATTCCAGACAATTGGGCGCCACATTAAACGTGTATAAAAGACAAACGGCAAACTTAAGTAATAACTTCCTTCTGTGGAAAGGACAAAAATTGCGTCCAAAATAAATATGAAAATTGAAATATTCGTAGAGAAATAACTAGAAAGAGTAATTTACTAGGAATTTAAATCGTTTTCATAATTTTCTTTAAAATTTTCTATTTCGTTTCATGAAGCATTTCACAGGTCACGTATTTGTTTTGTTATTTTTTTTTTTGCTCATACGCTAAGCAAGTGTGCAATTATGATAAACGCCATATTAATGTTCTACCCGGTTGTTGTTGTTATTGTTGCAATTTTGTAATATTTTGCAAAACCGCAGTCTATATGGGAAAAACTGTGATAACAAAGGCGCCATTATTTCCGTTTCAGTTATAAAACTACATTTCTAGAGAAACTTTTTTGTATAGATTTTGCTTTTGTTTTTAGTCGCTATGAAAAATTAAATCCTTTTATCTGATAAAAAAAATAAGACACACACACCTTGTTTTACTTGGCCATTAAAAGGAGCTATTTTTTCTATAAGCAATGAAAACAACTAATGAATAGCCATTATTAATTATAACGAAAATGAAAGTACAATAGAAAAGAAATGAAGTGATGTGGAAGATAGAAATGTTTGAATGTAAGTATAAATCAATAAAAGTTAGAATCATGAATGAATATCTTAGGCTAATCTAAATTAAAGTTTTGCTTACACATTTTAAAAGCCATTTGCAAACTTACCATTGTTGAAAATTGTTTCGCCTAAAAAGAAAGAAAGAAAAAAAAACATAACATTACAATTTGTTTTAAAGTAATTATTTTAAAATAATTAAATAATTTTCCAACCAAAAAGGAAGTCAAAATTATACATTAAATTCTCATTATAAACAAACATAGCACAAAAAACAAAAAACAAAAGAAAACCAAACAACTATACCAGGTAATTTGGGAAGTCGGTTGGTTTTGTTTTCTATATTTTTTTTTTTGCTTGTTTTGTAATTGAGAAACCTTTGAATGTTTTTAGTAGTGGGTTTAATTTCCCCTACTAATTTTACATTTTTAAGTTACAAAAAAAAACAAAATAAATAAAAACCACACAAAACATTTAAATTTGTCAGTGACAAGCCTTGTCTAGCATATTAATACGATATTATCATTAAAATAAAATCTTTAAAAAATTTTAAAATAATTTGTTTTTAAACCATAACAATATTCACACAACCATACATTACATTACATTACATACATCGAATTGTAGAAGAAAAGAAAATAAAAGTAATTCGCGTGTCCTCACTTATAAGGTTTATAATATAAGAAACAAGTAATTACTAAATTATTTATTACAATACATATGTATGTACAATTGATGTTAATAATAAGAATAATTTTTTAAAAAAAATGTGTACGAACGAAATGAATCACCAGTTTAATTGACAAAAAAAAAAATTTTTTTTTTGAAGACAAATTGGGTAGAAAAACAAAATTTTAAATTAATGGCAGTAAATTCAATACAATTCTTTTGAATCATCATTATTCCCAGGCTCGTAATTAACTGCTACTTTTCTCACAATCTTTATAAAATATTTCTCTTCATTGAATTGAATTTCTATGCCTTAATATACGTACGTACGTAAATACATACACTGTACACTGAAATACAGGCAATAAAAGTAAGTTCATTAAATATTTGCCTACTTTTTAACCAAAATATTTTTAAATGATATCTATATACTATATCTATATACTATATATTTGTTTTTTATTTAATTTCTTTTTAAATTCTTTAAATCTTTATTCTTAAAAAAAAACCAGTTTAAATCTTTACAATATCTATTGTACATCCATTCATATGTACATATGTACGTATGTATTTAGTTTTTATTCTTTTTTGAAGAGCACAGATATCGATAAAATAATACTTATCGTTTTGTTAAAATCTTATTGCTGATTTTTTATTTATTAATTTTATTTTATTTTATTTTATTTTTATTTTTTGTTTTTTGTTTCAAGTGTTAATTTAACTGACAACCGGTTGAGGGTGCTAAAAAAATCTACCGCAACAATATCAATTTAAATACAATGTGTTATTTAAACAATTTATTACAACAGCGTTGTTCAGCTTTATGGTCTCAATATCATAAAAATAATTACAAAAATGCTTTCGTGCAACCTTTCTATTTGAGGCCATAAAAACTTATACTCTATGTATAATAATTACAAAAAATGATGTATAATGAAATGAAAATTTTATAAATCGAATAGTATAATAAGGGAATATTCATTCCACTTATATATGTAGGTACATAAGTAGACAATGTTTACCATTAGAAAAATATATAAACCCTTAGGGCGACTGGTTTTCCTTTAAGTGTTTCAAATGTTTCAAAGTATAGTTTCGTGTGTCCACTTTCGATGAAAGTATTTTTAAAATGGATTTTGTACTTTTGTCTTAATGCCAAAAAGCTTCAGACAAAACAATATTGCTTGTATTTTATGCCTCAGAGATTTTTTTTTCGAATAGATGTTATTGCCAATTAGTTAATTTACATACTTTTCGGAAAATGTGTTTTATTTTCTCAGTTTTTCTGTTTTGTTACTTTGAACATTTTCATTTCATTCATCTTTTTAACAATAAATAAAAAAAGTTTTTTATTTTTCGTGTGCTTTTCTTTTCATTTCATTTCATTTAAATTTAAATCCCATTCATCATCTATAGAATGAATTAAATTTTTTTTGCTTTGAAGCGCCATAATGACACTTTGTAAAGCAACAACAATAACAAATTGTTATAGTTGTTGTCATCAGCACACAAGTGTGCCACTTTATGTGGCAAGTCGAGTAAAAATAAAAAAAAAATTAAAAATAAAAAACTCATTCAATAAATCCCCTTCTTCACTTGACTCAATAACACAATTAATTTTTATTTTTTTGCTACAATTGCATTCTAAACTATAAGACTTAAAATCCATACAGTGGCTAAAATCAAGAACTGACACATAAACACACACATACACAATCTATCTATCTATCTATCTATCTATGTATGTATCTATGTGACCTTATGCTTTTGAGAATATAATACAAGTTATAACAGAAAAAAAAGAAAAATTCTAGTCACACTCGCCTGTAACAGTTTTTATTTTTTCTCTAAAGATTTACTAGAACACAATCAGAAGAAAATATAAAAGAAATCATGAGGCATGGATGTAGTATGTAGCAAGTATTTACACAAAGCAAAGTTGCATGCTACTTATGCATGCCTTAAGTTGCAACAGCAAAAACATGACAATGAACGCAAGCCAATATCAATTTCATTGAAAAGCAAAATCATTGCAGAGAGCAGAGAAAAAGGAAAGAATACAAAAAAAACAAAAAAATTGAAAGAATTCAATTGGTATTCAGTTGGCATAAAATCAACTTTAAAAAGAAAAATAAAAGGTTAGTTAATGGGTCAAATATTTGTCATTAGTTTATTTTCTTGCCACACCGCAAGCCGTTATTGAAAGCAAATCAATTTTCGTCTTATTTTTTTGCTTTTCTTTTCATTTGAGAAAATAAATTATTTTGAAAATAAGTTTAAAGTCCAATTAAATGAAAAAGAAAACAAAAATTAAATTTCCCATTAATTTCAATGCTAATAAAACTATAAAAACTAAATTAAGAGTAATATGTAGTAGAAATACTCTTTGAGTCACTCTTTTCGGAAAATTTCTTGAATAGCAACAAAGAAATAGAAAAAAAAGAAGAAAAAAAAAACTATAAAAACTATGTACAATTCCAAGTACTTTTTTTTTTTATAATAAGTTAACCTTACATTTCATCAAATCGATTGGGCCATAAAAGTTTTAATTATCATGGAAAAATTTAATCATAAAAATACATTTTAAGCCATTTGTATAATGCAATATGCAGCAGCACTGCAACAATGTAATTTTATTTAAAACTTAAACTATCATTTTAACTGTTTGTAATTTTCTTCTATTTTTTTTGTTCGTTTTCCGTCTAAAAATGCCAGCCATAAGTCATGAAAATATGGCACATTTTATGATTCTTACAAAACTAAAAACAGTTTTTATATGTTTGACATTAAAATGGGGTTTTTATGGACTTTATTTTTATTTCTTTTTTGTTGTTTTTTCCGCAAGTTTAATTACACAAACAAACTGAATTAAATTTCTAATAATTATATAGCGACAGTTGAACAACAATTACTTCAATACGTACACATTTCAGTCATAAAATATTACACTCAGTAGATGTATTTGTTATCCGTAATAGAGTAAATGTTAATGGAAATGCAATCATGCACAAATAGTCAAGGTCACAGGATGCATAAAAACTGCCTTTAACGATTACAGTAAATTAATGGATTAACGAATTCATATGCATATGCATATGCATTTAACAAATAATTTCGATGAATTTCAATTGTGATTCCACTGTACCGTCGTGGTGTTTCTATTAATTTTATTTCACATCACCAAGTGGGTGGTTGGCTTTTACATTGTTTTTTCTTTTTTTATGCGATCTTGGCCATTAAAATAAAGAAATTTATTGTATATGAAATACAGAATATTATCATTGCCATCATTTTTATATGTGTATGTATGTATGTATGTAACTGAAACATAAAGATTTTTATATATGTCCATACAATATTATATATTTAGAAAATCAATTAAATTTTGTATGCGTTGGCATCGCAAATAAAAAAATTAAAAGAAAATAAATTCAAAATAAATACATATTCAATTAATAAACAAAAAAAAAAAAAAAAGTCAAGGTAAAGTATTGGTATTAAAACAAAAAATGTGTTAAAAAACACACACAATAAAATAAATCTTATATAGGAACAATAAACCAATTAGTAAAAAGTAATAAAACCGGTATAAAAATTTAAATAAACAATAGCGGAAGTTTAAGAAGAAATATTTTTACAATTTTTTTTTTTTTCTGAAAACTTCTAAAATCATCACAAGTTTTCTGATTATTTGGAGAAAATCTCTTGATTGTTATTGTAAATAAAAATGAAAAATCGAATTTCTTTGTTAATTTTTTTTTTCTAACTGTGACAAATAATAAGTTTATTAGTAGTTTATTTAAATAATAATATCTTTGTTTTTGTGGGCTTGGTTTATGGTGATTTAAATTTTTTATTTAAAAAAAATATTCAAAATTTATTTTACAGCTCTCGACTCGTTTTGGTAATACAATTTATGATTAAATGGTCAAAAACGGACAAGTAATTTATATTATCTGACTTTGATTTTGAAATATTTGTTTACTTATAACATGAATCTCATGAAACTCACATAATTATGTACTTCAATAACGAATGGAAATAATTAATAAAAAAAAAAAATATCAATACTGTTATATTAATAATAATTTCTTTGGTTTAAGGCCTACGAAAGTGATGCTTAAACCATAAATTATAGTTTCTATGGTTGATGTTTCATTCAGCTTTCGGAATTATAAATAAAAAATTATGTCTATTTATGTAAATCTACGATATCTTGTTAACACATCTTAAAGTTATTAAAAAATATCTTTAAATATTTATGCTGACATTTCAAAAGATAATCAGTTAAACAGAAAGAGAGATAGTGAGGTATTGATTTCAAAATAGCCGAAAGGCTTTTTAACAGCATCTTATGAAAAGTAAAATAAATTAAATAAATAATTAAGATTTTTTCTGAAAATGAGTGTTTCAAATTCAATTAATTAAAAAATAAACACATCAAACTAATGAAGTTATTAAAGTTAAACTTTATTTAAGCAGGAAGTTTAAAAGTTTTAAACTTTTAATTTTTATTTAATCTTTTGCATTATTATTATTATTATTTTTAATTTTTTAAGATGAAAGGTTAGCTAAGGTATACCTACATATGTATAGTAATTTTTGTTTTTTTGTATTAATTTGATAAATTAATATAAAATTTGGGCATGTATGCATACATACGTAAAAAGTGTTTGTCAAGTATTTAATATACGATTTATAAATGTTTTAAACAATAAATCATTAAATCAAGAAAAACGTGATTCGAGGGTAAAATATTAACACATACATACATACATACATACATGTTCGTATTACGAACTTAAACCACAACTAATTATAGCCACTGTGACTTAGTATAAAGAGAAACATGAAAAAATAGATTCTTTGCTTTAAAAACTTCAAAACTGAATATAATTTTTGGTTTTTTTTTTTCTTTAGTATTTCCTCTTTTATGTTGTTTAGTTTTAACAACAACGAGACAAAAAAAAAACAAGCTAAACTTTCATTCACAAAAAATTATTAATTTTATATCAAAAACACAAAAAAAAACAAAAAAAAAATAGCAAAAATTAACATTTTTAAGTGGTTGTTTAAAATTCAAATACTAACATAGAAAAACGAAATAAAAAACAAAAACGAAATGAAATGAAACGAAACAAAACAACCCACAGTGATACTGTAGCAATTTGTATTGGTATGGAAGACAAGAATTGGCCAGTTCAATGGCTTTATATTTTCTGTTTCAGGCTTTAAACGCATACACAGACACACAGAGGCATTAACAATTTAAAGAAGAGTTTAAACCAGTCACAATAGTTAGCGAAAATAAATCTAAAAAAAAAACACCAAGACCTATAATAATACATACATTATACAAAATACATATAAATTAACATTTACACACCAAAACACAAAAGCCAAATAGTCAATATTTAATACCACTATAATTGACCACTAAATAAAGCAATTTTTCACTTTTCACCTCTCTGCTTCAAACACCCCCCTCTTTTCTGTTAACATATGTCTATACATACGTACATACATATATGTATATTGGTCTTAATGGTCTTTCTCTCTATTTGGCTCTTTAAATTTAATTTAAAAAGAAAAAAATAAAACTTATAAATAATTCATTAAATTATTTATTTTTTATCGAAATAAATTTAAAAAAAAAAATCGTTTTTATGGCAAAAAAAAAAAAAACAAAAACAAAAGTAACATTTTAAATACATTTTAATTATATAAACATACATATGTACATACATACATATTTATTTATTTATATATATACATACATTTATAAAATATTCTAGTAATAAACACATAAATTATTGATGACAGGGGCTAATCGCAAGCACATTTACAAGTTCATTTCAAAATAATCAGCGTAAAGTGGAGTCCTTGAATAAATATAAGAAACGTTTCATCAATACGTATTGAGAAATAAAATTAAAATTTGCAATTTTTAATTTCCAAAATTTATTAGACGTTAAAGTGTTTATTATTATTACGAGAGAGCATTTGAAACGAACAATAACAATAACAAAGTGTTTTAATGAAGAACAATAATAGTAAGTTGTGAAGGTTACTAGATCGAAAATAAATAAAGTTCAAAGAGGACGAAGGATAATAAAACTAATAGCATATCAGTTAATTAGATTTGTCTAATTAAAAAAAAAAAAAATTGAATATAAAATTAAAATAAAGAAAGAATAAAGAATGTAATTAAGCAATATATGCATAAAAAATTAGTATATGCCAAACAAAATTGGGATTAACTATTTCTCCCTACAGCGGAACAGTGTTTATATGGGTTCCTAGCAATCATAATGTGATTGGGAATAAGGATAAGAATAAATTTAGGGATGATTCAATAACGCCCATTACTGTTCTCGGAGGTGTGGACTAGAAGACGTTATGTTAGTCTGTACAAGATGTATACTTCCTATATAGAGTAAGATGGTATTCCTAATGGACAGCGCACATAAAGTCTTCATGAAGTCTTCGATTTATGTTAATAGGCCCTATCTTTAACCTATTTACACCTACCCAATTTAATTATTTTATATGGATGTATTAATATTACCAAGTTGACACCAACTGCAATTGTTTAAATTGTTTTATAATGTGAACAAGAAAGCTTTTAACACCCGTACATTTGTAAAAAGGGCTTAAAACACTACCTTCTCTAAACACAATCTTTTACGTTTTCAATGTAAAATTTTTTTTTAGAATTGTTTAAAAGTAATAAGTCATCGATATTTGTAAATATGTACTTAAATATGTATATATTTTCTTTGTTTTAAATATTTTCCTTTTTGTTTCTTGTTTCACCTTTTGAATATAAGCCAACAACATCAAACAGTTTGAGCCGCTAATATTTGGTCAAGTATACATACATACATACATGTCTATCGTATTTGTTTAATAGCTACAATGTACTTAAAATACGTTTGCAATTTAAACTTAATACTTTGTATGCATTATTTATTTCCATAATTCAAAAACAAGAAAAAAAATTTTAAGAATATATTGCATTTTTAATATACATACATACATACATACATATACTATTTGGTGCAAAAAGAAACAATAAAAAAAAATTGAGACTGAACAATTTTAAAAGCATTATAATGTTGTAGTTTTTTTTATATTCCTTGTAAATGTAAATATTTTCTTTATAAAACCATAAAACGTTTTAGTGTTTTGAAACCATATGGAAATTTCAATAATTTTTTTTAGGTCATTTAAAATACATACATATGTACGTATGTATGTATGTGTGTGTGTGTACATATAAAGAAATTTATTTAAAAATTTTGTATGAAAATTTCAAATGCATTGCAATTCTATTTAAAATGTTTAATAGCCTAACGAATTGACAAGTGGCGGCTCATAATAATATAAAGAAGCCCCTTAGATTAGTAAAGTAGTGACAGCTGTCAGTTAAATTGTTTTCAGTTTGAAAACAAAAAGTATTAAATATCAAGTTATTAAATTCAAAAAATATTATAGAAAAAATTTCCAACTACACAATTGGCAATATACATGCTGTTTTCATTTTTTTTTTTTCTTTATCCATGTCTATAAGTATTTAAAAGATAAAACTGAAACATTATAATTAAACAAGATCATAATTAAATAGTCAGCATGCATTCATCTTAATTAAATTGAAATTATGGGTATCTAAACCTATATTTTTCTAAATGTCAGCTACTAACCTAAAGACACTACTTTAAAGGCAATTATTTGATTAATAATATGAATGCAAAAGTATAATTTAAAATCAAGAATTAATTCCTTTACAACGAAATTAAAGAGAGAGAGAGAGAGAAAGAGCGAGAAAATTTATCACATTTGCTGTTTAATTAAGTTATGTAGAAGAGAGGTTGTTAAAATTATTTTTGGATATTAATTATAAAAAAAAACGACCAAATTTAGTTAAATGTTGTTCTTGTTGTGTTTAGTTAGTTAGTTATTCAAAAAAAAAAAAGTTTAATTTATTATCAGCAAAAACCGAAGAAAAAATGTTTAAAGTAAAACAAAAAAAAATATAACGAATTAAGCAAAAAATTAACGAAACGTAACGAACAATTTGCTCCAATTCACACACAATATGCAAATTTATCAACCACAACAACAAAAACAATACAAAAAAAAAAAAAAAATTAAAATACAAACATTAAACAAATTACTAAAGACAATATGCCTGGCAAAATACATACATACATACATACGTACAACAACAAAATAAACTTAATTAAATTTAAATTAACTGAATAAAAAACACACATACACACATTATCAGAGAATCAAAATAATAGGTCTGTGTTTGCATTATAATATAGAAGAGCAAAGAAAGCAAAGGTGATTTCAAAAAACAGAGGAAGGTAACAACAGCAACAACAAAAAGAAAAAAAAAAAATGCTAATGAAATACATAAATTACAGAGAAAAACAGAGAAAATCAACGAATAACCTAAGCAAACAACACCAAATTTCAAAGGGTTTCAAACAAGAAATTCTGTAAACCGATTTAAATTTTTTTAAAATAAAAAAAAAAGCCTTTAATTAAATATTTGCAATATTAAAATTAATTCATCATTCTTATCGCTCTTCATTACAATTAAAATAAAGCAAAAATAAACAAAAAAAAAAAACTTACTCGCACGACCAACAATGGCTACAGGGATACGTACAATAAATAAGAACAAAAACAAATCCTGAAAGGATGACCACAGAAAAAAAGGAACACAATAACAAAAACTACAAAGAAAATTCGGTAAAGACGTTTATTTAAATGAAAAAATTTATGGCGAGCGAAAATATTTTAAATTATAATTTAAATTTTTAATAAAAAACTAAAAAAAACTAAGAAAACACTGAATAAACAACGTTGAGAGGAAATAAAAACGGAGAGAATGAAATTTTGTATAATGAAAGAAGACAACCTCAATTAATTAAAAATGTTCGTTAATGAGCAAACGTGGGTGGTTTATTATTATTATTACTATTATTATAAATATATATACACACACATGCATACACGCACACAAACAGACACTAAATAACGTACGCACACACATGCATACTTAATAGTGTGCTTTTCATAAACATTTTATGAGAGTAATTTAACTGTGAGCATTATTTTATGGCATTAGAAATTAACACACTGAACTTTTGCCAGTTTTTTGTTTTTGTTTTTGGTTTTAGTTTTTTTTTTATAACAAAAATAACAACAAAGACCAATTCAAAGTGTTTGTAACAAAAACCTACCGGATTTCCGTAAAACAAAACCAAACGACCGACTGCTAAAAAGTCTTGTGTTGTGTTTAATTTTACAAGAGAGAAAAAAAGCCTTTAAAATTCATTCGAGTTAATGCATATCATTTCTCTACTCTACTCGCATTAAAAAGACAAACAAATACAGGGTGTGGAGATTCAAAAATTTTAAATTGAAATATTGAAACTCTTCTTTAAATAAACCCAAGGTCATCCGTTAGTACAAAATTCAGTTTTATTTCTGTCTCATAAAGTCTTATTTACAAGTTTTAAATTTTGTGTTCACACCCTGTACATAAGCTGAACTACATACAAAAGTGCAGGCAAACTTGTAAGTCAGTTACTTACTTATGTATGAACAAACACTTTAAACTCACAAAAAAATGTTAACAATTACGCAAAAAAAAAAAGGATGTAGGATGTGAAATGAAATATAATTTTATAAATTGAAAGTAATTTCTAAATTAAAAAAATTGGTTAATAATATTGAATAGAATATTCTCAAAAACTTGCTTATGTAAAAAACATTTTTTTAACTATAATTTAACAATGAGTGTCTTGTTTTTTCTCCATTAGGCTTTTCTCCATTTGGGAGCGGTGTTTTTTTTTTTTTACCGCTGTGTGTAATTCTATATCTATTGTGTACATACCCAAACGAATACTTTCGTTGATTTTTTTCAAGTTTTTTCTCTACCATCATAGCGTTAAACATACTGACTGACAAGACTAGCTGTTTTGTGGAGCCTTTATATGGCATTAGTAGCAAGCAACTGCAAATGACCCATTAACCATAAAAGTTAACAATTGGGCAGGGTCATCAAAGTCTTTCTTTTATGTTTTATTTCTTCTGCTTTATTTTCCTTTTTCTTTTTCATAACAAAAAAAAAAAAATGGGTCTTTAACAATTAGAAAAATGTTGTAGTAGTTGTTACTGCCGTTTTATTATAGGGGTTTTCATAGGGGTTTTCTTTGAAATTCAATTAATAAGACTGTTTTTTTTTGTTTCTTTTTGCCTTTGTTTGCCGTTTTCAACTACAACTACTGCAGCAGATTTGGGTTGGTAATACATATGAAAAAGAAAAACAAACAAACCCACATTTTTTTTTAAAATATTATGAATGAAATTGTATATGTCACATGGCATGGCATGAATGAATGAATTTTCATAAACTGGCCAAGTAGTAAATTTATTGTAAAAAAAAAAAAAATCCATTAAATGCACCTACACTTTATTGATTGTAAAAAAAATAAATATTTTAAACAGAAAAAAAAAACAAATTCATTCAAATTTACAATGTGTGTAAAAATAAACGCCTACTTAGCACCGCTTACCTCGAAGTTTAGCCACACTCACGCACGCTGATAAAGCCACATAGAATTTTCTACCTCTTTATTGTAAATATTATTTTTATTTCAATAAAATTATTAAAAAAAAAAAACGAAATAAATGCAATTTTTTTTTTGTCTGAAATGTCAACACACCAACACCTGTTTTTATAAAAAAAATTATATGGAAACCGTCAACCCACATGTCAACTTTGGCAAATAATGAATCAATATTTAAACAAAATGAAGAAGACTTGGCGTTTTTGTTATTTCTTAATTATTGTTAATAAATATTATAATTATACTCTTCGTTTTTTTGTTTGTTATTTTCAAGCAAAAGTTTCTGGCGGTTCAAAGACCTTTTAACAATTTCTTCGATGGCTAATGTTTGTTCATAATATTTAAACAATTACGGAAATTAACTATTTTTTTTGTTTAGCAAACATTATGGTTCTCTTTACTATTATTATTGTTTTTTTTTTTTTGTGAATGTGCTGCATAAATTAATTATTTTTTTGGTTAGTATTAAATGCTCCAATCAATGTTTTACTACAGAAATTTTTCTACTAATTTTCAACCAAATAAGGACATGCACAACAAATTTTTTCAATTTACAATTCAAAACACTTGTTCTTAATTGAATCGCTTCTAAAATTCTAAAAGTCTTTAAATCGAAATACACAAGGAGCTCATGTAATGACCGGTGATAATATTTTCGACGCAATAACGCCCACTTTACAATTGGCCGGGAGGTCTTCTGAGATAAGAAAATTATTATGCAAAAACTACAAAACAAAATCACTTTATAGATCACCGAAATCCTGATAATTTTTTATTAATTTTTATAAACTTGTTAACATTCAGTGAACATGGGGTGATATAAACTCATTGTTAACAAGAACCAACAGGCTCTTCCCCTCTGAGACAGCTGTTACCTTCTTTTTTTTTTGTTTTTTACACGAAATTATAGACTTTTTGAAACAATCAACTTGTGGAAAACTAAATTGCTATAGAGCAACAACAACAAAAAATACAAATTCAATATTAATTGAACAATTAAGATTGAAAGATTACATTTGAACAAACGGTTGCAAAGAACAAACGAAAAATCAGCAACAGACCAAACGTACAGACCCCTAGACTAAATAAATTACAAATTCAAATGAATTTCAATTCGATTTTATTTCCATATGCATACATACATAGTCAAGTACGTACATACATACAATATTATTTAAAACAAAAGTAATTCACTCTCTCACTATCTCTCAAAAAGGCAGAAAAAAAACAAAACGCAAAAAGGCAAATAAATTTTAATTTTTCATACACTTGAATCTGCATCGGTTTCTGTATCTAAATTGGCAATCTTTGAGTATAACTGCCGGCATTATGCGGCACAAGCGGTAGTGAAGGTGCACCACAATAACAAAATTGAAACAGAAAAAAAAAAATTGGATAAAAAATAATAGCAAAAATGTTTTTTTTCCAATTGACAATTAGAAAATGCACCAGCAAAAAATAAAATGTGAAAAACGTTTA
The DNA here is from genome assembly GCA_014635995.1 of Sarcophaga peregrina. Lineage (NCBI taxonomy): Eukaryota > Metazoa > Arthropoda > Insecta > Diptera > Sarcophagidae > Sarcophaga > Sarcophaga peregrina. The sequence goes on from CM025790.1 coordinate 106,993,929, forward strand.
AGGCATTTGGTGTAGCATGGGCAATAGAAATTTAACCCCCCATTTTTTTCAAGGGCTCATTCTATTTATTTTTCGTATAATCAGGAAATTGAAATAAAATAATTGAAAATAATTCCAATCCGTTCAGAAGTGAGTTAACACTCTTGTTTTCCATAAGTAACTGTCCAGAAAAGTCTTCTTGCTGCTAACAACGATTCAGGCTCCCTCTTAAAACGATAGGACAATAACCTAATTAATGCTGTTGTCGTGTTGTCCATAAGTAACTGTCCAGAAAAGTCTTCTTGCTGCTAACAACGATTCAGGCTCCCTCTTAAAACGATAGGACAATAACCTAATTAATGGTGGAGATAACAATGCAAATTTGAGCGATATCTCTGTGTCCGGAACCTATGCAACAGTTAATGATGTGAAATTACCCAGCATTCCTGGACAGGGCCCTTAATAACTCATTTTTGAATCATCAGTATAAACTTCAAGGGCACTCTGTACAACAAAGAATGACTTGTTTGGGGTGGAAGAAAGAGTACTGGAATAATGCTTATTTTCAGTACAAATTTTATTACAAATAGTTACGTATAGGCGGAGACGTCTAGGGAATTGGGTCAACTATATCCAAGGCACAACTATAATCTTCTAGGTGAAGCTTTGAAATTGATTTTGTACCTACTACAATCGTTTGTAAAAATCTTCATCAAATGACGTGAATTGAAGCAAGAGACTGGGAGATAGACAAAAACTACAAAAACAATGAAACTAAAACAACAAAAAAAAAAAAAAAGCAGTTGCGTGCTTTCGTAGCCGGAAAGTATAAGGCGTGTGTGGGTGGCAGTCATGCTGAGTATCGGCTAAAAAAAAAAAAAGGTGGCGTCTTGGCCAAATGCCGCCGGCGTTTATTTCCACTGTGTTATTATAAAAATGTTTAAGGCCTTTTTAATGAAAACAATTTCGTTTTGTTTACATTTAATATTGATTTAAAAATTGTTTTTTTTTTCTCTAAAATATTTCGTGATTTGTGATAATTCGCGTTGATTTTTCAAATGTAATCATACCTAAAAAGTTTTATTCAATTCATATGCAATTGCATTTAACTTAAGGTAAGGTATCACAACAGTTTGTCTGTTAGTTAGTCACAATGCCAGAGGCGGCAATTTGAAGCGTTAAGCTACATACATAGCTGCATGGTCAACTGTTGTTGATTGTAATACGTAATAATTTTGTGATTAATTATTGTAACATTGATTGGTATATTGGTACAGGTGTGAGAAAATATTACAAAACGTTAATTTGTCGCTGTTATTTTTTGTGTAATTTCATTTTGTGCAGTTCCATAAATGAAATTAAAAATGACAGAAAAAATATCCAGGCATAGAAAAATTTGTTTGTTCTCCTCTCTTTTACAAATTTCTTCAAAGTAGATCGAGTACTTTTGCCTTGTGAGTAATTATAAATGTACGCGTATACCCGAAAAATAACTTTTCGTTGGTGTATTTAACAATTCTTTGTTTATTTGTAACGAATAAATTTGTACCGCCCGCAGGTTTAAAATGTATTTTTTTGCTTAAAAGTAAACAATTGTTTTGTTATTCTTTTTTTTGTTTTTTATTACTTTTTTAGTTTCGTTTTCGTTTTTTTTGTTTTTTTTTTTTTTGACAATTATTTACAATTACACGCCAAATTCTCTATTCAACAGGCATCCTATTCTTGTTTCTTTTTGTTTTTCTGCCTTTGCTTTAATGAACTTCACTTTGAACTTCAAGAAATCTGTAAACATACCAGGGCCCCCATTACTAGATTTTAAAATTCTCACTCATCTGAGCACAGACATAAATTATGACCAGGTAGATAGATCAGCAATCATACTTAAAAATACGAAGATCTTAAAACGGAAATATGGTGTTCATGTTGCGATTTCGTTTTTCGAAATGTTTTACTTTGTATTTGAAACAGATATCAAGCAATTTAGGCAGTTACTTTGTAACAATCAAAGCTTCTTTATATAAAATTTCATGATTTTAAAAGGAAGCAAAATATCTACATAAACATTTTTCAAACAACAACAACAACAACTACAACACAATTGTAAAAAGAGGTAATTTCTTAGTTTTTATTTTGCTTTTAATTAGAGGTTTTAAAGCTTTAAAATATGCCGCCTTATAAAATTGGTTTTTTAAAGTCTACAGCGTGAGAAATTTTAATAAATTCTTAACAAAAAGGCCTTTACTGCTAAACAAAATAAAAATAAACCGCTTTCCAGGTGTTTCAAAAGGTAGCCAGAACTACGACTTATTTGATTAAGATCGAATTTAAATTCAAGAGACTTTAATCTTTAAGCAGATGTTTTTTTTTTCTTCTTTCCTTTTCTATATTTCATAACATTTAACATTCAAAAAGCAAAAAAAAGCGGAAATTTGAAGAGTTGAAAAAAAGGAGACAGAAATTAAATCCTGAGTTACCAAAACAAACAACTTTTAAATTAATAATAAATAGAAATTAAATAGAAAATATAGGCTATTTACTACAAGAAGAGCGCAATGCAATGAATATTTGGTTTATTCAGCTTATTTGGCGACTATTTTTTTTGAGTGTAATTACAGCCCTAATTAGTTTTGTGTGAGAGACAAAGTATCTACTCTTTTTTTGAATTCAAGTTCATTTTTATTACAGTAATTTAGTTTAATTTAAATGATTTTCCACTCTGTCTATGTTTTTAAATATTTTTTATGTAATTATCATTATCAAATATGTATGAAATGAAAGGAAAAGTACATTTTAATTTATATTGTTTTTAAATAATAATTTTATTCAAAACAAACACATTGTTTTCGATAGGTTTTCTTTTCAAGCATTATGTGTTTGAATGTATATTTTCACACAAAAAAAAAAAAATCTTAGTCGTTGTTGTTGTTTTTTGTGTGGAAATTTTATAAATTGTTTTCGGTATTAAACCCTTAAAAATTATTATTCTGCTGCCAAGCGTGACGAAACGTGATTAAATATAAAAACAAAAAAAACATTTTCCAAAACAATAAAATAATATCAAATAGAAAAAGACCATAACAACAAATACAAAAAAAATAAATTGGGGTGGAATGCTTTTCATTTTCCTTTCCGTATCAAATAGGAACAAAAAAACAAAAATAAAACCAAAAACAAAATCAACGTCAGTTTAAACAAAAGTTTTTAAGTTTATTTTTTAAAATCAAATTATTAATTAAAATTATGTTGCATTTAAAACAGGGAAAGGAATATAATGAATGAAACTTCCAATTTAACTAAGATTTTTTTAATTTTTTCTTGTTAACAAAATTAATTTTATATCCCTTCCTTCAAATGAATACAACATCTTTACATACGTATGTATTTAAATGGCTAACAAAGTATTGAAGAATAATTTTTTTTTTTTAAATTCAAAAACGACACGCCACAATGGTTAGAAAATTTATGACATTTCTTTTACTTGGACTGTTTGACAGAAAACAACAGCGTATAAATTTCAATCAGTTTCTTTAATCTAACAAAACACACAAAAAATAATTTAAAAAAAAAACTAAAAACACAACAACAGCAACAAATGTTCAAGGTTAAGCGGAAAACAAAAAAAAAGGAGCCAAATTTTATACAAAATTTAAAAAAAAAACAAAAAAAACAAATAAAAAATAATTTGAATAAAACACTGAAAAAAAATAAATTTGAAAACTAAAATAATTTTCTATTTAACTAAATGGCTTGATACTAAAACTTTGCAGTTAGAATTTGTGGAAGTCTTTTAAGAAATTAATCAAAATAGTAAATATTTAATATAAGCCGTATTTTCTTTCATGAGTAACACTCCGTCTGTCTATGTGTATTTTTAAGTATTTCAAATAATTTTTTTTTTTTCAATGTATTCTTTATGCTATTATACCGCTAATATTAATTTAGAAAGAGAGAAATAATAAAGCAAAATAAAATAAAACAAAATCATGCTAAATAATTAAAAACTGACAAGAAGAAAAATTGTTAAAATGAAAAAAAGTAAGCAATTCTTAACAAAAAAATATAAACTGGGAACTGAATACGAAAAATAAAAAAAAAAAAAACAAAAAACAAAAGTCAAAACCAGTTTTAGCCAAAAATTTTTTGTACATCGTAAAATAAAAAAAAAACAAAAACAAAAATTATTGTTTAAAAAATCTAAAAAGTTCTAAAACTCACATTTCAAAAAAATTAATGAGGGTTTCAAACAAACAAACAAACAATAACACGAACAAAACATAAAACAGAATTCAAAAAAACAAAAATTAAAAATAAAAATAAAAAAAATATTATAAAAAAAAAATGAGAGAAAAAGAGAAAAAGACAAAATAAAACATTTTTTTTCGTTTAAAAATAAAAGAAATTATATTTAAAAGCCATGTGTAAAGCAAAAAATATGCTGGAAATTAAATTTTTATTCATTTTTTGCTTTCAAACTCATACTAGTATGGTATGTAGTTTTATAGCCGTTTACCAAAAAAAAATTTTTTTTTAATTTTTAATTTTACGTCAATGATTTACATTTTTAGCATTTGAATATTTTAAAAACCAAATTTAAATTGTAAAACTTTTGTTTTAAAACCCACATTAATTGCCTAGAATGAATCAAAAAACAAAAAAGGAATATAAATCAACCTAAATAAACAAAAAAAAAATAATCTTAAAACAATATTTGACAATATTTAAGCTTTCTAAAGTTCCCGAAAATGTATTTTTTTTTTAGTTTTGGGTTTTACTTGTGTTTTTCAGTGATTTTGGTAGCTAGCCACGGCTGCTTTGTTTAAGGGGTTAGTATAATTCCCAATTTTCAATAATTTATATCAACTTTTTTTTTTTTTTTATTATTGTTGTTGTTATTATTGTTATTGTTTAATGCAGTGACTTACAATATGGGAAAAGATTGTAAAAATTGAAAAATTTAAATAAATTATGATTGACAGATGAAAATAAATTTATTTCATATTGCTTTAAGCGTGTTATATAATAAATCACAACAAAAAAAAAAAAAAAACACACAACAACAATTCATAAAATTCATATTTTTTAGGTTTTTTAAATAAATATTCTCTTTTTTATTAAATTTTTGCCACTGTTTGTATACGGGGTTTAGAGTTTTTTTTTTCTATATTTTTTTTTAATTTTATTAGCCCACAAAAACCAACCATACAATAACAAATAAATAAAAACAAACAAAAAAAAAAAAACTAAATAAATAAATAATATTTACAATAACAAAAAATAGAAAAAAAAAAAATAAATAGACCAGAATATAAAACTAAACAAACAAAAAAGAAAAAGAAAAAAAAGTATGGGATTTATTGTTGATTGATCTATAGTGGTGGCGGTGTCTAAAGGAAAAATGTTTACTAAACTACCCCAACTAAATATTAAAATAATGAAACACAAAGATACAGATGACTTATTAAGTAATGCACAGCTTTTTAGAAAAACCCCAATGAAAGTGTGCAAAATTTCAATTTCAATGAAAACACAAATACAAATATTTTATTCGGCTATTCTATTTAGTAAATTCCTGCTGTGCAATAACCAAAAAAAAAGCACGAAGAAGCAAATATCGTAATAAAATACTTTTTTTAAATTTGTATGGTTGATGGTTGAGTGTTCTGTGTCGTTTGAAAATCAAAACCATATCAGCCTGTCATGTCAGTCAGTTCGGTAGCAATTTTAATTAGTGCTGCTTAACTGCTAAAAGAACATTTGGGAATATCTTTCCCTCTCTCTCTCTCTCTCTATTTTTTCGATACTGACAACAGTTTGGTTTTTTGTTTTTTTTTGATTATTTTTTAAATGGGACTTAATAACTCCCATATTTTAAAAATAAGTTACAAAATAATCTTGAAAATCTTTCTAAGCAAAGACATACATTCTACATACGATCTAAAAACAAAAACGTTTCCATTGTGTTTTAAATTCTAAGCAAACTAAAGAACTTCTAATGAAAGACAATGTTTGTTGAAAGCAAATACGAATCTAATTCAGCTGTATGCTGCTTTATAAATCCAAATCAATCATTTAAACAAGCCTGGCATTAAAGCAAGCCAACCGACTTGAATAAAATGTGTGGAGCTCTACATTTAAAGTTTAACTATACGAGTATAAATCTGATAAATGTACGCCCTTCTTGCTATCTGACTTGTGTGTATTTGTGTAACTTAAGAAAAACGGAAACTTAAAATAAAAAGAAAAAAAGAAAAACTGTTCATAAAAACTTAATGTACCATTACGATTTTAGGCTTTTAAGCTGTAATAGAGAAAGCCGTATACCATATGTATGTATCGCTATAACAAGGCAAGAATAATCTCTTATCATTCAAATCAATTTCCCAAAACATATCAATTTTTATCATACCCCCTCCCCCCTCCCCCCATCGCCTTATCACCCTCGCAAAGCAATTGTATAAAATATCGTCTGTGAAAAACATTGACATGCCACCCTCCTCATTCAATATTCATGAATAGATTTACAAGCAACAACGCATTTTTATTTAATTTTTATTTTTTGTTTTCTGCTTTTGCAATTCGTTATGCACTCTTACTTCTCATGCTCATACATAACTCGTGACTAAAATGTTTGCAACTCAACTCAATTCCATTTCATTTAATTTTTTTTTTTTTAATTTTTAATCCCAATCTCACCCTCAATATTTAGAAAATCTTGTTGGATTTGTAACAACACATGTGTTAAAACTAAAATCAATTGTCTGTATGCTAATGGTAATGAATGCCAACGTCGTTCTTTTTCTAGTTGCGACACTAGAACAGTGACGATAAAATGTGAAAAATGTGACAGAGCGTTTAGGTCAAATGTATGGACGCAACGCAACATAAATTTATTGCGGAACATAAAAACCACCACAAAGCAGGTTAAAATGCATTCTAAAGTGAAATTGAATGCTGCTTTCTATTAGGACTCGCTTAAGTACAATATATTGTAAGATTTACTTAAAATTTTTTGTTTTGTAAGTAGGAATTGTGAAACTTAAAAACAAAATGATAATTTTAATATTTTCAGACTGTTTTTCTTTCGTATGCATTTTTTTTTTTCTTTTCGTCGGTGATAAAATTACAATTTTTATGACTTTCTAGACATGTATTTCCTCTTTTAAACAAATTAAAAATTATAAAAATAATTAATTTTCTTTTTTTTTACTATGGAAATTGCTCAAAGAATATTACTCACAGCGTCTCTGACTGACATGGCACTAAGGAAAATACGTAATTTTTGTTGTTTTTGTTTTGTTCCATTTAATTTTTTTTTTTTGATTTTGATTTTGATTTTATTTTTTTTTTTATATAAACAAATGCCAAAATTAAACACAAAATGGAAATTTTCAAAATAGTAGTAGCAGTAGAGACGATTCATTTTATTTAAATAAATAGTATGTATGTATGTATGTATGTATATACAAACATACATATGTATGTATATTTGAATAAATAAAATACGAGAAACGAATAATGTTTTCAACTCATATTTTATATTGAAGAGCTAAAAGCCAGCCAGCATCCAATTGAAAGAATTTGACGTTCGAAAAATATTTATTTAGTTAAACAAATAATTTAATTTTATATTTTTTTTTTTAATAATTTTTGCAATGGCACACAGACGTACATACGTAAAATTTAAAAACGCCAACAGATTCGTTAGACTCATGCAACAAATTTAAAAGAAAATTTATTTTTATTGCAAAAAAAGTAATAATAATTCCTTAAGCGCGTGTGTTTAAAATAAATTATAAAACTTATATACATACATACATACAGTGGGTGACAAAACAATTAAAAACTTTTTCAAAATTACACTAAAAATTAAAAATATTCTTAAGAAATTCGCAAAATATTTGTACTGTTTATTAATAAAAAACGATTTCAATGCCGTATTTCAGCAAAAAAAGCACCAATATGTAGTAAATATGGATTTAACAAATGAAAACTTTCAAAAATTATTAGAACATTTTTCTGAGTCAAGAACTGTAAACATTCATGATTTTGGAGAAGGCTTCAACATTTGAATAATAATTTATGTATACTAATGAACTGCAATTTCCAATTTTGTCTGATTAGAACTCATAAAAAAATTTTTGAAAAAGTTTCCACTCTTTTGTCACCCACTGTATATGGATATACATATAAAATAGTCTGACTGTGTATGCAGTGCAGTGTTAGTGTAAATTTTTATATTCGAATTTTTTTTTATGGACTTTTAAACTTTTTTTTTTTTGTTTGCAAATTAAAATCTCTACGACGCGGGATCCACGTTTATTTTCCTCTTTGTTTTTATATACATTAGAGAGCTACATATTTCTGATCTCCCATTAGTGGACTACAGATTCATTGTTTCAAATGTTTCTCTGTTTATATTAATTTTTTTTTACTTTTTTAATTTCAAATCATTTCAAATGAAATGAAAATGTGCGGAGATTGAAAAAACACCTGTTAACACATACACAAACGTTCTGAAAACATACACAGGGTTCATGTTCTTGCGTTAAGTGAAAACCAGCTGCCGCATATTGTTCCGTTCAAAATGCAAAGTTTTTCTTTGTGGAAATCACTGACGCTCATCTAAAATGTGTTTTAATCTTGGGATAAAAGGTTAAGCCAATATTTAATATTTTAAATTGACCTGTATCTTGCAACAAACATTTCTCAACTATTTTGCATTTAATTTTAAATTAATTTTATGGTTTCCGCTAAACTTAACGGAAATAATTGAAAATTCCGTGCTTTCGTCTGAATTTTACGGCATAATATTTTATAGATTTTCTTTAAACACATTTTAAACGTATTCTTAGTATTCTGAGTAAAACGTTAAATAACACTTTCATAATAAAATTATAAATTTGACGATGAAAAACTGCATTAACGGATGTTGCGAAATAATTGAAATTTGTGATATTAAATATTTGATTTACAATTTAAATAAAATATGCTTCCTTCACTCATAACAATTATTTTCGAGTCCTAAAAGTTTTATAAAATAAAATTTCAATGAAAATCAAAAATAATTATTTTTTTGTGAATAAAAATATTGTTTTCGAATAGGATATTTATGCATAGAAGTTAAGTAGGTATGTACCCGAAAATGATTTCTAGAAATTCAACAAAAAATGGAAATTTTTAAATATTTTAAAATAATAATCATAATAATTTAATTATTAATTATTTATTTCGTATACCATGTATAAGCTAAGCTAAGCTAAGCATGTGTGTTTAATTATAAACTTTAATGATACACACAATATACATACATATGTATGTATGTATGTATGTATGTATATATAAACAAATTGAAATAAATTTATGTTAAAATTCAAATGACCATAAAAATCCATATGGTAGCATTCGAAATTACTGAATATAAAATAAATAAATAAACGAAACAGTAAAACTAACACACTTCATACAACATTCATACGAATTCTCACAGTGAACGATGAAAATCAAGTTAAAATAATTCACAAAAGTTTTGTTTTTTTTTTCAGTGCATAAGTACTTTTATTGAAATTCTGAAATAAATCCCAAATCCTAATGTTCCTTTTGATTTGCATGCATCACCATCACACTTGTAAAACTTACCGCAATTATTTCTTGTTATTATCGTTGTTGTAGTAGTAGTTGTTGTTGTATTTAAAGAAAAAATAACAGCTGATTAGCTTAAGCACGAAACAATTTTGTGTGTGTGTTTTTACAGCAGTGCAGCAAATGCATCAGCACACAGCCATATACACTGTGTGTTACTGTATGATGGTGGTGGTGGTGCTGATATTGGTGTTGATGTTGTTGTAGTAAAGAGTAAAAGTATCCAAAAATTAGAATTTCTTTTTGAGAAATTGTAGTAGTGGTAGTAATAACAGCAGTCACAGTTAAAGAATGGAGAGATTAACACTTCATCAAACTTATGCAATTTCAATCCAATGCTCTACATTTGGCTATTCGAATCGATCATAAATATACTTTGCATGTAGATGCACGTGATTATATAATTAATAATTTCAGAAAGTTTTGAGCTGCGTTTATTTTTTTTTTTTTTTATTTTTTTTAATATTTTATTTAAATTTATTTGTAATTTCTTCTTCGATATTTTTTTGTTGTAAAAATTATTGTTTTCAAATTAATCTTTTTTTTTTTTGATTAAATTCTCATAAATTAAGGGCACTGTGGTTAACGTTTTTATTTTCGATTTCTTTTTTTGTATTATTTTGTATACTTTTTAATTTAATTTAATTTTTCGTTTTTCTTCCTTTAATAATTTATTTTAATTTTAATTTAAAGTTTTGTTTTTGTAAGCAGGTGTTTGTTTGTTTTGTTAAAAAAAAAAGAAATTTTATAAAATTGCACTTGGTGTTTTAGTAACTTACTATGTATGTACGTACATGCATACATACAATGTACAATACACAATACAAATATTTTTAATTTTATTTTATTTTATTTAAAAATTTATTTTATTTTTTTATACTCAAATCTACATTAAATTCTCATATTCATTTTATTTAATCAAGAGGCACTTTATATTAATATTTTTTCCTTTTATTTTTCTTTTTTTTTTTGTTTTCTTTTAAAGCGTTTAACTGGGTTTATTCCTTAAGGAATTCCACGCCTTATTGAAAGCGACAATACTTTAAAGACTACAGCATGACACTTTTATTATAAAATTTTCTTAAAAAATTTTCACAACTTCTGTAAGGGATTTGTTTTTGTTTTTGTTTTTTTGAATTTCCCGTTTGCTAGAGAAGGGTCGGTCGGTCATAAAGCAATTGTTAGTTGTTCCGTTTGCAAAAATTTATTTTTATTTTAATTTTAAATTTAAGTTTTATTTGTTTATTTTAGAATAATTTTTGTGAATAAAAATAATGTTGGTTTAGAGCACAAGTGTTGCTTACGCGTCAATTTCAGCTTTTTAAATAAACGCTTATAAACATACTGAACTATCATTAACGTTTAGCGAAAAATTATATATTAGTGAAGAATTCACATTTTTGAGCGATTTGAAACCGAATGTGCGCTCTCTCCTCTCATCTATTCATTCGCCTTTACTTAGCTCCCCACCACTCTTCTTTTCATTTCATTTCATTTCTTTTTTAGTCTAAAGCACAACAAATGATTCTAGCAGGGAGAATAAAAATTGGCTGTGAATTGTTTTGTTGGCTAATGGAAAGAGGGGAATATTGAGGGGGTTGGTAGGGTAGTGAACGTATACGAACTTGACGTTTGGCTTAGCTACGAAGCGTTTGCTCACTTGGGCGACACACAATCTAATAAATTCTTAGCAGAATTAGCAAAACGTACAAACCCGAATACCAAACTGAATACAAAGTAAACAAATGAATGTACAAACATGCATGCATACATTCATACATACATATATCGAGCACACCGAACGAACGAATTGACAAACGAATCACACTTGCCGTAACGTAACGTTATAACCGAAGAGCACAGAGTTGTTTGTATTTGTATTTGAGTTTTAGTTGATGTTCTTGTTATTATTGTTGTATAATTTGGTTTTGTTATTGTAAATTCTATTCTATACAGTGCTATGGCAGAACAAATACAAAGTGTCTTGGTTTGGTCTGGTCTGGTTTGGTTTGGAGATTGAGAGGAAAAAGTCAAATGTTTATCTACAATAGACTCACTCACTCACTCATACACACACACACATAAGCTCGCACATGAATTGTTGGTGTTGTTCTTAATGTGGGGGTTGGTTTCAATTATTGTCTCTTCGTTGTTCTCGCAAAACTGCCATTTTTTTCTATTTCTTTTTTTTTAATTTTTCTTCTTGTTTAAAGTTTTAATAAACATAAACACATGAAATTGTAAATGTTTTTACTTGCTTTTTATTTATTTTTCTTTATTTTTTTTACTTTTTACATAGCCATAGATTCATTCTCTTCTTGTTTTTTGGTGAATATGTTTGTATTTGTTGAATAATTTTTTATTTTTTCATTATTTTATTTAACATCTACATGATACGCTCATGACTACAACTTAAAAAGAACTGAAACATTTATTGTTTTGATGGGTTCCAAAACAGCAAAAAGTTCAACACACAACAACAACAACAACGACACACAATACACTGAAACGAACAGTTATTATGGCAAACGCACGAAAAGCCAAAGAAATACGAATAATATTTACAATAACAAGACGAAAAATGGAGAATTAATAACAAACAAACAAACACAAACAAAAAAACAACAAAAAAACAAACAAAACGAAAGAAACAAAAACAAGAGAATGCCGGAGTATATGAAAAGGGAGAGTTTGTTTTCACCAGAGTCTTAATTTTTTTGGATTTCCGATAATACATGCCGGTGTATGTGCATACGTACATACATGTGTATGCACATTTATGTACTAAGTAGAAAAGAAACATTTACAGAAACAGTAAATTAAGAACTCTAAGGGCCCTCTAATAAAAGAGTTATAATTACTAACGAAGTTTTATGTCAGTTTTTAAGTTCGTAATTAGGTACTCGTGTATTTAAAAATGTTTTTATTATGAGGGCTAAAGTGTTAAATTTTTAAAAGTACATGCATGTGCATGTACTCTTCATAAAAGGGAGCATGTGACACACGTTGAAAGAGAGAGAGTGAGAACTTGTGTGCATGTGGGCATGAAGAAAGAGAACTGGAAATAACAAACAACCACTTTTATTGTTGTTTATCTATTGATAAATCTGCTAACTGCGCAAACGCAAAATGTGTGTTTTGCCGCAAATAAAATAACAAAAACAAAAAACAGAAAAACAAAACACGAAGATCTTAAAAACAACAAAGCTGACTTTATGGCATTTGACATTGCGTGTGTTGAGAATACATATTCTCGAATACAGTGGAGCAGCAAAGCTGGCAGAAAAAACAATTAAAAGCTTCGTTCAACAGACTACATTGAAATTTTTGTAATCAAAATTGGTAATTTTAAATAAAATTCAAGAATTACATTTATTTTACAGTCACATTTACAATTTTTTCGAAAGTAACTGTTATTAGAATTAATGTAACGTAAAGGATACATACTAACCACAGTGCTTAATTATATTGTGGTTCTTACAAGCGTTTGTTACGTTTATTGTCTGACTGTTTTTTGACTTTTTTTTCTTTTTCTTTTTTTGTCGGAAATTCTTTGAAAAGAAGATACAAAATATTTATAATATTATTCACTTACAAAACATGCATACATACATATGTACATACTTACATATATTTATGTATTAAGGGAGAAACTTGGAAATATTCACACACACATATAATGTAAAAAAAAAACATTAGTAAAGCACGTTTTCTTTTTGTTTTTGTCTCGTAAAATCAAAAAAAAAAAAAACAAAAACCAAAAACACTCACACAAAATAAAATACCAACACTCACGCACACACCCATTGCAAACGAAGAGTGGGTTAGAAATCATAAAAAAAATGTTAAATTTTGTAGCTTTTAACTTCAACTAAAGCTTTCATGTACTCACTTATACTCAAATACATACATACATATGTAGGTACGAGCAAGCACAAATAAAAAAAACAATATGTACATAGATTTATACTAACACATGTACATACATACACAACTAATGCCGGTATGAGATGCATGAGAAAACTAAACTAAACAAACAACAACAAAAGTGCACTCTCTGGTACACTCACATACTCTCAGCAAATTTTCGTATTTATTTTTAGCTGCATTAAATATATTTTTGGTAGTTTCTGTTTCTGTTTCGATTTTGTTGTTGCTGTTGTTGTTGTTTCTTTTTTTTTTTTGATTCTACTTAAAAGTGAAGTTGAAGGTCAAATTTGATTTAAGCTCCTTTTAATTCTTTAAGAGAGCCGGAGACAATTAATTTGTGTTGTTTCTTCCATTAGAAGGCTCTCTTGCCAATGCTGCGCTTGCGTTTTATTGCATTTGCATTTGTGTGTCAGGCTTAGTCATCATTCAAATTCATACGCAACACATACTTACATACACACATACATACATACATATATTTAGTATTTATTCATTTGCTTGTGTAACATTTAATGTTGCTTCTTCTTGTTCTCTCTTTTGTTTTCTTATGCGCAGGAGGTGACCTTGATTTTGTTTATCGTGGTTTTTGTTGGTGTTTCTTTTTGTTTTTTTTTTTTTTGGCAGCTCCTCACAAAAACAGAAACAAAAAAGGAGGCACGAAAGCCCTAAAAAAGTTTGACGAACTAGAAACAAATATACGTACGTACGTGCTACGTATGTATGTATGCAACTGCTGCTTTCTTATCGGTGTGAAAAGGGGATTAAAAATTCTTAAATATTTTAATTTTTTTAAGTTAAAGAATCTTTTTGATGTTTTATGATGATTGTTGGGTCTTATGACTTTCATAAATCACAACAAATAAACGAAATACAACGTCCAAATACCAGCAAAATATTCCTATTCAACGCATTAAAATTATTACGATCTCTTGCCAGGCATGGCCGAATTAAGAAAATAAACATGGAATTAAGAAAAAAAAAAAAAGAAGAAGATAACATTTTAATTCTATTTTGTTTTTTTTTTTCTTTTTGTTGTTGTTGTTGGCGGTCTATTATTGGAAGTCGCCGTGGTCTAGTAGGTCGTGTGCTGGCTTATTACCCCGGGCCAGACATCAAAATAAAATATTCAAAAAGTGGTTTTTCGGTTTCGGATTTCCTCTTAGCAGATTTCTCGTAAAAGCTCCGACAATAAAGTAGATAAAAATTGCCATGAAAAGCTTCTTAAAAATCTGTCGTTCGGAGTCGACTTTAAACTGTTGGTCCCGCCACTTACGTATAAAATTAACACACACAACATAAGCAGTATGAGAAACTAGGTCAATAATCCTGACTGAAGGGTTGTAAATGATCAATTATGTATGTATGTATGTATGTATATTGATCTACATATGTATGTACAAACATATGTACGTACCCATGGAAGCAGCATTTTGTCTTTGTATAATTTTGCAAAAATTCGTTAACATAGTTTACAGAAGCAAAAAATATTGCTTTTAGAAGCTGAAAATATAATTTTTTGTTTTTTTTTTTTCTGATTCAGAATTAAGGAGCAGCATTCCTTTATCGGTGCCATAAACTATCGTGTACGAATATGTATGAATTGCCTACAATTTTAAGGTACTTTGAACTTATAATTCGTTTCTTATTTTTAATTTTTGCTGCCATTAATGATTATGATCGCTACAGAAAAAAAAACTTCCACTGTCAATTCATAGCTCACAGATATTTAACGAATGCACATACGTATGTACATACATTTCTTAATTATTTTTCTGCTTTTTTTTTGTTTTTTTTTGGACTTCTTATCTTTATCAAATAGAATTGAAAATGACGTATTTATTAATAAATTGCAAAATACACCACTAAACACAAGTATTTACAAATGCTAAGACAACATAATAAATAATATTTTCTGTACGATTATTGAATTTGCTCTTATCTTGCTGTTTTATTTAATTTTTCATTTTTTTTATTTTTTTATTTTTTTCTTATCCTAAAGAAACCTCTTCGATACGATAGATAAGACTTCAACGCCTCAAGTCATATTGGTCAATTGTTTATGCACGTACACGTCCACGTACACCGTATATTAACCCGTTTAAAGAAACAAAAATTATAAAAAATTTTCAATGTTATAGAATAGAACGTTTTTACAGTTTAATTAATCAAAAAATATTTGTTTTAAAGCTATGACGGGTAAATAGGATAAGAAAAGTTTCGAATCTCTTTGCTAACGTCAAGATTTGTATTTTTAAAGGGTTAAAATTTTCGATATACATTTGTATATACATATGTAGTTCACGTTACTTTTGCCCCAAAGGCATACAACATTGAGAAAAATTATCGAAAATACATATTTCTATACATATTTACAGAGGTGAAAAAAAGAACTCGTTAAAAAAGAATTTCTGATATGCTAAGATTGCTTAATGATAAGAAAATATGTAAAAAGCGTCAATATCATCAAATAGGTCAAATTAAATCTAAATTAAATTCAATTTTGCTAAAATTTTATGAAAACCCAAAAATAACATTTTACAACCGGCTTATAATTTACGCTGACAATTCTCTGCATTAACCCAATTCTCGAATTATGAGTATTTTTCAATGCCAATGCGCTCATGTCAATAAATATGAACGTAAACAAAAAAAAAAACTGAAAAAAAAAATTGTTTTAAGAGGAAAACACAAAACAAAGTATTTTTTTTTTTTGCATGCAGCAAAAGGGCCCACTGTCGATCAGCGAGACATACATATGTACATACATAGAAGCAATATTTAAATGCTTAAATGTTCACTCTGCTAGTAAGTCAAACATCACATCACAAACATCTCATCAATCAAAACCACAATTTTTTAATTTTTTTTTTTTAAATAATAAAAGATTCATACGCGAGGATATTTTAACATTGCGGAGTATATTTTTATGTTTGCAAATGATGAGCGAGGCATTATGCCAAGTCACCACACCACATTACGCCTTCACACAAATACAAAAAAAAAGAGAGTCAAAATGATTTCCTCGTTCGTTTGTAAGGAAATCTGAAAATCCAGAATGTCGAACAAAAACGATTCTTCTAATCGTTTTTGATGGACTACTGCGACTACGCAAAGTACAACAAAACAAAAACAAAAAAAAAAAACATTATGAAAAGAAAAACAACAAAAATATATTCATACATACATATGTATTATACGATATTAAATTTGCTTAAAAAGATACTTGTTGGATCTGAAAAAAAAGATTCACAAACAATTTGGAACGCATACGTTAAACAGCACACACGTACTCAGGCAAAACATTAAAATTTTAAAAGAAAACGAAAAGCAAAAAAACAAAAAAAAAAAACCAACAAATAAAATAAAATTTTTATCATTTAACGAAGACCATCTTAATGCTGCCTTTACCTCCTCCAAATCCGCAGAAAATTTAAAAAAAAGAAAAGAAAACACGGCAAGCAATCGCAACCGGTCTACTATTGAAAAATATAAATTGAACACAACTACACATACTGATACAACAACAGCACTTGTTTTTGTTTATGCAAAAACAAAAAAAAAAAAAAAAAAACGAAAACGAAAAGAAAAAGAAAAAGTAAAAAGATCATTAATAAACACACAAATGCAAGAAAATAAAATCAAATACAACTATTAACAATGAAAGCAAAAACAAAACTATTAACCGAATAAAACAATAAATATTCCGAACCACTAACTACCATCAGTAGAGACGCCAATATGACCGACCGACCGACTAACTAACTAAGCAAACAACAAAACATCGAAACAACATCGTGCCAACATGCACTAGAAACTCAGTAGCGAATGCTCCATCACCCCGCTCAACCGACCACCGACCACCGACAACCCACATAAAGCAATCAATTTAACGCAAAAGAAAAAAAAACCAAACAAAACACGAAAAATAAATGAAAAAAAAAAGAAAAAACAATAACAATAACAAAGTTAAAGCGCACAGTCAAGTCGCAGCGTCAAATTGTTAGACAGAAAGTGGGTCGGTCTAACGTTTGTTAAGATTCGTCAAATGTTTGTGAATGTGAAAATTCTATTTTTAGCCGAAACTCTCATCATCGGGTACCAGCGATTTGTCAGTGATCACGTTATACTTCACGTTGATTGGCTGAAGCATTCGTTACGTCGACTACGCGAAATAAACGACAAACGATGAGTATACGAAGTTCCAATTGTCGGGTTAGTCAAATAAATGCTCAAAGCTAGAGAATTACCAGTACACACAATAAAAAAAAAAAAAAAAAAAATCGCAAATGGTTTTTATTTTTTGTTGTCTCTGTTTTTTTTTTGTTGTTCATATAAAAAAACAACAAAAACAGAAAAACTCTTTTAATATTTTATTTTTTTTATATGTGGACGTATTAACGTATGGATGTATGAACGTATGGATGTATGTATGCATCTACATATGATTGTATGGCGGCAACAACAACAGCAAAATACACATTTTTTGCATTGTGCCATAAATTGTTATTGTACAAAATCATTAAAGTATTTTAGCTTATAAAGTAGGGACGTAGGGAAGTGATAAAAGGGAGAGGGAGAGAGAAAGAGAATGAAAATGAAAATGACAATAACAAAAGTAGATTTATGGAGCCTTTATCAAGCAGCTTTAATACAAAACACGAAAACAACAACAATAACTAATAGAAACACCTCGTTTAACACTACTTTACCTCTGTTCGCAGTGCAAAATTTCATATTCTCTCTATCTCTCTCTCTCTCTTTCACTATAACACACTCGTGCTCTAACATACTAGTTTTTTTATTGTTCCTTACTCTTGTCTCCCCACTTCGAGAGTAACATTATAGAAGGTGCCTTAATGTTTTTATTATAATTCTTCTCTTTTCATTTTTTTGTTTCGTTTGAACCTGTGTATAAATGTTTTTACATTTGTGTGCGTATGGATAAGTGTGTGCTGCTGTTCAGTGCTGTGTTTTTGTGTGATTCTTTCTCATTTAATATTTTGTTCTAAATCATGGTGCTGAATAATTTTGTGCGCCTGGTATTGAGTGAATACACTACATTTGTACGAAATTGTTTTTGTATTTTTTAGTTTTTATTTTATTTTTCTTTTGTGTTTCTTTTTTGGGGGTATGAATGAGTGATAATAATATTGTACGGACACACACACATACATACATACAGCAGATAAATAATATTTTTTTTTTTTAATTATGTGAGTATTGGTCACGGAGAGAAGAGTTATAAATGTGTTCAGTATGTTGTGGTCTTGTCGTCTTCATATTGTTTTTAATTTAATTTAAATCCCGCTGTCTTTCGGTATTAAGAATTTAGAAGAAGAAGAAAGTCAGCAAGTGAATGTGAATGTTTTTCTGTCTGTCTGTCTGTCTTTCTGTTTTAAATTTAATAAAAACAAATTAATTTTAGTTGTGTCGTCTTTTTTACTCACATGATTAGAATTAGAAGAAAAAATAAAAAAAACAAATGCCTCTTAAGCTTTGAATTGATAGTTTAGTTTAGTTTCATTTCATTTCGCACCTTAATTGTCGTAATTATTTTATTTTTTATCATAAATTTTGAATAAATTTTAAGCCTCAGACCAATTCAATATTAAAGTGTTAATCAATGCAATGCATGAACCATTGTTTCTGTTCATAAAGTGTTAATCAAAACAATTATTTTCTCACTTCCACATACAATCTTCTCTCTCTTTCTCTCCCTTTCTCTATCGCAAGCTTAACAAGTGTTGCTTGCTTTGTTTTTTGTAAAATTAAAAGAGTAAAGTTTTGTACCTTTCAAGCTGCTACTCTTTAAATGGGGTTCGAAAGTATGTTCGTGACATTATAACCTTTCAATGCCATCGGTATCAACTTAAAAATGCTTAGTCTTAACAAACAAACAAAAAAAACAAAAAAAAAACAAAGAAAAAAAAGGAATTAATAATAAAACAATCGAGACCTTTTACACAAACACAAACTTACACTCACAGCACTCACAATACATAAAGACATGCCATATGATTAATAGTAATCATACGCCTTGCTGTATAACTTGTACAGCCGTACGTATAATGATTATGATAAATTTGTTAAATTTTCTTTTCTACTCTATTCAGATCTTTATATGTAATCTTTAAAGGTAATTGTTTTTTATTTTGTTTATTTTGTTTATTTGTTTTGTTGTATGACATTAATTATATTTAAAGTTTATTTTCATTGTATTATACATAGTAACTGACGAAAAAAAACAACTAAACTGAGACACTGACACATAAAAAAAAACGTTGCTTTTGACTGTTTTTAGCAATAAATCGTTGATGGCCACCATCTTCCATCGCATAAAACGAAATGTGAAGCACCACCAACGCCTTTAGAGAAGAGAAAATTTACGAAAAATTACACAAAAATAGATTACAAATGTTGAAGAATAACAACGTGGCAATGCAAACTATTCCAAGAAACACAATCTAACATAAAATACCAACACCATGGTAAATGGAAGTCACAGTGGGATTCCTTTTAATATTTTCATTTTGTATATGCCACCATATGTACGTATGCCATTGTGTATGTTGCCATTTTAACAGCTGTGGGGTTTTTTCTGGGCTTCTTGTGAAATAAACTAGAAAACAACTACAACTACAACAATAACAAGAAACAAAAAAAAAAAGATATCAAAAAGGACATTTTATGTTAAACTTTTTTATACCACATTTGTTGTATAGAAGTGTATATGTATGTGTATATGTATGTATGGGTAACAAAAGCAACAATTTTCCTTTAGAACAGTCATATAATACAATCATATCGTAATATATATTTACATACATACATACACACATACATAAGTATGTATGTATGTATGTATATGGCGCCACTTTGACGTGGCACAATGGCGGCTGGCTCAATTTCATTTTCATTTCTTGTCATGTTTCATGCTTTTCCATGTTACGAGAGCAAACAAATATTATCGTAAATGGTCTCTATCCTCTCTCTTTCTCTCTCCTAGTGCATGAGTATGTTTGAATGTGTGAATTTTTCCAATTTCCAACTACCACTACCACCACAGCACACCACACCACACCATCCCAACCACAAAGTGCATTTGTATTTGAAAGTGTATTTGTTTGTGTTTAAATAATGTTGGCGTAGAATCGTAAAACCAACTGGCAACAATATAAAATAATCGTCAACTACAACAGCAACAATAAAAAAAAAAAATCGTATATTTTGCGTGCGTTCACGACTCCGAATTGCTCATAAAATTTGCAAACACATACATACATACATACATCCATATGCATGTATATGTATGTATGGACTCGTAATGGCGATCCTACCCTTGTATTTATTTCTTCATTCCACATTTCGTTTCATTTTCGTTTTCCTATCCGCTTGCTTGCCTGCCAGCCTGCCTCCCTGGCTGCTTGTCTTTAATTAGTGGCAAAAAGGACTTTTAACTGTTTTAGTTCTTTCCATTTCTGTTTCTGTTTCTGCTTCCTTTTGTGCTTTTGTTTAAATATTGAATTTCCTAGAAAACTGAATCAATATTAAACTCTGCTCTTTTCTCTCCCTCTTTCTCTCTCTTCCGCTCTCTCTCTCAACTGTGTTTGGCGTTTTATAAGGGTCACGCATACAACAAGACTTGGGAATTTGTGTTCACGGACTTCTTTTCATGTTGATTGTGAGGGTCGTAAACATTTTTTATTATTTAACTCGCCGAAATCAGCTGTTCTTTTATTGGAGTTTTTTAAACATTTCATGCCTATTGCATAGGAATTTATAATTCGAATAATTACATGAATTTACATGAAGTAGAACGTAATTAAAAAATTCTTTTTACGATTTTTATTTTTATTTTTTTTTTTTTCATTATGACTTTGCTTTTAACGTGTATGTATTTGTATTTGAATGATATTATCGAGTATTACAATAACATTTCAATAAGATTACATTTGACAAAACATCTCTACAAATTGCTTTTGTTCGTTAATTGTTTTGATTGTTAACAATAAACAAACAAAAAAAAATAACAAATTTCTTCTTATTTGTATAGAAATTTTTATTTAAAATAATTTTTTTCTATGGTATTGCTTCACTAAGCCCCATACAAGGACTTTGTGATTATGATAACAAACGGGAATTAATGAAAAATTTGTGTTTTTGTTTTTGACAAATTAATTTAATGCTTTAAGAAATAAAATACAAAAAAAAGTTTTTGTTTCTGTTTTTGTTTTTACGTCGCTTTCAATTTCTTTTCAATCTGAAAATGATCAATTGTTCGCAATATTGTTTCGACTTAATAGTTTCTTAATAGAAATGTTGCCTGAAAGCGCTACCTGTTTTCATATTGTTTTTGTTTTCGCTTGTCTGGTATTTGTTTATAATTTGTTAATATACCCCCCCCCCCTTTTTTTTTTGTCTGGTAGCCAGTGATCTTGAACTTTTAAAGTGGTTATTGTCTGTTTTCAAAACAATGTTTCTTAATTTTTGTTTTCCTAATGGATAATGTTGTTCTTACGATCCGCTGATTTTTATAAATACAAAATTTGTTAATTAGTATGATAATGTTAAAATTGAAGACACTGAAAAGTATTTTCAGTACTTAAAGGCACTTAAGCAGACATCAACCAGCTTAAGCATTCTGTCATATTGTACAAAATTATACACAAATTTTACTTTACCCTAATAAATAAAAAATCTATTCAGACTTCTGTAGTTTTAAATTTATTTTCATTAAGTTGTTAAAAAATCTCTACAATGTTGACAAATATCACGATTTCAATTATTGTCGTAATCTAAATTTCATCGCATACCTATACGGCCTATGTCATGATATTATTTTAATTGATTCTTTAATAGAATTTTTTATTTTGGTCTGGCATTAATAAATCTTGTGTTTTTATTTTTTTTTGTAACGTTAATAGATGATTCAACATGGAAATTATCATCACTCAAGGACGTACGGGTCTCTCTGTAAGATTGTTTCAATTAGAAACACTTTTCACACAGGCATGGATTCATACAGTAAATATTACTATACATACATACATAGAAATGCTGATAAAGTTTTAAACTGATAAGTGATAGTGATTGGTTTTGATGTCCAACAATGTTCAGATCATGTTTTTAAAAATACAAATAATGATCAGCAGTAAAATATTTTTATTATTAATTACGTTTTTCGATTTTCTTAAGATCAAAAGTCGATAGCCGTCAAATAAATAATGGAACATAATACGAGTAATTGTTGGTTCTATAATCTAATTTATAATATCGTCCTCTACTACTCGTCTGCCACAACCTACTACTTAATTTGATTAACAAACGAATGAACAAATGAACGCTCAAATAGAAATGTAATCAAAATTTGTTTTATTTTTTTGTATTTTTTTTGTATTTGATTTTTTTCTTTAATGAATTCAATTTGCCAATACTATCGTAGTAATTGTGACTAACAAAATAAATAGAAACTTTGCTTAACCAATCGTATTTCATTTAATGTGATTTGTTTTGAATTTATCTTTGTTACTGATGAACGCCTGCCCGCCTTTCTTGACAGAAGTGTCCCAACCAATTGGTTTTAGAAATGCTACAGAACCTAAACAATTTTTTCAATTTCTTCAAATTAATTAAGGAACTGTTTATTTGAGTGTTTTTTTTTTTAGACAATGATATCATTAATTATAATGGCCAAGAATGTGAAGAATCGTAAACGATAATAAAAAAATATTAATGCCCCAGTGTCCGTTATAAAACAAAATATTATTTAAATAAATTAATAAATAAAAGTATTATTATTGAATTATTATTACTAAAATTTCTAATTTCATGCATGTATTGTCCAGTAGGATTAATCTAAAATTAAAAGAAATAATGCTGTACACTTGATGTCTGTCATTATTTCTATTTAGTGAACTTCGGCTGTGTTTTTTATTTTTTGTATTTATTTTTATGTAAAAAAAAAAACTGTGGTCATTAAATGTTCGCACTGCGACATCAAATGTTGCACTGAAAGAAACCAAATTTACATTTTCTTTTAATCTGAAATTTCTTTAATGCCAACAATTTTAAATTCATAAAGAAGGATGTACAAGAAACACACACTTTGCTAGAAAATTCAATTCGTTTGCAAGTCATTTTTACTTCAGACATACATTGGCTATGTTATAAAAAACAAAAAAAAAAGGAACTTCTAAAGAGTCCAATCCTTGCATAGAGGGAGATCGTAATCCTGTCATTATGTATACTACATACAGTGGCGAGCACAAAAAATGCAACACTGTGCCATATGATCTTTAATAAGATCTGTTTCAAAATAACGGTAACTAATTTATCTATTTTCTTTTGCTGTTAATTCTTTCAATTATAAGTTTTCAAAGTAACCACAGTTTATTCCAAATTCTGCTTTAAAAAGTTAAATATTTTTGAATTAGTGAAAAAAGTGCAAATTTTTAGCGAGCAAAAAAATGCAACATAATAAAAAAATAGTTAAAGTAAGTTATTTATTTAATTATAATTGAAAATTTCTTAAATAAGTTATACAACATGTGTTTTGTAATAGAAGCAGCTCTCAGCTGACAGCAAAACTGCAATCATTAAAACCTTAGAAGAAGGAAAATCCATGCGTGAAGTTGGACACCTCTTTGGTGTAAATCAATCAACCGTATGTCGGATTAAATCTCGATTTTCCTTGAGAAATAGTGTGGAAAGGAAACCAGGTAGTGGTAATCCTCGAAAAACTACCTCTCGCCAAGACCGCCAGATGATTGCACTGGTTAAAAAAGATCCACGAAAGACCGCAGTGGACGTTGCTAATTTCGCAAATGAGCAAATGGGAGTCTCTATAGGCGTTCACACTGTTCGCCGTAGGTTGAAAGAGGCTAATTTGCATGTGAGACGACCCGCAAAGAAACCTCTCATCAGTGCAATCAATAAAAAGAAGCGCCAGGAATTTGCAAAATGTTACAAGGATTGGTCAAATGAACAATGGGCTAAAGTCTTGTGGAGCGATGAAAGCAAATTTAATTTGTTTGGCTCCGATGGGATAAATTTTGTTCGAAGACCGCCTGGACAGAGATATTCTCCAAGATATCAACTTCCAACCGTAAAACATGGCGGTGGATCAATAATGGTGTGGGGTAAGGAACGATATGTTTAAAAAAAATTATTGATTTTACGTCACGTATTTACAGGTGCGTTTTCCCGTGATGTGGTAGGTCCCTTAACTCAAATCGAAGGAAAAATGGACGCCAAGAAGTACTGTGAAATCCTTGGAGAACACATGCTTCCTCATCTGCGGGAAAAAATGCCTCCTGGTAGCATATTCCAACAGGATAACGATCCAAAGCACTCAAGTCGCTTAGCTCGAAACTTTTTAAGCGACAATGATGTCAATGTTTTGGATTGGCCATCACAGTCTCCCGATCTAAACCCCATAGAAAATCTATGGGAGCTATTAGATCGAGAAGTTAAGAGGAAACATCCGTCAAATAAGAGGCAATTAGAAGAAATTTTGAAAAGTGAATGGGAGAAAATATCCTTTAACACATTAATAGTTTTAGTCGACTCTATGCCTTCTAGGTTGCAAGAAGTCATAAAAAATAAGGGCTACGCCACTAAATATTAATTTTAAGATTTTTTTTGAAAGAATTACTATTTAATTTAAATAAACACATTAAAATTTATGCTGTTGCATTTTTATTGCTCCCATGAAATAAAATGAAATTTAATAAATGACAAATTAATATATCATTAATTAAAAATATTTACATAATGTTATTGATAATAGGTATCTATAACTGTAGGGATTAATAACCCAAAGAAATATTTTGAACTGGTCACCATTTTTTTAAAATTATCGCACTTAAAGATAATTTTACCCAACGTTGCATTTTTTGTGCTCGCTACTGTATATTAATATAAAGATACAATAGCTACACGTTGGATGGAGTAACATAAAATGGACTTCTTCACCAATTTTACCTGTTATACAGGTAAAGAAATTAGCAATTGTTTGGACTAAATATCTATCAAATCATTTTAAATAATACAAATTCCATTCAATTCAATTCAATTCATTATATTACGATTTACTATTGAGTTTATTTATTCTAAACTCAAAGGAGAAATTATTGGAATTAGTGCGAATGAGTATCGAAATCAAAATACTATTTTTTTACATTTTTCTTCTTTTTTTCTTTCAGTGTATTGGATATCGTATGAAATTCAAATTGTGTTGATTACTAAAATTAGTGTAGTTTTGTTTTGTTTTTGTTTTATTAAGTTAGCTGCTACGATACATATGTAGTATGCGTACAAGTCTATTGTTTTACTTGTCATGCATTAGATTAATTTATTTCCTGAGCGGATCTCTATGGAACTGCATTAGAGTGTATCACAATGAATGTTTGTGTAGAGCTTGCTTATACGAAGTAAAAACTAATTTTTACTAATTTTCAGTTTTATGGCCACTAAAAACCGAAAAGTCCATTAATTTATGTTGTTGTGCTAAAACTGCGCACTTTTTAAATACTTATGGTATATACGGACATCCAAAACTTTGTTTTGCTGTATGTAGTTGAAAACAAATGAAAAAAAAAGTGAAATAGAATAAGCGTCTCACTGGAGCCTGAAATGTGAAATAAATTACAAACAGCATTAATAGATTTCATTTCTTCTCATTTTTTTTTTTTTATAATTTTGGCAAATATAAAAAAACAAATTTTTTGTTTTTAATTTGTTTGTCGTTAATCTTCTACAATGTATGTTTGTATGTATGTGAGTTTGAAATCGTGTTTTTAATTTGATATATATTTCTTTGTTATTGGTTGTTTGTTGTTGTTGTTGTACATACGCCAGTTTACGTTTTTCTACTATCACTGTTGGTTGTTTCCCTATACATAAATTTTTGACCGCCGAATATTTGCATATGAAGAGCAAATTAACTTGAAATTGATTGAGTTAATTAAAGTTTAATTTTTTTTTTCTTTCATTTTTCTCATTGAAAATGATAAGTTTCCACAATCATTAAATTAATATGAAAATAAGTGTAAAGTTATTAGGTCTAGAAATATTCAAATATCGATTATGTTTAACTAGTGAAATTTACGTCGATCGATTAAAATTTCGATAAATAGAATTTTAAATTTAAAAACTTTTCTACATTTTGCCATATTACGTAACATTTTTAAGGACAATGAAGAAAGGCCACATAGGCCTGTAACAGACTTATTTCTTTATACTAATCGGAGGCAAAAAAAGAAAATGTTAAGCAAACTCGGCGTTTCTGATGGCTACTTTCGTCTTCGAATGTTTTCTACGTTCCAATCTACAAATGGTTTGCTAGGTTGCCGGTTTTATTTTTTGTTGTTCTTTGTTTTATTTCGTATTACTTGCTTTAGTTAAGCTTTAATATTATGATAAAGTTCTTCTTTTTCTCTAATTCAGATATCGGTTTATTATTGTTTTCGTTCTATTAATAAATTTATATATTCGACCGAAAGACATCTTCGAATTTCATTAATAAAATGTGGGCGTTAAAGAAATTTTGAGAATACCTTTTATTTGTTGCTTTCAACTTTTTAATGTTTTGATTAATTTAATAAAACAGCTCCTCCAAAATTTTATTTATTAGCATTTCATACAAAAAAAATATATAAAAAAAGTTTTAATTGCTTTTAAAATATTAACAATTTTAAATGAAATATAAAACAAGAACGCAAATAATATTAAAATTTGTCTTGATTTGTTTTGTTTTTTTTTTTTTTTGATTTCTTAATTTTAATTTAAAAAGTTTGTTAAAGACAATTCATTATTGATTATAATTCTGTTGTTTTCGTTAAAGCCTTTGCAGAATAGAGATGACAAAAAAAAAAAAAATATTGTTTTAAAATTACCTTACATGAGATTTATCATGTGGTATTATTGCCTTTTTTTTGTAACGCTATTGTATTTATTTACAACGTTATTTACAATATTTGTATAGTTTTTTTTTGTTTTGTTTAAATTTAAAAAGAAACAAAAGAATAACGAATTTTGAAAGAAAGACAGAAAATCTATTAAAATTGTTTAAAAACGTGTTTTATAATAAATTTGTTAATTTACTATGAAATATTATTTCTAATATGAAATTGTTACGGCTGTTAGGGATGTTATCGATTTCGAAATGATTAATCATTTGAAAAAATCTTGAAATTCTAAGCTCGACACTTGTTGGTGAGAATTAGTCAACATTTGTTGGAATATAAAATGATTTAATGCCTGGTATACAAAAGCAACAACATCATGCCAAGACCATTAATATAAATGACATTTTTGGCTTGTTCCTTTACAATAATAGACTCTGACTGATTCTGACTGACTGTTCGTCTGTCTGATTGAATGCATTTAATCATTTGGCCTGTGGTGTTTTAATTTAGATTTAAATTTTAATATCTTTTTTTGTTGTTAATTTTTTCTTTTTTTTTTATTACTTTTAATTTTATTCAATTGTGTGTTGCGTTGTGTTGTGTTAAGTTTTATAAAATTCATTGCGCTGTGTTGATTCCGAAAATGTGTGGGCGTATGTTTAACAATTGAAATTTCAATTACAAATTTGTTTATTTTATTTTTTTTATGTAAATTAATGCCACCACCACTCAACACACACACTTCACTTTGGAATATTTTCCCCCCTCCCCCAAATCACTGCTGCAATTTTGTATGACTTACGGAGTTTGTAGGAGATAATGTTTACTGATTTTACAATGTCACCGGTAAAACTGAGAGCCAACATGACTGTTCTATTGTAAAAAAAAAAATCTATTTTTTTAACATAAACAAAAAAGAGGTTATATTTTGATTTATTGTCTGAAATTTTATATGATGTATTAATAAAGTAAGGTTTTTATATTTCACAAATTGTTAAAAAGAAAAAAAAAAAGAAAAAACATTTATCTACGAAATGTTGGAATAAAATTTAAATTTTTTAAGCGTATTACATTTGCTAACAGAATGACAAACTTTAATTTCCTTTGAAATCAACAATATTTATTCAATATTGTTAATAATAATAAAAATTAAATTCAAAAATATAAAATGATCGCTTGTGTTTGAATGATGCATTATTCTTGGCTATTCCTCTCAGCGTTCTTTTGCTGGCATTAATCATCGCTTATATTTTTAGATTCTTTTACTAACTGTACTCTACTGTTATTCAATGTAAGATAAATAAGAACTCTAAGTCGCAAGTTTTGCTTAATTTATTACCAAACGATTTATTGTAATTAAAAAACATCGAAAAGGAGGAATTTTTTAACAATTCATCACAATGTACTTGTGCTTTGTCTCGCCTATGAAGGAGTTTTAAGTGCAATTTTTATAGCAATTCCTATGATAAATGATTGCGATTAGAGTAGATAATGATCGGCTAAGTAGAGATAAAGCATGTATCAATAACACATTCAATTCAATTTTTCTTCAAGTAGGTATATCATATTATTATTATATAGAATATTTTGCAAATAACATTGAAATTATATACAGCAAGTGCAATCAATGCATAAAACTTAACTGGCTTTATGTTAAAAAGATGAAGAAAAAAATACTCATAAAAATAAAAATACCCTTCTCTTTTATTAAGATAAATTTCATGTGATATTTTGTGTGTGAATGTTTTTTTTTTAAATTTTTTTTTTTTGTTGTGTTGTGTTCCTTTCTAGTTGGTGTAAATATTTAATCGCGTAATGATTAATCATTTTTACACTTCATGCAAAATAATTTCTTAAATGTGATAAATGCCTTTGCGAGCGAACATTTTTGCCACAAACAAAATGTTCTTATTGCTTATGCCTATAATATGTACATACATACATACGTACACTGAACAGCAGTACCAGTGTTTCCCAAAATGTAATTACCTTCATTAATATGAATTCTTATACATTATTGTCTTTAGTAATAAGAATTTTTTGAAAGGATAATGTATTAGAATACATTTGAATACAAGTTTTGGAAATTCTGTTTCATGATTTTGTTTGTGCCTGGTGAATAGCGACTAATGAATGCTACATTTATGATTTTAATGGCTCATTGGAATATTGAGACTATTTTTAAGATTGTTTGGTCTTTAGTTTGAATTGTTTTTCTGTTTTTTTTTTTTTTTTCTTGTAACTTTTCAGCGACAAGTTGTTTCAATCCTTTTATGTAGAATGTTTTCTTTAAAAAGAAAACAAAAATCAATTCATTAAAAATGATGTTTGAATTGACAAACATGACAATTTTTAAAACTTATTTTATATCTCTTTACACTGCCAATTGCTGCTGTTGTTGCCATTTGTTTATTGGCATAAAATATTAACAACAAAGCAACAAAAATAATAAACAAACAATTTTTCATTAAACAAAACGCTCTCGTACTGAGTGACTGACTGACTGACCTCCGTCATGTTGCCTTCACCCAGTGCGTTTTGTTGGTTGGGCTGCACCTTAAATAATAGAAATAATAGAATACTGAATATTTTTCTGTCTTTTCTGTCTTTTCTGTTTTTTTTTAGAATTATTAATTTTATACTATTTTTGCTTTTTGTTTTTGTATTAAAATTTAAATGGTTGTTGTTTCAATAAGAAAAATTATTTAATAAAATAGCATAAATTATTAATTCAGTGAAATATGTACAACAAAATCATGATTTTATTATTTATTTCTATTATTTAAATTTGTATACGTATGTATGTATCTATGTACATATGTATGTATGTATGTCTTATGTATGTTTTTATGCAGTAAAAAATTTAAAATAAAATAAACACTTTCAAGTTCAACAAGATTCGTAAAAAGCTGACAGTGAATAAATACAGCATAGAATTGCAGTTCAATTTGCTAAATAAAATTGATTGTAAAACTTATACGCACCGTAACACTACCAGAGATGTAACAACGGCTGAGGAGGAATTGGCAACGGCACACCAATTCGTTAACCAGAGAGCTCATATTTAACAAAAACATTTTGGTTGAATGAAAAACAATTAAAATTTTCCAAATTAAATTTCTTAAAAAACTAACACATAAAGGTGTGCTTATCAACCATTTTTCAATTTATTAAGAAATAATTTAGACGCCCGTCTGAATTTATTACTTATTGGAAAAAAAAATTAAACTATTTAGCAATTTTTTTTTTTAAATAAAAATTAAAATTATAAAATTAATTGATTGAAAATTGATTTTTTCAAAAATGAAAAGGAAAAAAACGTTTAATTCCGCTTTTCTCTTGTGAAAATTTATGCCCACGCCTTCATATCTATTGCACTTAACGTTTTGCCATGACATTTGAACACTATTTCGCTTATTGACAGGTTTTTTTAATCTATTTTTGTAATTTCATAGGCAGTTTGAGAATTAATCTGAATAAGAGAACGACGGTGTAAATGACTGAGTGTCGGACTGACTCGTTTTGTTTAATTGAAGTCAAGACATATCGATTTAAATGTGATTTGCTATACAAAACGATTTACAATTTCCAACAGTTCACAAGATTATAGTTTTAGCTGCACAACTACATACATACATAGTATGTATGAATAAATCTTTTAAATAAGATTTGAAAAAAATAAAAATAATAAAACAAATTCAACATAAAAATGATAAAAATCTAAATTTTCAACATGAATGCAAATAAAGCATTTAAAACGATTAACGAAAACACCAATTAATCAGGATCTAAATGGAGGCTAAAATGGCAAATAGAAATAATACGAAAATATTTCAAACTGACAATAATTTAAAAAGTTAATGATTGTTGTTTTAATGTATTTTTATTATTATTTTTCATTTCAGACAATTACAACAATTAATTTAAAATCGTTTAAATAATAAAAACAACAACATAGAAGTGGATAAAAAACAGTGTTTGCTAGAATATGAACTTTTTTTTAAAAGGTGTAGTTTGTTATTGATTTATTTTTTTACTTTTTTTTATTATTTAATAATAAATATTTGCTGTGTACTCAAACAAAAGTATGGTAGATAGATAGAGGTTTTCTACGTGGCAACAAAATAATCAGAAGCACTATATTCTGTCTTTTTCTTTCTTCTAAGCAAAAAACACTTTTTAGACAGTGTGTCTGCAATAAGACAATGGAATTTGAAAAAAATATGAAAAAACTCGATGTCATGGTTAAAGTCTATCTATTGCAGACACCAAAAAAATATACAACCATGGCAATAATGACTACAACTTCTTTTACAAATTGTTTGCCATTACTTAAAATATTTATTTACACTAACCATTAGAGTATTTAATGAATTTATATTGAAATTGGTATTAAAAATCGTCTAAAATGTTACTACATTCAACTTAATTTATATAATTCGGAAAAGGAAAATCATAGGTTTAGGATCGATGAAATTTATACATTTTATATGCTTTCTATTTTAAATTTTATGCCAATGTATATAATTTACAAAGTTTACCTTTGATACATAAGAGACAAGCTTGGCTTTCAATGCTTCATAACAATATTGACTCATTCTCAAATAATGTCATTAAAAATTCATAAAATATATCAATAAATACGTTATTTTAACCGATTTGGTAAATAGACACACACACATATGGATACAAAAAAAATATTAAACAAATGTCTTTAGTCATATTAGTACATATACATACATGTGTAGCTTATGCAAATTAAGTTTTATTTTTTCTCCTTTTTTTTTCTTTTATAACCCACCATAGCAAACATAAAAACATAAACAATACTAAACAAATAACAGCAAAGATTGTACAAAAAGAGACTCATAAATTTCTTAACACTTGACAACAGATTAACATTTTTTTAAAAAACTTATAAACAAACTACTACACAGTAAATGAATTAATTTTAAAATAAAACAAAGAATCTACACACACTGCGTCAAACGAGTAAAAGTGTAGAAAACATAGATGGTTCCTCTTCCCATTGACATTAAATTCTTATCAAGTAGAATTAACTGTAAAGAGGGCAGCACTACACTGGCGAAATTCTTCTGCAAACATGATATGGCGATCACGGTTTAGCAAAAACTACTCGATCGATTTTACTGAAATTTTGAAACAACAGACCTAAGGCGAACAGTTTTAGCCCGAACTGGGATATTCTTGATGCGGCAATAATTAATAATTTTATCAAACAATTACGATAGCAAAAAGTAGGGGAAAACAGAAAAAAAAAATCAAAAGTTCACCATTTTTGTAATTTTTGACCTTTTCAAAATATCCTAGCTCATGCTAAAAACAGTAATATTTTTTTGATAAAAAACCAATTCAGATACTCCTGACTTCCTACCCAAAAAAACTGTATAAGGAATCAATTGTTTGCTTTAACGTATAAAAATATTCACTTGTTTAAATAAATTCATGTTTAAAAAAATAAAGTCGAAAAAGAACTCTAAGGAAGTGTCCTAACCCCTTAAGTAATTACCATTTTGTCGCGATTATTTTTGATTTCTAATTCTGAAGATGAAATACAATGAGTCACTAATTAAATTTCTTTATTCTATTAAACAAAACTATTATGAATTGAGCCATTATTAATTAAAATCCGGAGATTAAAATAAAATTTTGAAAATAAAAAAAATTTCACATTTAAGGCTCACCCAGTATCAGTATACAGTAATGAAATTTAATAACATTTTGTTTTAATAAAAAAAAAGAAAGCAAATAAGAAAGTAAAACTATTTAATTCGTATATTTTTAATATAAGTTTTTAAAAAAAAAGTAATGCATGTTTATATACATGTATCTTGAAATTACTTTGTTTTCTTATTTTCTCTTTTTTTTCAATAACTCCTGCAGAAAAATTCTCGTAAATATTTTTAATTCTACTCTCTTTAACTCAAAACAAAGAAAATTAATTAATTCCCTAAAATTTTTTCAATCGCACGTTTTATAACAACACCACACTACGATGCATAGTTTTATGAAATTTTTCTACTAAAACAACAACAACAACAAATCAATTTGAAATACTGCTGTGTGTCTTTCTCTCAATTTGCTATTGCAAAAGCAACTACAAAAACAACAAACATTTACTTTACTACTATTTTCAACCAAATCAAGGAAATTTATTTATTCCCTATATTCACTATTTGCTTTCCATCCCATATTACTTAAGCTAATAAAGGTATGCAATTTTAACTCACCCTATTTCCACTGCACACAGAAACCCCTTTTACAACACTTAGTTTTCTGTAAGACAAGCCATTCTACCTGATCGGAAATTTATATGAAAAAATACTCAATTGCTCATGTATTCTGAAGTAATTCTCATACAAATTTCCAATTTACCAAAATCACTTGCCGTACAAAAACAATTTCTTACGCAAATTCTTTTCACACGCGCACACACACACACACACGAATACATACTTTTTCAGACGCCATTTTTTTCATTTCTTTTTTTCTTGGAAGCACCCCTCATAAGCTTAAAGAACTTATTTTTCTTTTTAGATTTTCATTACTTTCTTTTATTTTTTTTTCATATAAAACTTATGATTTCATATAATTTATGGCCTTAAAATACTTTTTATCACAAAACTTTGTTAAAAACGACCGAATTAACCAATAAATTTTTAATTTTCTTTTTCACGCACGAAAATAACACCCGACCTGTTGGACTTTTATAAAAGAAACTACAAATGCCGCTTTTTAGAATATTCCCATTTTAGAACAAAAAAATCCTTTTAATTTCGTTAACGCACACCTACATACATATGCATGTCCGAATGGGAGAAGTTTTGTTGTGTGTTTCCATATAGTGCATGTTGTTGTTTTTAATTCAATGTTTTCAATTGTAGGCAGCGCTGCCAGTAATTTTATTTTATGTCGTTAAGCCAAATAGACACGCTCATTCAGCACAGGCAACAAATAGGCATTGTTTTGAAAAAGAAAACAACTACTAAGCTAATCATCATTACTACGATCTTACAACATGATTATGATAGAGAAACCCTTTACGTTGTTGATTATTATTAACGAAGATGCGTAAAACAGAACAGAGTTGAATAAACCGTCAGAGTACATATGGAAATGACAATAATGTGAGAGAGAAAAAGAGAGAGAGAAAGAGGGAAAGAAGGAGTTTACGAATGAAAGAAATTAAAAATAATCTGATTGTTGTTGATTGCAAAAATAAAAAATCACATATTTTGGGTGTCTTATAAATAAAAACATTGCATTTATAATGGCGTTAAAGTTTTATTATTCTTTTACCTGTTTTCTTCTTTTTCTTCTTGTTCTTCTTCTGCTTTGATGAACAATTTTCTTCTGTGGCATACATTTTATAACACATTTATCATACAAACAAACACACGCACTTACACTTTCGCTCATGCATTTTATAATTTTTTTTTTTTGTTAACTTAATATTGAAAATAATTAACATTTTTGTTATAATTTTGCACTCGCACTTACACCGACGTATACATACATA
Source organism: Sarcophaga peregrina (assembly GCA_014635995.1). Lineage (NCBI taxonomy): Eukaryota > Metazoa > Arthropoda > Insecta > Diptera > Sarcophagidae > Sarcophaga > Sarcophaga peregrina. The sequence goes on from CM025790.1 coordinate 107,028,924, forward strand.
TTTACTTAACACTTTTCACTTATTTTATTTAATTTATATGATAAATATTTAAACGAATTTTAATTCTTTTACAACAATTAATTATTTTGGACGCCACTCGAACAAAAGACACGGTTAACTGACAAACAAACAAACGAAGTAAGCTTTAGTATTGCCATCTTCGGATTTGTCTAGTTGGTACTTATATGGTACAAAAGGGGACTCTTTAATTTAAAAGTATATTAACAGTTTACATATGTAACAGACCTATATTCCCTTGTTAACATTAAAAACGTACGAAAAGTGCAAAGGATCTTAGTATGTAAGGAAAATACTTAGGTAACACTGTTTACATTCTTATTAGACATCACTGTTTGAGAATAGAGAGATGTGAGTGAAACATAAAAATAAACAACAACAATACAATTATAATTGCATACGCCATTAAAAGAGCATGATATTGGTGTGCTTAACCAATTGTTTCTCCAATTAAAAAAAAAGCAAGAACAACTGCATACGCAAAACTTTTGTGTTGTACTTTGGAAAAATATCAAAGCCACACACAACCACACAAATGTAATCACAATGTGATCACACGCACAAAAGGGAAAAAAGTAAACAAACGTCATCAACCATTGAAAACGTTTGAAGGGATATTTTTAGTTTCTCTCTTAAAAGTACAACGGGTCGAATGTTATTTCCGTGTCAAGAAAAGAAAATTACAAATTTAGTGTTAAATTCGGTTGTTTTTATTAAAGTTTTGGGTTAAGAAGTATTTTAAGTTTATAAATTATAAGATATCATAAGTTTTATATAAAAAAATAATAGAAAGCGATGAAAATCTTAAAAGAGAAAGAAGTTCTTTAAGCTTATGAGGGGTGCTCTCAAGAAAAAAGAAAAAAAATGATGTCGTAAAAAGTGTGCGTGTGTGTGTGTGTGTGTGAGTGCGTGTTAAAGGTGCTGTAAAAAAGGGAGCATAAAAAATTGTTTTTGTACGGCAAGTTGTATGAAAATGACTCAAAAAAAATTGTGTGTTATTGAGTGCTTTTTCAAATGAATTTTCAAACTCTGTGGTGTAAAAGGAATTTCTGTGGGTAGTGTAAATAGAGTGAGTAAAACAGTGGAGAATTTCTAATTCTTAAGATGAAATATAATGAGTCACTAATTAAATTTCTTTATTCTGGTGATGGTTTCGTAATTAATTTATACGGCACAAAACTATTATCAATTGAGCCATTATCAATTAAAATCCAGAGATTAAAATAAAATTTTGAAAATAAAAAGAATTTCACATTTAAGGCTTGCCCAGTATCAGTGTATAGTAATGAAATTTAATAACATTTTATTTTAATTAAAAAAAAAAAAGAAAAAAACAAATAAGAAACTAAAACTATTTGATTCGTATATTTTTAATTTACATACATAAGTTCGTAAGTGTGCCATATTTAAATGATATATTTTTAAATTATCTATTTAAATGCATAGAATACATTACAAATACACTCACTATACGTGTATTCTCTTCGAAATGCATTGTTATCTTTTTTTTCTTTTGTTTTCTGCAAATTCAATAAAAATTCATACAAATTTGATTTGACTTTATTAAAATTTATAAATTCATACTTTTACGCTTAAGACTCAAGTGCATAATGCATTTATATGCATACATACATATGTACATGCATATGTATGTATATGCACATTCATGTAGTTGTAGTATGTATAAAGAAATTTGAATGCAGTTTGTTGATTGATGATACATACACTGAGAAAAAAAAAAGATAAAATTGCATTCTTGGCAAATAGATTTGCTTAAATGTCTATGAACAATGTCGCCAACGATTTCGGTGTTGTATTTAAAACACCCGCAAAATTTCTCCATGTATAATGACATTTAAATGGTACAAACATATACATACATACAATATGTACATATGTATGTATGTAAAAGTAAAATTATTTTATCATCGCTAACTATAAAATAAATTATTTCATTTAAATGCAACGATAATAATGATTTCAAAAACATATTCACTCAGAGATACCCTGTTGAGTGTTGACTGTTGACTCATTGTCTAGCACTTACCGTCATTATCGTCAACATCATTATGGCGTTTAATTTGTATTCGAATCTAAGAATTTAAACAAATACTGCATCTGTTAGAAACAATTACAAAATATTTGTCTTACCGCTCATAATTATTTCTAAGAATTTACATTTCATTTCGTTGAAATAAATTTTCACAACCAAAAAAAAAAAATATACAAGTTTTCTTTGATCTTTTCATGACTCTCTGCATGAGGAGTCAAGTGAAAAAGAAACGCGGGTAAAGAAATTCGTTTTTTTCTTTTTTTCTTTTTTGCTTATCAAGAGCTCGTAATATTTCTTAATCGTTGCAATTTGGTTTAAAATTATTCGCAAATGTTCTTTCTTTTGGCTACATACAGTTGGCTCAGATGTGATCATAAATATGCAAGAAACAAATACAATAAATGTGTAGTTTGTTCTTAAAATAAATAAAAATCGCGCGATTTGATGACAAGCAAAATATTTTATTTGGTTTTATCGCATACATCCATAAGTATGTAAGTATGTTCTCATAATATAATATGTGTTCGCTACCAAACTAATTAATGAGTAAATACAGATATTTTTTTTCTGTTTCAATATAAACTTTAGGCAAAAAATGAAAAAAAAATAAACCCGGATCCTTTAATTTATTGAAACACCAAGAATGCACATTTCCATCAAATTGGTAATCATTTATTCAAACATACAATTGCGAAATTTTTGCAACCTGTGTCAATTTTACCTCAAAACGTTGACACGTTTGTTTTCGTGTATAAAATTTAAAACAAAAAAAAAAATATTTTTAAATATATTTGTTAACATCTTTCAGAATGTGTGTTTTGTTTTGTTTTCAAAATAATAAAATACGTCGCATTTAAGGAAAGTCTTAAACTAAAAAGTTATTAAACGTATTTTTTATTCAGTTTATACATACATATGTATATGAGACTACTTTGCAGTTAACAATTCAGTCATTCGTCTATCCTTCGCATATAGAAATTCTAATCTATTAGACTTCTATAGAAATCGTATTTTAATGTCTATAACTTGACACGACTTACTAAACAAGTAAATTAGCCAGTTAGTTAGTTAGCCAAATAGTTTTTTCATTCCACCATTTACACACGCTCACACAAACAATGTTTTTGTATTCGAAACGTACATATACATGTACATACATATGTAGGTATGTATGTACTATGTATGTATATACATATGTAGTATATTACATCCCATTATTGTGTTATTTTTATTATTTTTTTATTCTTAATGTCGGTAACACGACGTGATTAATGTTTTCTCTACACACCAGTGAAAATTAGAAAAATTTGTCAAGCTTATAGATTTAAATACAATAAAAATGTATTTTTGTATGCAATTTATTAGCTCTGGCTAATATCCAATTTACTAAGTCTTTAAAATTACTGAATAATTTTTAAATAAATAGACACAACTTATTGGCCTAAAATGTCTAACAATTTATAATATAAACACAATGAACTACTGGACTAGTTGTTGACTCCATTTACCACACGCTTCACAACAGGCCGCTGCTAGCCGCCTTTCAGTCAATTTGTTTGTTTCCAAATAACAGCAGCAACAAACGACACTACAACTAGCGGCTATTTTTTTTTTCTTTAAACAATTTTACGCACAACAAACATTTAGTCAAATAAAAACAAATGCATAAACATACAATAATATATAAACATACATACATACATACAATAAATATTGTTGTTGGAATTGTTGGCAAGATTCCCAACAAAGTTTTTGTTCTTATAGTGGCTTTTTCCTAAAAGAAAATATTAAAAAAAATTTTGTATAAAATGAGTCTATCTATCAATTAATGTCCTCAACATAACTTTGAATATATGCAATCTTTAAAACTCTTTGAAAAATTAAAATCTCCAGATATTTGTAAATTTTTGTTAGAAAAAGATTTGCTTCCTTAAATGTCTGCTTTTTAAAAGAATTCTCTTTATCATCGAGCATCAATTTTGTCTTTAGCTGATAGCAAATAAATCTCGTCAATACCTTTTTTGACTAAAAATAAAAGGGAATTTTCTATAGTAACAAATAATGGCAAGACATCCATCAACGTACAAGGTGGCCCAATAAATTAAATTTATTCTGAAATTAATTAAACTGTTGAGAATATTAAAAAAAAAAAAAATTCTTTTTTTTCCCCCTCAAATCCTCTTTAATTTTGAAAAGCCGTTCATTTATTATTAGTGTTTAGAGAAAGATATATCTTGTCTGCTTGATAGGTCCGAAAAATGGACCATAGAATTTCAGACAAATTGTCACTGTCAATTGTGACAGAAAAGTCAGTTAGAATATCTAGGATTTTTATTTTAATTCCAATATTTACAAATCAAATTAAACAACTAGAAATGAAAAGGAACACTAATCGTTAAATTAGCACTTACTAATGAGTAGCAAATTATTCTTATTAAAAAAGGAAAATATTGAGTAAAAAATATTGTATCTCATCGCAATCGGCACTAAGCGACTTGGCACAGTTTTTACTGGCAACGTCAAACCTCAGCTTCCATTCAGAGATATTTCTTAATCTCCCTTCTATTCCTGGCACGTGCAAATGCAAGATTCTAAGCAAGTCACGTTTGGCGGGAATAAGGGATGTGATGTTGGTTATGTAGTATATTTTGTATATATATATCTACAGCGTATATTAAATTATTATATGTGTTTGTAATTATATTTATTAGTAATAATTGGATTATGAAAGAGAAGAAGAATATGAGATTGAAATTACGGGTTGTTTTTCTACACTGTTATTATAAATCAGAAGAAGAGAAATCACCCAACAGAGGATTCGAACACGGAAACTCTTTCTCGACAACTTTGTCTACTAGAAACGGCGAACATCTCAAATAGCACAACCAAACGCTCCTGTGCTGTAGCTGATGATTTAACAACCTATTATAAAGAGTTTTTCACCTAAATTGGTGAATATACCAAACAATGGATTGTATCTTTACTCAACTACTTTTACTAATTCCTAACGTGGGCGCCTTATTTTTAGCTTTTGTTCACAAAAAATTAACTAAAAGTTCACACATTCTTTTTTCGTAGGCGAACAGAAATTTAAGCAGTCATTTTATTTAAAAAAAATTCTAGCATAAGATAAGGGCTTTCAATATCCAACAGAACACCCGGTTATTCCAAATTTTCCCAACAGGGTGGTCATTTTCTTATTTTAATCCTAAAAGTATGTCCATATATTTGCAACCTTTTTATTCGATGAAAAATAAATTTTACATGGTTAAAATTATGCGACCGGTTATTTATCGAGTTGATTCAGATGTAGTATCTCAAATAATTCTCATTTAGTTAATATACATTTATGAATAAGTAAAAAGAAATTTGAATGTTGGTGGTGGATGGTTGTTGTATGGCGCATAACCTCATGGTTCCAATAGAAATCACATAAACCCCACCCTGCACCTGAAAAGTTATAGTGAAAGGCCAATGTACGTGGCGAGCGGCAGCGGACGGCAACAGTATTACCAACCTACAAAAAATTGGTTTGCTTACAAAAGAATCCATCAACAAATTTTGCCAGATTGAATTTAATTCAAACTGGCAATACCGTTACAAGATTTCATTTTTTTCAAAAAAGGGGGCTAAAATTAAAAAAGTCTTTTCAGATAAAACCACCACAATTTTTAAACAAAATAATTTATTAATCGATATTATTGCTTTAGAGATCATTTTCCGTTCACTAGATTTAAGGTACTAGATTAGTTTCAAATAGAATTTAATTACAATCTTTGAAAGTTGGTCATTGTTAAATACGATTTGTACTCCTTGGTCATCCTCTTCTTCATTCTTAAATCGCTTTCTATATGGTATTGAGACTTGGCTCTGTCAAGTGTTCTGTGGAAGCAAATGATGAATGAATTGCAGTATATAACGATAGCGCAGCCTAACATTTCTTTTCCACCTAATTATTAGGTAAATACAATTTTGAACTTTCAGAAAAGCTTGTGTTTCCCGGTACTTTTGGTAATACTATGTAAATAACAAAAAAGAAAACAATAAATAGAAGAAAAAAGTTCTGCCACATTGGTTTACAATTCGTCATTGCCAGAGAAACGTTAAATTTAGTTCAACTTTTAATTTTGCCGCATTAACTTGTAAAAAAAAAAACAAAATAAGAAAAATGGAAAGTATTGATGATGAGCAGTTTATTTCGCCCGTCTTCAGCTTATCAAAAACAAATTCAAGCGGCAAATAAGCCAGCTGAGTGCCGCATGCCGCGCACATTGGCCTTTCTCCTTTATGTGGTTGGTTATTCATCCATCTTTAATCAGATGTGGTGCATTGGGGTTACACGTCCAAATTGGTGAGTGAGAGATGAATACGTCTTCGTGTAATACGACGGACGGACGGGAAAAATTAATGTTTTTGGAAGTGGTAAATTTTGTTTTGGTGAGTTTCCAGTGTGGTGAATAAAATCGAAACTCACCAAAGTCCCGTTATTCGAAATGATACTGTATTATCATATACCAATGTACTGTATATTGTGATTTGGACGATTTGTGTCTAGAATAAGTACTTTCAACTATGTACATGGAGACATTCAACTACATGTCCGGTTACATTATGTCCTGAATTACCAACGGTATAGTTTGTGTTTGAATTAAGGATAATTATCTCGATTTTGGTACTGCCATTTTGCACTGCATACGAACTGTGGTCTTATCTGGATTAGTGTGGTCACAATCACTGAATACAAGAAGTACATACAACGAACGTAGTGTTGCCATTGTGTTGTGTCAGTAAATTCTATTAAAAAATATTGTGTTATCATAAAAAACAAATAAAAATTTAAATTATTTGTTAATAAATTTTTGTTTACTCTTTCTTAATCTATTGAATTTCTTCAAAGACAGAGTTTCTTCAATAAAAAAAAAATATGGATTAAATAAATTTGGTTATTCTTTCGGTAACATGGTATTTTAGTAAATTATCAATTGTATTTACTTCATCATCATTACAGGTACCTTCGTTAGCTTTTATTATTATACAATACATGTCAAACTGCTTCAAGTTTGTCTTTAGCTTAAAGGTGAGTTACGACAAAAAATTTTACTGCCATGGAGAGTTGACGCAGGCGCTTCAGAGGCTTAGCACAGCATTTAGGGCGGAAACTCTTCTATGATATACATGAAATTCAAAGGCATTTAAAAAGTATCGAACGGTTTTACCAAGCGGTCATAGACAGCACAAAAATTTTGTGTGTAAATTAATTAAATATTTCCTACTTGAGATATACAAAAGGAAAGTTTTTATCAAAAAAAAAAAAAAAAAAAAAAAAAAAATTAATTAATTTCAAAAATCAAAACATTCCAGATTGACAAAATTTTCTAATTAATCGAAAAAAAAAACACCCACACACATATATATATATATATTTATATATATACAACGGAATATAAATAAATAAATTTAGAATTAAAAAAGGTGTGTAACTTAATATAAATAACCAATTAATTACATCAAGATAACACACGTAGTACTACGTAGCATTCATTAGTGTTTGACCAAAATAAATTGTAATTGTTAAACACGAAAGCAATATAAATGAATTAGAAATTAAGTGAGATTGAAAAAAAAAAGAAAATGTGTGTCCTTTTCATAATTATTTTGTATGTTTGTTTGTTTAAATGTTGTTGAGGAAAAAATGTAAACCAATACCAAAGGAATTCCTTTGTTACAACCAACCACAAGTGAGTGGTGCAGTGAAAACGAAAGAAATTGTTTTTTTTTTTTTAATATACTTCAACTTTAGCATTAAGAAAAGTAATACAGTTACTTTGAAACCTTAAAACGCCTAAAGGCCTCTTGGAAAATACTTAAAAATGAATCGAAAAGTTTAACAACGGCTAGCATTTGTTGTATAGCTAGAATAGTTTTGAAGCCACTGTCTGGTAATAACCTTTCCCAATTTTTGAGGAATTCACCTCACTAAGAAAGTCTCCTTGAGCACAAAGAGACTTCAATTAATTTTATTCTCTCTGTTAAAATGTTTTACAGTTACTCTTCCATTTCTATTTTGTTTTGCCAATTGCACGTGATATTTTTGTTCCTACCGGCAAAATTTTGTTGAATTTTAAAACATAAACAAACAGACGGACAGACAGATAACACGCACACACTTCATTCCGATTCCTTACAGTGCTCGCTCGTTCTATCACTGAGTATGTGTGTGTGTGTGTGTGTGTGTGTTGTGTTTGCTTTCAAGTGTTTCAAAAATTTCGTACAATATGTGTAACAAGGACATGCGCTCTGATTGGCAAGAGGTGTTTTCAATTAAAATTCCCACTACCCTCTCGGGCATCTATACATGTGTGCTGTAACTTTTTTCTTTTCTTTTTTTTTTTTTTTTTTGTTTTATTAAAAACAAAACCAACACACATGCACTCCGAAAAATAATAAAATTGTTTTTTTTTTCTTTTACTTTTTACGGAAATTTAAACTTAAGAAGAATTTATTAAATATTCATGACGTTTTATCCCAACTTGTATTACATGTCGTTGTTTTTGTTACTTTTTTTGAGATATTCTGTATTTTTATTCATGGTTTAAATGGTGGGTTGGTTGGTTGGTTGGTTGAATGGATAGAAAAGCTCTGCTCAGTCAGCCATCATCAGGCTTAAGCATGTACTATATGTATCGTCGTTATATATATGCTGCACATCAAATATTTATTTTACTTTTGATCACAAAAACAAAATAAACTTAAAAAAAAAAAAAAAAAACATTAAGACCAACAACAATCCTTTTTGTCCCTATAAAACACTCTTAAATCTAAAAACAAAACAGAAAACAGAAAAAAAAAATGTAGGAGAGCAATAAAACGTTTGAAAAGACTCCCTCTTTAAATTCGCACACTCATATTAAACAAACCACTATTGCTCGTTTCCTCCTGTGTTTAGGCTTCAGCCTGGTCTCTTCGTTAAAATGTTAATACGTTGGAAAAGCAAAGATAAAAGTTCACCGAACCCTACAAATGCCAGTGGTGGCAGTAGTGGCTCCAGCAGCAGTAGTTCCAAAAAGAAACGCAAAGGACGCGAAGGCGGTAAGTAAATATACACATTAAATATTTTCACATTTTCCTTTTCTTTTTCCTTTTTGCCTGGTCCCCATCATATTTCAGCGAAAGCACAATTGAAATTGTTCATTAAACTTTTTTACACTTTCTTTCTTTGGAAAATATTTATATTGCGGCGGTGGTCGTGGTGTTGGTGGCGTAGCTTCTGATGAAAACTGGCAAAATGATATGAAATCTGGTCATATGCAGAGCAACGAACAAGGTAAATATTGGTTTAAGCTTAAGCTCCATAGAAAAATCAAAACGTACACAGTGCTTAAATGACATACTGATATTGCTGTGACTGTCATGGCCCCCCATGTTATCTTAAATAAGCAACTGAGGCAGTTGGAGGAGATTAGAAGCTAGCGGAAGTTACAGATATAATTATAACGCTTTCATTCTCATTTCTTATTAAACCTCAATGCATTTCTATAATATCGCATCTTGTAATACGTATATGTATGTTTGTTTAAATGTTTTCACCCAAAGGCGAAGAAAGAAGACGTGGTATGCGTAGAGAGGACCCGCGTAGACATACATTGGGAGGTGATATGCTTGCCTATACCAATCAACAGAATATGCAGCAGCAGTCACAAAAGGCTTTGGATTTGGAAGTATGTATTCACATTTATATACTTTACACATATTTACAATAAATTTTACATGAACTGTTTACAACCTACTCGACATACTTTTACATGAAAAGTTTTCTAGAGGACAACAAAAAAAAAAAATATTGTACTTAGTTTTTATGACAGTACTTTAGGAAAGTTTTGCTAAAGTTTTATATCAATCAAATCAAAGTGTTAAACTTTTAAGAACAAATGCTGTGATGACTTTTAAATACATTTTCAACATTTCCAAAGTGATAGAAGTACTTAAGAAATGTATTTGCAAATGTATACCTTTTAAGAAAAATATTATGATATCCTGACAAATAATAAGACTTCCTTATATTTTAGAGAGCTAAATTATATCAAAAACGTTCTTCTCACAATCTTAAGGAACGTTGACTATCGTAAAGTGAAAAGAAGAAAATGCTCAAATCTTTATTTTAAAACCTTTAGCCCTAAAACACACAATCAATAATAATAATAATAGAAGATGAATTTTTCCTCAGACATTTTCAAAATATTGACTTCTTATTCTTATTTAACAATTAAGAAATAATATTAGCTTAAGTTTTTAGTCACTTTGATGAGAACCTTTAGAAGCTCATTAAAGACTTTTATGAGAATTTAAATTATATTTTCGCAATAAATCAAACACTCTCTCTCTTTCAGATGGGTACACGAATTCAAAAAACGAAAAAGGTGTGTATAGGGAGAATATCTTCTTTAACAACGTTTAACTTACGTGTTCACAATACACAATTAATTTTTTTTTTTGTTGGTTTTTATCAGATGCAACCCAACCGTGGTTATGTGCCTATTAATCAAGGTCCATTATTTGATGACGATCCGGGTATTATGTCTGAGGTAGAGACAGCCAGTACGGGTTTTAGACGTGGCGGTAAGCAACGTTCTTCGTTACCCGTTGTGCGTACACCCTCAAAAACCTTAGAAAGACCTCTAGGTATGGTGTCACACACAGAGACTATTCGTTTTCTATCCAATTCGAAAATGCATCAATTGCAATTTCTTCTTTTCTTTCTTCTCTTCATTTATTTCCTTTAAGGTTTGGTTTTCTTGCAATATCGTTCGGAGACAAAGAGAGCTCTATTGCCAAATGAAATTACTTCGATTGACACTGTACGAGCTCTATTTGTACGTTCGTTTCCACGCCAGTTAACCATGGCATACCTAGAGGGACCGAATGTTAAAATCTACATACATGATGCCAGCAAAGATATGTTCTATGAACTGGAGGACGTACGTTCTCATCTAAGGGAAATACGAGATCGTTCCGTTTTACGTCTTTTTGAATCGACCGAAGTAGCAGCTCCGCCCCAAATACTACCAGGTGGCCCTGGCATACCACAGCCATTACCACAAACAAATCAACAGCATTGGGATCAAGATCAGGTATTTACAAATCAATAAAATTTATGTATCTTAAAGTAATCTCCATGTCATTTCCTTACAGAGTTACTTTAGTGAACCTGAATTCGATTCCGACTATAAAAATCAACACATACACAAGTCCAAGGTAAAAAATTACTCACTTTAGTTTTTCTTACAAAAAAAAAAACTGAAAAATAAAATAAAAATTTATTAAATAATGTTTGTGTAGGAAACTTGCTTAACAAAGTTTATGGAAAGAAAAGTCCACTGAGTAATCTTATGTTTTTGTTCGAGAGAAAACAACCAACAAACATGATAAAAATTAACATTTTCTTTATTCCCTGACTAGCGGCTAAAAAGAAAGACACATTTAAACTGTCTGTCCGTCTGCCAGCTGTTGCTTGATCTATAACCCCGTATGCATAAATAGAAAATTAACTAATTGTACTAAAATTAATTTAAAATAATGAAATAAAAAATGTCTAGAATTGACCACAACTGCCGACACTGTATCCCTTTAAGACGTTATCCAGCTTTTCATTGGCTTCTTTCCAGGCAAAAACTATGGCACCTTGGAAGGGTTCTATTTCGCACGCGTCGCATAAAGCCATTACCGCTTTCACTTCCTCTTCGGCTGGTTCTCGATCGTGTTCGACTATTTCATCTTCAATATTATGCTTGCCACTGAAATCATGTTTAAATTGCTGACCACCAAATTCGGTCAGACCATCGTATTTAAGTTCGGCTGAGGTTCCATGAATTAAAGGATCATTCACAATGCTTCCGTCATCTAAAAATACTAGGCCACGTTTTTTCAAATTTTTATTCTCTTCACCAACACTGCCATCAGAGTTTATTTTCGAACTGGAACCGAGGGCATGACGTTTGAATATTATTCTAGTCTCGGTTTCATCTACAAATTGTATTTTTGAGGGATTCGAAGGATCAAAAACAGCCTGCCTATTTACAGTTTGTGCTGTTTCTGGGGCAATGCCCAGTTGGTGATTAAGTCCTATAAGTTGTTGAGCAACTAGTCGTGAACCAGCATTGATTTGACCATTAACAAAATTTGTATGTATGGTTAAAGCCTGTTGAGAATTAGCCTGAGGCCCTGGCAAGGCAGATGCAGCATCCGTTATAGGTGTCGGCTGAGCCAAATTTATACGCACACGTGTGGGTATCTGTCCATTTGCCAAAAGACTATGCATGGGTTGGGGTCGGTTGATCTTAAGGGAGAAAAAAGTCCTTGATTTATTGCTTTATTCGTGTACGAAATTCTCGTAAGCTTACCGGTGGTGGAGGTTTGGTTGTAATTTGTATTTCCTGACCTTCATGATCGAAATGATGAGCGTGATGGTGCTTATGATCGCGATGGGCTTTGCCTGCACTTAAAGCTACCCGGTATATTTGCACAAAGGTGACTTCAAAATGTAAACCATCGCATACTTTACCAGTAATAGAACTACCGCCGGAGTATAATTTGCCATTGGCTGGAATCTTATGACCCACCAGCTAAAGTTGTACAAATCAAAAATAAAATTTTGTAATCAAATATAAGATCGAAAACCATACAAGTTTTCTAGAGAGTTTTATAACTGAATTTGGCTCACGCAATCATTCGTAGCACAAAAAAAATTATTCAAAATATATTGAGCAATAAAAAATATACACAAAAATTCATGAAAATTCAATGAAAAAAATCACACACAATTGATTATCTATGTGTTCATGCAAATCTATCATATTTCTTATAGAAAAATACTATTTGGCAATATTAAATAAAAATTTTACATGATTTATCTATCTATCTATCAACCACACTCAAGTTGTGCAAAACAATGAAAAAAGTTTTACAAAATTCCCGTTTTAAATCAATTCCATTCAAGTGGGGTTTAAAATTGAACGAAAGTGTAATGCAAAGTGTTTGATAGATAACCAGTGAAAGGATACACAATTATTGAAGAAATATTTTGTGATAAGTTACGATTATAATCTATCTATCTGTTATATATATGTATGTATGTATTATTAATAATGCAAACGTTGTACATATTGTGCAGATTTAAACTTACCGAATTATGAAAACCTCTGCCAATACGTTCTGCCTTTAGCCAGACTTGCCATTCGCCTGTTTTGCCATTCCATGATGTGCAAGTGTGATGCCATTGACGAACCCGCAATGGATAATTCAATCTGGGCAATAATTAATAGTCATAGAAAATAAAAATAAACGAAAAAAAAAAAAATATTAATAATTATGATTGTAACGATATTAACAAAACATCAACCACAACAACAACAATAATAATAATGATAGTCATTTATGAAATGAAATATTGATCCATTGATTTATGATTATTGTTAAAGTGAAGAGAAAAAAAAAATGGTAATAATCCAAGTAAAAAAAGTATGTAGATTTATGTATGCATACTCGTATGTATGTATGTATGTATGTCTGTGCGTATGTATGAATAATGTTGGTGTTAAATAATTTAAAATTGAAATTGCATGTCGGTACTTGTAAAACACTTTAAAAGATACATACATACATACATATGTATGTATATATGCAAGTAATCAAAAACTAGCTAACAATTTATGGATGTATGGATGGATGTGATACATGAGATACACCTAAACCATGATGTTGCAATATTTATTGAAACAATTTTTAATACGTACCTATACATTTGTTGACCTTTTATAGCCATCGACAAAAAACTGGAATTTTTTGCATTCGCAACCCAAAATTGAAATTGTCTATGTTCGTCCTCAGCTAATCAAAACAAGTGAAAAAATAATTTGTCTTAGAAATTTGTATTCGAAGTTGTAAAAAAAAACATTATTTAAGTGTGTCAATCAATCAAATCGATTTTCAAGGTTTTCATTATTTGGAAAGTTTGATCTCTAAATTATTTTTCAGCATCTCAATATAATTTATGAAATTATTAATTTTTTACAGAAACAGATTATGAATTAAAACTCTACAAATATTGTTAAAGGTTATTTTTTTCTTTCTGTTAACTCTATTTTATATTCTAATGTATTTAATTAAAATGTATTTATAATTTTCTTTCCTTGCGAATTGAAAAAAACGTTGAGATACGCCTTATTGTTATTATTAAGCCGTCGATATACAGTCAAAGAAAAAAGTCTACATACAAAGTTGTATGTCATGTTTTGTCCAATAATATTTGCGTTCTATTTTTTCATTTCTAACATTCTTAGTACATACATACAATGCCTTAAACATCGCTATAATATCTTTTTCAATTTGATAAAAATTAGCAGAAAAAGTCTACATTCAAAGGTGTACATACATATGTATGTATGTATAGTTTTCTTTTTTGACTGTAAGCACGCTATCTAAAATGTATTCCTTCACTCAATAAAATCGCATCAAAATCTTTAAACTTTACTTCAAGTCGCTTTTATTTGATGCTTGTTTACTGTTTCACTGCCTATTAATAAAAATGAAAAAAATGAAATTATTTAGTTTTTATCCTGTCTGGGATATGTCATACATACATACACATGTACGTCAAATGGAATATGTTTTGTATGAAACTGAATTTTATATAAAATTTAGAACCCATCCATAATAATTGATAATTGCATGAATATAATTTGCAGCTGGAGTGATTATGGTAAATTTACAGTCGCCAAAATATGTACTTTAAATTTCAATAGAAATATTGATTTTAATCTTGCACTGATAAAGTATCATTATCCCCCAAAAAAAAAAAGAAAAATGTATTGCTCAGTCTGTAATAAAAATAATGAAGTATAAAGCTTTTGCATTGTCGCAATTGCTCTCTGATTAATTGCTTAATTTAATTGCAAAGTGACCCAGATATCATATAACGCTTTCGCGTACTTTTGTCAATTACTTTTCGTTGCGAAGAGGTCTGTTTTATTAACCTACTGGTTGAGTTTTGAATTCGCATTTTCTCAACATTGTTTTGCTTCACTACACAAATCGTGTCAATTGCTGCGATATCTTTTTTACACATAAATTCATAAATTATCAAACGCGCTTTAAACCTGGTCATTCATATCGATGTTTCTGTGTATTTTCTTATTGGCCACAAATTCAACCGGCTGACTGAACAAAAAAAAAAAAAAAAATTCATCCAAGTTTTCACTTATGTAACGCTGCAAAATCGTAAACAGTTTACATTGAATGATACACGCGTTAACTTGAAATTGACCATTACGCTGAGATGTAGTTAACTTTTATTTTTTTCACTTTTTTCGCATCTTTTATTTACATGCTCATTAATTTCGATATATATTAATTTAGACAGACGGACAACCATTAAACAACATTTGTATCTATGAATTTGAACATTTGAGCAAGCACATGTGCAAGCCGCCTATTTATTATTTGCCAAACTTGTCCAATCATAAAAAAAGAAAAAAAATTTTATTTGATGGAGTTGTTGTATGTTCGGCAGGAAGTTTGCTTCCTTTCACTTTTACCTAAATATTGGAGTGTTTATAAGTTTTTGGTGGGGAATATTGTTTGTCTTTCTTTGTGATTCGGAAACAAAAGTCTTTATTGTCAAAGACAAGTCTTGCGCAACGAAAAGATGACTTACAAACACTTTCAACTTGATGTAATAGCCAGCTTCGCTTTTCTGAACAAAGACTGCAAAACGTAATCTTGACTCTTAAAATAACCGCCTATTTAAAGAGAGAGAGAGGGAAAATATAAACAATGACGAGCAGAGATCGTCAAATCACTTAACAAAAGAATCCCAAACATATTACTATACAACACTCAATCTTTTGTTTCTAAATCCATTTTAGGCTTGTAGCACACACATTGGGAAATATGAATCAATCGATAATTATCGAGAAAATAATTGTTATTTATTGTTGCACTTACTTGAATATGTTAAAATGACATGATCGCCACTATGATTGGTGAAACGCATCCAAAAGCAAATCGTAAATTGCGAGAGTTCCGGTAATTTATTATCATATTGTACGACTCCATCTTCATTGAAGGCATACTTTTTAACCGAGCAACGATCCTTTAAAACAACACAATTTATTTATTACTTTTGATCATTTGCTACTAAAACAAATGACAAGTGTGGGCCTACCTCTTCGTGTCCTGCTGGTTTATAACCAAATTTCGCGTCGCCAAAATTAATACTGCTGGGTATGGCTGGCCCTAAGGCGAGGGGCTTGTAATTATTTTTTACCGTTAATAAATCATCGCCTGTTGGCAGTTGCATTTCCTTAACATCACTGTCAGAGGCATATGCAGTTTTGCTTCCAAATTCGGGATGTGATTGTTGCAGACTGAATGAACTTGTAAATGCAGCCGATGTTGCCTTTGGGCCTGGTATGTCTGGTTTTACTTGTGCTTGGCCCACTATAGGTTTCCATGCACGGCATACAACAGAAAGACTACTTAAAAGTAAAAACAACCCAATGACTTTCATGTTTCGTTTTAATCCAGTTTTAATTTCAATAAAAAAAACAGAAAAATAAAAAAACAAATAAAAACACTAAACAACCGCAACTATAATAACTTGTTTGGATAAAAATAACTGAAATTGTGGGTTTAAAATTTGTTTGTAATTATTTGTAGATTTTGTAACGGTGTTGTTATAATTTATTTTATTTTTGTGGCAAAAATAGTTGTTGCTTTTTAAATGCGTCTTGATGCCGCGATGGTTTACACTCAACTACCATAAAAAGTATTTTAAACGGAATCTTGGATACGCGCATGAGCAATGTTATCAAAGTTGGTTTTCAATCAGATCTTTTATAAAAAAAAAAAACAAAAAAACAAACTCGTAATATTCACTGTGGAGCTTTTAATCACTGAAAATTTACACGAAAAGAGCTTTCATTTGTTTTTCTAATTTGCTTAACAATCGAAATACCAACAAAATTGTTTAAGCTCGTTTAAACTGTGTTTCACTGTTCACTGTTCACTCTTCGCTATTTAGAGTTTACTATTATTATATGCCGCCAAGTGTGGAAATAGTTTTTCACTATAAAATAAAAATAATAAAAACCAGACGAATTGTTAACAATAGGTTTTAAACATTGTATGAACACTTGCATTGTAGTTCAAACTTAACTCCATTACTACTGTAGCTCAGCCATTCATGCCATTTACTTATGCGATCATTCATTTATTCATTCATAAATAATTTATTTTCATTTGTGGCCAACATTTTGGCTGAGTAATATTTAATTGAATAAAGCTTTTAATCTCGTCCATATAGTTCATGTTCACGCTGAGCTAGTTGATCTATCCAAGTACTAAAACTTTTTAACTGGATAGTGTGTGTCATAGGAAATTCTTCTTTATTTAACGGATATTGCATGAGTCGTTCTCTGCCCCTTCTATCTGGGCAAATCTGGTTTACAACTAATTAAGGTAATTAATTCTATTACATGAGAGAAAAAAATTGTTTATTTTCTTGTGAACGATTTAAGAAACATATTTTATTAGAATTAGAAAGGAATTGTATGTAAATCAGTCCAGAATTATGACTCTTTGAACATCAACTTTCCCATTTCACTTTTTAATCCCCTTTGAAAGTCCTCCAATATCGTAGCAGAGGTTATTGTATGTATCACTTTCTCCGACAATTGGCAACAGATTTTGAGTGTATTGTGTCATAATTAAATTTAAGGTGCACAAAAAGTGAAATTTGTAGCAATTAAATATTCATGATGTATTTTTTATTACTTTCCTCAAAAAATATGTACACAGATATTTGAACAGCTGCCAAAACAAATTGTTGGTAGTAGTTGGTGTATCTGCATAATGACACCATATCTCTCTTACATTCGTAGCCCAAAGTATACGAGTATTCAACCATTCAAAGACGAAAAACCAAAAAAGAAATTAAATAAACAATTAAATATACAATACAACGTATGTAATATTTTTATATTTTCGCAGATTGGCAAACAACAAGCCCCTTACTATGTGGGTGGTTCCCAAACGTTACCACGCGGAATGTATACCGATCGTAACAAGATGCCATTAGGTAAGTCTTTTGTGACATCGATTGGTCAAATGTTACATAATAAAACAAACCGAATTGTCTCCGTTCAATCGATTATATTACCGACAATAATTTAATTTCCGCAAAAAAAAAAAAAGTTCTGAGACAATTCAGATTATGTGTAAAGAAAGCCCAACCAAATATTGCATGTTTAAGTTTGATTTTGAGTTGTTTATTTCATTTGTTTTACACATCTTGTAATGTTTTAATTTCCGTAACTATTATTTTAGTTTTCTTGCCTTTGAATTACCGATTACCATCCATCTCATTCCGTGTCCAATTTCCTTCAGTTATTTGTATTTGTATTTATTCTAAGTATATTTGTAATGTGTATGTGATTGACTTATATTTGAAATACATGACATACGATATATATAATATAGGAACGCCATTGAAACCTTTAAGAACGCCCAACTCCAGGGGTAGCATGGAACCCTTGTTTCCTTATCCCCCGGATCAGTTATACAGTATACCAGGTACTTAATCATAATCAAATCAAAGTAAATACCATTACCAACAGCAATACACTTCTCAACAATATCATTATTGTGTACCACTTACAACACTATATTGTTAACGAATTGGTTTTCTTGGTTTCGTTTTCGGATTCAATCATTAAATTCTGTAGAATTTTGTCTAATTTTTTTTTGTAAAAATTTTAAAATTGTAGTGGCTTTTGATTTTGTTAAAATTTATTTGTTAAAAATTCTAGTCAACTAAGACCAGTCAGTATATGCTCAAAAATTTGAAAAAAAGTAAATAATAATATGAAAATAATTTTCAGATGGTTATACCAGTTCGCCGGAACGTTCGACTAGAGGTAGTTACGAAGAACCCTATTACAGCCAATATGGTACTCGGGGCCCAGTGATAGCGCCCATTATAGATGAAGAGCAAACGTAAGTATTCAGGTACTTGCTGTGAAGAGAAGCAATATGATTTCATTTTAATTGCAGGGAAGTGACAATGACTGAAGATCAATATGCTTTATATGGTATGAAAATGGGCCCAGGTCGTTTGCCTCGCACCAATCAATTATATGATCCGACAAGGTAATTAATTATCCGTAATGATCAACCCGTCTTTTCTGATAGTATTGATAGGGATTATTGTCGATATTGTAGCGGTGGGGGTAGCCATAGTAGTTATAGTTTTGGGCGAATTCCGAGGGCGGCAGAGAAGAACGACGACTTCTTTTATAAACTTTAATGCGTTTTACACTGTTATTGGTAGCCATTGTTGTTACAGCTGGATGAAAGTATGTAGTGCCTACATTGATTTAAAATTTTAATTACTAACAAAGTCTTTATGACGACAAAGTGATCTGAAAGTGATACCTTTGCTTTTTATAGATTGCACTATCAGGCAAAGCAAGTAGCCCCCAAATGATAAAAAAGCTAATGCGGTTACACTGATTTGAAAAAGCGTTTGTAATTTAGAAGGTTTTTCTTCCGGCTGCCAAGGCTCGTAAACGGGATGACTTCCTGTATAACTCCTTATAGTAAGAAATTTCAGTTAAAAAACATTAAACGCTTTTGATGAATTGGTCGCTACCTTTCTTCTGCTACCAACGCCATGGTAGAAGGCTTTATGCAAGTTGCTTCTCCATTTGCCGCGCATTGTATATCCTGGGAATTTGTAAAGCGATTTTGATCGATTTCCTCTTTAACTGACAGCTTATCCAATGAATGTTTTAGCAGCAATAATTCGGAAACGTGTAATTCAGCCAAACAGTTGCCAAAGGATGACGAATCAAAAGCTAAGGGAGAATAGTATTTATCGACAACAAATTATTTAATTTAATTAGAAAATACCATTGCAGTGGGACATTTTACTATCGCTAAACGATTGAGTTTGTTGTGAAAAGAAAATGTTTTCACTCTTGTATGCGATTGTCAACTAAATACGAAAATCTTTCTTTTTCCGTTAAGAAGCCTAGAAATGTGTAAATCATTTCTGCAATACTGCATTAAACAGAGCATGATAAATTGTTTAATTGTTCAATGAACAATTTGGATTTTGTAAAATACTTTTAATTTTATTAATTCGTTAAATTCGTTTTGTTGTTTTAGACCGGAAGACTTGCATCGTATACGTGTAGAACACATGGAACGCCAATTGGCCAATTTGACTGGTTTGGTGCAAAAGGCTTTGGTAAATCAAAATCCACAAATTGCCCCCATACCGGTGCCAACATTGGATCCCAATTATTTGGTAGTACCCACACAATGTCATGGTATGTTAAACAACAATTTCGTATTTTCGGAAAATAAAAAGAAAATCCAAAAAACACAAGTACATGTTGTCTATCTTAATGAAATAATTACAATAATTCACACTCTATGCCAAGCTCTATTTTGTTTTTTGTTTTTGTTTATTTTTTGCCAAATTCACATATAATCACTCTAACATAGTAACACCACCAACACTTTATCCACATAGTAATTATGCATTTATTGTTTTATGTTATGTTTTATATTATTTGTTGTTTTTTATTCTTTTTTTATTTATTTATTTATTTTTGTTTTGTTTTGTTTGAACACACTTTTTGTTTTTAATTTCACGTTTAAAAGTCACTATATAGAATACAACAACACAGTAAGAAAAAAGCCGTCACACATTTGTACTTTTCACACATTTTTGTGTTTTTAGTTAACGGCTCTGGAGAAGATCTTTATGTTAGAGAAAAGGCTCCGAAATTGGGCAAAAATGCCTGTCGTAAGTATTGCGCTTAGTTTTAAACGTGTAGTGTTTCATATTGTTATTGTATTTGTTATTAGTTGAAAATCTTATGAATATTTTGCAAAAGTAACAAAGTACATACTAAGTTTCAATGTATTTCGAACTTTAAACAATTTGATTTCAGAAAAGTCAGTATCGTTTGAGAAAAGCGTCTCATTTAGCGATGATATACAGGGTATACCAAAATCTCATAGTCCTCAACATGCTGGTAAATAAAAATGTTCAAAATTTTTATAAAATTAAAATCACTTGCATGGTTATTAGTTTAGAACTTCTTGAAAAACTAATGAATAGAACTGATTATTTTAACGAAATTTAAATGTACATATCTTAAAACGGGTTAAGATATAAAGCCTATTTTATTCATTCGAGTAGATTAATTTGAAATTATATTTTCTAAATTTTCATTTATCTATTTATAATAAGTATGAAAATACATTTAAAAAAAATTAAGCTTAAAAATATTAAGCTTAATTAAGGAATAGAATTATTTTAAAAGACAAAAAAAAAAAAATCTTGTCTCTCTTTAAATCTGTTTAGTATCTTTTTATGATATAGAACGTTTTATAAATATCTTCTGCATGTGCTAAATGTGAAATAAATTAAACAAATTAATAACAATGATTACGAAGAACTAATGAAAACTATCTATTTTATATATCTATACATTTGTTGTAAAATGTAAAGCTGATACAAAGCCCACAAAACCAGCCATCAAATCCTCTACTTTGCCAAGAACCTCTTCACAAGGTATGTAGCCATAGAGCGTTAATATTTTTCAAGAATTCATGCACATTGAACCACTTTTAACTTGCTTTTAAATGACGGCCGTAAAGTAAAATCATTAAAAAATATCCTCTTTAATTTCTCATTTAGAACGTGATCGCCTTAAACCACCACCACCTCCCAAACCCATGGTATTGGCCCAAACGGCTCACAACAATTATAGAGCTGATATAGCCTTGGCTCCTGAGGTCTACAATCATCTTAGGGGACTACAGAAAAAAGCTAAAGATTTACGTACAGAAGTTCGTACGTTAAGACGCCTATCACAAGCCCAAGCGGTGGCTGTAAGGGAGGATATCAAGAGCACGTTTATGCGCATTCGTGCAACTCTACTGGCGAGTAGCGGTAGCATCTGGGGTCACCAAGATCAGGACGCTACACGCATATCACGCGAAGAAGAATTGTATAAACAAGAAGTTATACGTTTAGAAAAAGACCTCAGTGATTTGGAATCATCTGTTGAGAGTCTCAGAGGTGAAGTAATAAATCGCCGAACAAGAGTTAACATGACTGCCGTTGAGGATATGGCATTGGTGCTAAGTAGAGCCAGGTGAGTTCTATTACTTTCGTTAGCAATTAAACAAGTCGAATTCGAATCGATTTTCGATTTTATTTGTCTATTAGTAAAACTGTAGCTGAATTAAAAATGAAATTTCCGGCACTGTCCAATGGGTTACGTTGCATTTTATCCAGCGAAATGGAAAAAGTCGTACGAGAAGAAAAGTTCCTAAAAGAAGAACCCGATCGCCTAGAATCGGCCTTAAGAAGGTGCAAAAAGTTAACCGGCACATTAGTAACACTAAAAAGGTTAGTGCTTAAACCCAAACTACAATGTATTAAGAATTATTATTCTTATTCATATACTTACATGGTACATTTACACACATACATATATATTTTCGAAACGTAAACGTTGTATTTCATTTCCTAGGTTGGCCAGTGTTCAAGAGCAAAGGTTACCGCCTACTGAACCGCAAACAAATGAAGACCCTCCACGTTCTGCGGATATATCGGTAACCGACAAGGTAAGTCGTCTATATATCAAGCAATTCAAGTCCAAACATAATTTTAAAGGCACTTCACTTTAGTTGCTTAAAACAAAAAAAGAAAAGAAATTTACTTTATAAATAAAAAAGAATATCAAAATCAATATTATTATACAATTTAATTTGATTATTGCATACAAATAAATTAAGTTTTAAATCAAATTATAGTTAAAATGGAAATTAGTTAAAACAAAATTTATAAAGTTATAAAACCTTACTTTCAATTGTAATTTGAATACCTTTAAGTTGATTAATTTAAATTGTATTCTTTCGTTTTAATTTGAGTTACAGTAGAGACACTACAAAATATTAAAGAAATTATACTCCCTCAACATATCCTAATAAAACCCTAAAATACTATTAAACTATTCAAATTAGAAATTTGTGTGTATATAAAATTATTTTATGTTTTTAGTTATTTGAAAGAAAAAAAACGAAAAAAAAAACGAAAAATTACAAATTTATAAACAAAATTTTGTATTGAATTATATTTTGTATTTTATTACATTTTGTTTTAATTATACCTATTTTGCAATTGGCTGAATTATTTTTCCTTTTTTTTTATTGAAATCGATTAATTTTACTATTTACGATCATACATTTATTTGTTATTTTTTTGTTTCCAAAAAAAAATGAAAAAGAAAAAACAAAAAGAACAAGAATAAAACATAAAGAAAAACAATTGTAAACAAAATAATGAACGAAAAAACTTAATTAATTGGTGAATTTAGGTTAATTATAGTTTCAAAGAAACGCTTCACCGATTCACCCAAAAGTAAAACTTTAAATCCAAACTTGAACAAACTACAGCAAAAATTTAAAAATATTACAAATTACAATCAACTAAAATCAAATTAAATGAAACCGAACGATAAACAAATCAAATCAAATCAAAGCTAACCTAACCTAACCAAACTAAACCAAACCAATGAACAGAATCGGTGCTTCAACATTTAAAAAGACATCCATCCATATAATTACAAAATATTTGCATTAAGCAAACGAAATTGTGAGAAACTGTGAGAAGTTTTAAAAAAATTTATTTTTCAATACCACAAACCAAAAGAAAATGGAAAACATAAAATAAAATGATCAAATGATGGAAAACTAACTTTCAGTTGACTTAATTTTCGGCAAAATAATTGATTTTATTTCATTATTGTTGTTATTATTTTCTTTATTTTATTTTTTTTTATTATTTTTTTTTTTTTTAATCGAGTTGTTTACCTAATCAAAAACAAAAACATAAAAAAAAAAACAACTTCTTCAAGTTTTAAAGTTGTTTCGACGTTATTTTTTAAAAAATGGTCTCCTCTCTTTTTTTTATTTTTGCTTTTCTTGTGTTTCTTGTTGTTGGTGTAATGCGTAGTTTAACTGGCGCTGGAGTTCAAACTTCAAAGAGGCAATCACTGAGTAATGATCCCTTTTTAACATTTTAACAAAGAATATACAATATAATGAATTAAATCTTAAACAGTACTATCGTTCTATTTTTTAATTGTTACACACCATTTTATTTGTTATATTAAATAATAAAAAAAAATACATAATAATAATTAAATCTTAGGCAACTATTTTCTTTAATTACAACTGCTACATATCTTTAAACTAAACTTTAAAACAAAAGTTTTGTTTTTTATTTACTTACAAAGAAAAGAAAAAAAAAGAACAATCTAAATGAAATCTATAATAATAAAAAAAAAACCAATAATAAATATCTAACATTGAGGTTGATGTTACAATAATGTAAAATATTTGAAAAATCAAAAATTTATTTTATAATTAAAAATCTTTTCCTTTAGTATTATTCTTAAACGCTTGTTAATGTTCTTTTATTATTAGTTTTATTTATTATGAGTTTATATTTTCTTTTTCTCATCATTGTTTTCTTTTGTTTTGTTTTGTTTTAAAAATAAACGTGATATGTTTAACTTAATGTGCAAAACCCCAAAATTTTCCTTATCTTACTGTATTGTATTAACTTTAAGACTTTAAGAGATCCACACCGTATTTTTGTATATCGTTTATGTACGTTTTTTTTTTTTATTTCTTTGATGATTGCATAAATTTTTTTTTTTATGAAATTTTCTTTTTGTATGAAACCATTCGACTATTCATATTAACATTATCGAAACATCAAACAATTGCCCATCACAAAAATCTATTTCCTCTGGTTTCTCGCTAATCATCACAAGTATAGATAGCTCATTCATAAACTCATAATTACTTAAACTGTGTATCCATTAGTTGTTAGAATCTATAACTAAGTGTTGATGTCTATTAACCTAACCATTACTGTTGTCTAAGAAAAATTTTCTTGTATTTTTTCGTTGTTAATTGAAACTACATATGTTAAGTGTCGTCATATAGGAATTGGCCAACATATCTTGAAAGGAATTTAGCATTGATGTTTTATTAGTCGGTGAAGTTTTCTTATGAAACAAAACAAAATCTATCAAAAATATAAACAACATGCCATCAAATAATTTATAATATTGAAACCATTAAATGAAAATAAAATTTTTAAAAACTTAATAAAATCTAATAAATATGCTATTACATATTATCCCGATCCCAATTTATCGGTTTTATTCACAATTAAACACTATTTAATGGTACCAATATTACTAAGTGTATGTATGTATGTATGTACGTATATCAATCAATAGGTGTATAATTTTATTTGTTAAATTTTGAAACTATCATTGCGAAATTCTTTCAGTTTACCTTACCATTCTATGAAATCATCCCTTTCTTTTGAATCATTTTATTGTTTTATGTTTGTAAAAATCCAAACACGTCACGAAAACCTAAAGAAATGCATGAGACGTTGCATAGATTTCTATATGAAATTCTATTAAGTGAACAGCTTTATAGATATTATTTGTTTATTTGTTTATTTTTGTTTTTTTTTAATCTTAGTTTTTCTTTTCCAATGTGATTGTTAGTTTTGTTTCTTTAATAATAATTGTGTTGTTTTAATTTTATTTTTGTTTTTTTTTCTTCTTTTATTTAACAAAACAGTTTTAAAATTTCTCTTGTTTTACGTTAAAACTAAATAAAGCTTTAAAATTTATATTTTTGGACAAATTTAAATGAATGTTTGAAAATCTTATAGCAAAAGCTTTCAAAATGCAAAATCACTGTAGAAAAACTGCAATTAGTTATCAATACAATATTTTTTTTTTTTTTATAAATAACAACAATTTCTAAGTCAATGTTCTTATTTATAATGTTTTATTAATGTTCTAAAGAGAAAAATATGAAAGAGAAAGACTTGTATTCGAAGTGTATAAAGTGATAATTAATGCAATAATTCGTTTAATTTATTAGCCAATCCCACAACCCAGGATGGGGACGTTCGCTGTCGGCGGGGGAGCCCCACCAGAAAACGCACTCGATGCTCTGCTAGATGAATTAAAGACGTTTTCGAAGCCTCTAATTCAAAACAATGAGGTATAGTCGAATGATTATATTTAGTCTTGCTTAATTAATTTAATCAAAATGTTGTAGATAAGACCAGACGATTCCACTTCTGATGATAGTACCGCGATGGTACAAAGCACTGTAACAACCCAAATATCCCAGGCACGACTTTACAACCAATCTGAAGCCGGCACTCCGCCACTCTTGATGGCATCCAATTGCGTCAGCGAATTGCAACAACAATTCAACAATATTTCAATCAATAATCAAAACAATACGACACCCATAACAGTTCCCATGATAACAGCCACAAATGTCTCCAGTTTAAGACGCCTACACTCTATGCCCACGCAATGTGAAAGTGACATCGTACCCATTCCAATTATGCGCAATAGTGCCAAACCACCGGTGCCAGAACGCAACGCTGAATTGATTATGAAAGTAGGTGGAAAGCGTATACCTCCTCCACCCCCACCTAGGACTAGTTCGCGCAGCCCCTTAGCCAGTCCTACTAGTCCAAATGTACCACAACCTATGCCCACGCTCAATGAAATGGAATCGAAAGATTCTAGCCATAATGTTGGCGTTGACAGCAGTGGTGAAAATTCTAGTGGCAACGAATCTGGCAACGATAATGTACAACGACAGGTTGCTTTGGAAATGCGCCATCAAGAACTGCTTAAAAAACAGAAAATGTTACAAGAACAATATCAGCGTTTGCAACAAATGAGCAAAATGCCTTCGGTCGACATGTCTTCGGCTACGACCACCAACATGGACCCCAACAGTCAGTCCCTCAAGAAAATGGGCAGTGAATCAAATTTGCAACAAAAGCTCAATCTCACAATTAACGCAAATGATTCATCCCTTAATACCAATGTATCTTCTGCATCTTCAACATCCTCAACTGAACTGGCTAACAATCGAAATGTCAACGATAAACTAGCGAATAATAAAATCAATAATGGCGCTGGTGGCGGACCAACCACCAACTCCACAACTACGAAACAGGTCTATGAAACTGAAATACTTTAACATAAAGCAAAATTAACCTGGAATGAAACGGCCATTGATATTTGAAAACACAAGCGAAAAATGGAAATGATCGATGTCTTAAACCATTACGACGACTCCAAAACATTCACAAATATTTTTTAAAACACTCTGTTATTAATTAATTAACATTTCATTTCGAATTAATTTCTATAGTATAAGTGCACATATTTGTGAAAACATTTTTAAAGAAGAAAAACGTAAAAAAAAAAACAAAAAATAATAAAAAGAAAAACAAAAGAATCGTAATTACTAAGACAGTATTCAAATGGAAATTAAGTAAATGAGAATGAATTACTGAGTTACTGAACGCTATCTTAACAGCGCGTTTTATAACATCGGGAAACTCGGTTGTATAGTTATAATAGTTAAATAAATTTTCATTTCTTAATTTCAAAATGAAAACAAAACAGAAATTTTAGACTAAAGAAAACGAATAATAATGTCATATTTAAATAATACCAGATATAATGTTTTTGGGGATGCTTAGGGGGTGGTTAAATGTAAAATTAGATTAAAATGTTGCATTAATAATTGTTTTTTTTTTTTGTAATTTTTCATTTTTAACAACAATGTCATTATTTGTACACTATTAATATATGAAAGTTAACATATTGTGCACTCAGTTTTGAACAATGAAAACAAATATTAATAATAATAATAAACGTATATATTTAAAGGTCAACTTAAGGTCAAACTGACCGTTTAATATTATAAAAAAAAATTCCTTTTAATAATTTAAAATTAAATTTTCAAAAACCCACACAATTCTCCCTATTCCCTTAACTTTTAAAAACAAAAAATCCCAATTAAGCCAGTCAAACATTATGAGAATAAAAAGCCCCAAATAGGATTTGAAATTTATGAAAAACAATTAAATAAACAATACAAGTATTTATATATATTTTATCAAGGAATAAATATTAAACATATTAGTAAAAAATTATTTTATAAAATGATGTGAAATTAATAATAACAATTATTAAAACAAAAGAAAATAAATAAAGGATAAATTTCTTATTTAGGCACGGGAAGTGAGACTGATAGTACTATACGATATCTCATGCATTAATAAATAAAAATAAAACTAAATTATCTAATTAAATAATTATAAAATTAATAATAAAAAAAAAGAACACAATAAATGGCTTTCTATATACATTACAAAACAAACAAACAAAACAAACAAACATATATTCTCTACACATATGTATGTAATTACATTTTTCGAATTTATTTTTTTTTCATTCAAATAAAAATATAAAATAAAGTATGAAATTTTGCAAATTCTCACTTTACATTAAACATTACACTCTCTAAACAAAGAGAACAAACAAATAGAAATTATAAAGCATTAATATTTAGAAACACAAATACTTAAATTATTTTATCAGTGAAATGTTAAAAACAAAACTATTGCACTTTATCCTCTTTCTCCCATATTATTGAACTCATATGTCACACTTTATATATCATATTTAACACAACCTCTAACAGATAACCCAGCAACCATTTATACATACATACATTATTAAAATTACCCAACTAGTATTTGATTTAATAAATAAAAAAAAGGAAACACGTACACATACGCTCCAAACTCAAAGTACACAACACTTTGAGAATTAATAAAAAGAAAAAATAAATCAACAAAACCAAATAATAAAATATGAATAATAATAAAATAATTTCTCTAGCTCATATTTATTAAAAATCACTTATAAAATAATTTTTTTAAGTATTTTTAAATTTTATTTAGTATAAATTTTGTTAAAAAATGCTCAAATATATTGAAAAAGAAGAAGAAAAAGAAGAATAATAATTAAATTAAATAAAAGAAACAAAAACAAAAGAAATATTATAAAACCAAATAAGAAATCAATGATAGCAGATAACTTTTGGCTAAGAGCACTCATTAAGGATAAGAAAAAAACATTCTTTAAAACAAAGGAAAGAAGTCGCCATTAATAGCGATTCTCAAGAAAACAAAAACTACAACCAATATTTTGGAAAAGGGAAAAAAACATCTGAAAACATACTTAATCAAATTATGTATTACAATAAAGAAAAATATCATTCACAACGATTGAAATTTATTTGGACTTTTAATTTTTTTGTTGTTGACTTTTCTCTGACACTAACATTACAGCGTAAGTATTCGAAAAAGTTATTTATTTTGCTTCAAAATGGTTAAAACCACACAAATAGTAACAGGTTCAGTTAGAACTTCTTCTGCTTTGTTAATAATTTTTTTTTTTTTTTAGAATATTAAATTATATATAAATAAATAAATTATTATAAATCTCAATATTTTATAGCAAATTTCTTTGAAAATCCTAATTAAATTCTAAAGAACAAATTTCTTAAACATGAACCCTCTTTACAAATGATGAGGGTAATAACGCGCTCGAATTTAAATTTTAAATTAACACTCACACATGCATAAATGCATGTCAGACTTAAATGCGATCTAGTCCTATTTTCAAAGAAAAATCGTAACATCTAGTGTGTGTGTAAACAAAAACTAATTAGCTGAGGCAGAATTATAAAGCTAGGCAAAGACATTTGAGAAATTCCTTAACAGAATATTGCTCTGTGTGAAAATGATAAAGAAAAAACAATGGCCTTAAAAATTTCTTTTCATAATTTTCGGGTTTATTTTGAATATCTTGTACTATATTGGGCATTCTGGAGAAGGTTTTAAATCGTGTTTAAAATTATGATTGACTTATGAGTAGAGAAATAGTCGCCCTTTGCCTTAAGAAAATATATTAGCGAGAATAATTTATTGTATAAAAATATGAGCAATTAATTTTTAAAACACAACATAATTTGAATTTGATAACAAATCATAAAAGTTTTAAATAAAAAAAAAACGTTTCCTTCTTACTTAAAAATATTTAAATTATATTTCGCCGAAAATATCTGCTTACTGATCATATAGTAAATTAGGTATATTTTATTTCTTTTTATTTCAGAAAAAAAGCACACCTGGTATTGGAAACAGTCTCAGTTGACACAGCCCTAAACTCTAATACTACTTCCCAATATTGTTGATTACAGTCAGTTCCCAATGATTATAATCCTTACTTATTAATTTCACTTCCCAAACCATCTGCGCATTGCACAAAAAAACAAACAAAGAAAGTAAGTGTAAGTTTCTAACTCATTGGTGAAAAGAAAAAGATGATTATTTGAAATTATGTTTTATGGTTATTTTTCTTCCACTTTCGTCACGGGTCACTTTGAGGTGTTCTTTGTATTTTTAGGCTACATTTTTTACTCCTTGCTACATTAAAACACAGAAAGATTAGTGCAAGAAACAAATCTTGTAGAAAATTGTGTAATTGTTTAGTGATGTATTGGGAAAGGGCTCAATGCTATAGATTTTACAATCTTTTGTGATTTCGATTTCTTTTGTTTTGTTGTTGTTGTTGTTTTTTTTTCTTCTATTTTCTCATTTACTATTTAGATTTTAAAATCGATTGCAAACTCGCTTATTCACTTTTTTCTTCTCTCTGTTTTTTTTATGTAATCTTTGATAAAAAATAAATAAAAGGGATTTACTTCAGGACGTACGTATAAGATTGTATTTTTATAAAAATTAAACAGAGTAAAAGAAAAAAGCAGGATAAATATCAATACAAGCTTATAATGTTCTCTATTGTAGGGCTTCTTCTCCAAAAATAATTATTTGATAAAAAAAAAAAAATAATTGTCCACTTAAGTAAGTTATTTGGTTGGAAGTATAGACATTGCAGTTTTATTTATAAATTAATATAATATTCAATTTTCCATAAAAATAATTCGCAATTGGTACTTATTATGACAAATTATTGTTACATTATTTATTTTACAATTTGTATAAACATTCTCTTAAAATATTTTGAATTAATTCAGCGTTTCAAACAACTGCAAATACACTGTAATCACAGTGACCAATGCGGAAAATTGCATTGTGACATATCCTTTGTTTTGTTCTTATTTTTTTTTTTCTCTCAAATTAAAACTTTTTTGTAAAACATTTTTCATTTTCAAAGATCAATGACAATTCCTTTTAAAGAACAGCTGGATTTGTGTGGTTCGTGTTGGTAAAATCAATGCAATTTTATAAATATAAAAAGATATTTATTAATTTTGATACTGAATACCAACAATATCAATGTCATTTGTAATAATTCTGTAATTTTAAAATCGATTTGAAAAAAAAAAAAATAAGAACACTATGTTCAACAATTAATTATTAATTTATTTTACAATTAACAAATTTTATTTAAAATATTAAATTAGTTATTAAAAAAGTACATCAAATATTTGTTTAAGCCAAATCATTTCTATGGCTCTGCAAATTCAACAAATTTTATTGCTTCTTTAAATAATACTTAATAATCTGTCTAATATTTTAACATCAACAGTTGCCGTGTGAAAATATTCAATTTCTGCTCTAATTATAAAATGTATAATCCTATGGTGCAAAATAGAACAGCATAATGCAAGAGAAAAGAGAATTTCTCTTAAATTTATACTTGGTTCTGCTTACACCTATAAGTATTTCTCTTAACCAATGGAGAAACAGCTGAAGTATAAATAGTTAGGGTGGTTAAATTTGGAAAAGTAGTTCTCAGCTGAGTGTAGACCATGGAATACATCAATTTAAATACATAGCGACAGTAGAACGGAAAAGACGTGTGTGCACACATCAGAAATTATCGACAAAAAAAATCGTTAAGCAAAAATACAATCAGAAACTACTAAAAGGTATTCTTAAACAAAATGTATAAAAAAATAAAAGTACTTAAAGAAAATCAGTGCTAAAGCAAAACTTATATCAGATTTTGGATTAAATAAAATGTATTAACTTTGGGATAATATTTAATTATAATTGGAAATTTGTACGTGTCTCTCCTAATGCGTTGTGTTGTGTGAGTAGAGTAATTGCTTTTAATGAAAAGCTAAGCTTTGTAATCAATTGTCCGTAAGTAAAGTGTCTGGGCTGTAAATGCTCATAATTTTTTGAATTATTGAAATTCATAAATACTTCACAAACCTCTTGGTAGACACTTATTTAAAGAAATCCCTTTCATACATTAAACTTATTAACCCCTTAGTTGGCCGAATATGAAGTGTATGTAAATCACAGGAAGGGGTATTCTTGATTCTGAAATTTCATAAGTAAATGTATCACAAATATATATTTTGAATATATTGTCGAATTTATAAACCATGAGCAAATGCTTCAAATACACAAATTGTTTATTCTTTTAGCACGACATAGAGAAGTTAATCGTTTGTAAAACCTGAACTCTTTTTGATATTTTATACCAATACAATACGTTGAAGATTTTTTTCTTACACAG
The DNA here is from genome assembly GCA_014635995.1 of Sarcophaga peregrina. Classification (NCBI taxonomy): domain Eukaryota; kingdom Metazoa; phylum Arthropoda; class Insecta; order Diptera; family Sarcophagidae; genus Sarcophaga; species Sarcophaga peregrina. The sequence continues at coordinate 107,061,555 of CM025790.1, forward strand.
CTGGAATTCCTTACAAAGGTTGAGGAGAGAAGTAAAACTCTCCTACCTAAGTAAAACAACAACCAAATATAGTACATGAAAGAGAATAACTCGAAACTACCAATTTAGTTACGTGTGGTGCGGTTCTTCTTGGGAATCATTGTGTTCTTAAAAATAAAATATTTTGCGCGCGAAAAATATTTTTTGAGACAAAACAAGTTTTTTGTTAATAGAACTCGCAACGGAGACGATTCTTCTTTTTCTTTTTATTTGTTTGTTTGCTTGGTTTTGTATCTTTTCTTTTAAGACCGATATTTATGAGATGGTATGCAAGAGTAATCGTCGCTTATATGCTGATTTACATTATCTTAACAAAAGAAATTGAAATTCGATTTACTTTTATTCAAAATGATTTATTTTTTCTTTATTCTTTCCATTTCTAGGATCTAACAACACTCAAATATGTTGAAATGGGCAGTAAATGGTCCTCGTCAAGCTTATTTACAAAATGAAAATAATGAACTTGAATTGCCTACTGCAGCTGGTACATCCTCACTACAACAGAAAACACATTTAAAGCGCAAATCTTCAGATTTATGTACACATAGAACAACGACATCACGGCACGGCAATGAGAATCAGTATACCTCTACGCCGTTGCATACTTCATTGCGAAGTTTTAGGGAAAGCCCCTCTCGTAAAATGGATAGTTTGAAGGATTTAAGTAACATAATACCTGAAAATTCACAGAACTCACCTTTGAGATTTTCTTTAAAAAAAAATTGCTCTAATATTTCAAAAACACCAGAAAGAGTAGTGGCCGGCATGAAAGTTCCTAATAACTACGCAACTACTTTGCCTACATTTGATGTTGAATATTCGCCATGTGCTTTAATACCAGGACCACTAATAGCCCTAAGAGGAGTGGGTATACCCGACAGTTATTTCGAAAAGCCCAGATATATTACACCTCTACCAAAAAAAAACGTTATGGATGATCCCATTGAGAACTGCACACACAATATTAAAACGCTGTCAAACCCAAATGAAAATCGTTTAAAATGTCCCATTTTCATGGAAGAATCTACCTTAAGTTCAACAAAAATGGGTGACGAAACATTAGAACGCATGATAGACGCTATTCTCGAAAGCAACCGTAAGGAAAGAAAACCGCTTAAAACCCAAAAACCTCCGCAACAACAGGGCAATATGTCACCGACCTATACGCCAGCTGAAGACCCAGCCAGTGATCTGCAAGAAGTGTGGGACACGGAAACTGCGCGTTATAGACAAAAAGAACAAAAATTCAGAGCCCGTTTAACAAAAAAGACTTTATTCAGAGAAAGAGAAGTATGCACTCCTCAACCTCAATCAACTGTAGATCCAGGACAATTAAGAAGACAGGGCGGTCTCAGAAGGAAACGCAAAATCACTCAAATAACAGCGAGTGTTATGAGTTCCGCTCAAAAATTATTAAGTAAGGCTTCACAAGTCCAAACGCCTCTATTTCACTCCCATAATCTAAACAAAGTATTTGAAGCAGAATTTATACACGATGAAATTCATCCTCGTAAGCTTATGCGCAATTTGAGCCCTGATAGCGGTCACAATTCCTCCAGCGAGTACGAAGAAAATGAAAGCGATTCCACCTTAGAACTTATAAACGATGATAACAAAACCTTGGACAACACTAAGCGAAAATTAAGGTTTTCCCTACAAAATTTTAATTGAACATAAATTTAAAATTTTCTTAAATGTTATTGTTTTTATTGACTTAATTTTAAAATAATTGTTCCAGAATGAAGAAAAATTTTACAAATGCGTAATTTAATTGAAAATGTTGAAAAGATATTGACTTCTATGGATTACATTACATTTTAAACAAATAAATTTTAAACAAAAAAAAAATCAAATTTTATTTATTATAATTTAAAATATACAAAGCTAAGATTTTCTTTCTTTTTTTTTTGGTAAAATAAAGTATAATTTTTGTTTAAAACATAATTATTGCTAATATAATTGTTTTCCTAAATATCCGTTACATTGAACCTACGTATAACGTACACTCTACCATATAAAACTTAGAATTTTAATGGGATAGTTCAATTTTTTTTTCAAACTACAATGCACCTGTGACTAGTTTAGAGTTTTTAACAACACATTCAACCATTCCGTTACACCTACACGGTGTTAAACGAAATGTTTAAATAAAAAATATGCTAATAAGGTCCTTATGTCTGCTGTCGTCAGCGGACCAGAACTAAATTATGCATAAAAAACAAGATAGAAGTTTTACAAAAACCGTAGCAATGTTTGCAAATTCAAACCATACGGTAATTGCTAACCAAAAGAGTCGCGAAGGAACACTAGTACTTTGGCGTCAACTGACACAATAGTGAAAACGTGTGTTTTTATCTTTCCAAATCAAGCCAGCGTTAACAGCGGCGTAATCAGAATTCGCTAAAGAAAAATACTTTTCTTTTGTGTCATTTACTTTTACAATATCTTTATTCCCGACAAGAAATTTTTGTTAATGAAATTGTACAGCTGTTTTGATTTACCGCTCATTCATATGCCATTGCTGTTGGCAAAAGTGACACAAAGGATATACAAAGGCTTCTTATGAGTTTCAAGACTATATTGTATAAGAAACATATGCAGCATTCAAAACTGTATATCAAAAGTCTTTAAGGCAAATTCAAAAACAATCACTTCAATTTTACCATTTTGTGTCAACAGAAAAAACAAAACCCAGTAATGCACACAGTGAAATTTGTAATTTGAGGAATTAACATTGAATGCAAAAATTTTTAAGTCTCCTTATGTAACCAAACCCAATACAGGCGACACTAAAGACATCTGCCTCGATTATAGTACCACGAGTCAAGGGCACTTCAATCTGCTGCAATTATTACTTGCTTACTTTAAATAACCCACACCGAAGCAATCACAGGATTTATTTATTTAACGTACTTTAAGCGAAGACTGGCTGCATTTACTTCGTTCACACACACACCCACACATACTTGCTCATTCAAGACAATATTATTTATTCTGTCGAAGGATCCTGTTTTAATATAAATTTCAGTTGTAGGCGATTAATAAGGCAATGGTATAATGGAAGAAAAAATAAAACAAATAAACATAGTAACTGAACAATTATTTTTGTTGGTTCACTATCAGTATTAGTTTTATTGTAGAATTGTGCGCCAAATTCTAATATTTTTTCGGTTATTCAACAATATTCTTGAGCAATAAACAAAAAAATTACTTTAATTACATTCATTTTACATACATATGTATGTATATGGAAACTACCACGCAAATGTTGAAAAGTAAAGAAGGAAAAGGTTAATATATTTCATTCAATCGTATTGCGGAAAAACAATAAAAGCGCCTTATCATTTCATGCCTATGTCTCGCTTATAATCCAGAACATACTTTACGACAATTTTAAAGAATTTCACACATGTCTTATTTCACCATTACTACCCCAGGTTTGATTTCTTTTATTTTTGATTATTTTTTCGTCTTCTTTGTTAACGATTAATTATAGTGATGTATGTTTGCGAGCACACACACCTTTTACTAAACGTTCCCGAGTTGCAAAGACACTTTTGATGTATAAAAAAGGAAAATTTTTGAAATTTCTTTGCATTTATTCTACATTTCGGAGTTATATTATGAACTCTACATATGTATGTTATAAAATTTAGATTAGGCACTTATACTTCCTAAAAGAAAAGAAGCCTTTAATTATAAATGCATCTGCACGTCACTTTCCGATTTCTTGTTCTAAAATCCAATGAGAAAATGTAGGCAAATCACTCAAAACTGTAATAGCTTGCCATGACTTGTCACTGTGATTTTATTGTTTTCTACAATATTCGTTACATGAGATAAAAAGTGTCTATCATGTCCTGTTGCGTTTGTTATGGTTTGTTTTATTTTTTTTTTTTTTGTGACATAAAAGTATTAAATATTGTTTAAAGCATACAAAATGAAATATTTTTCCAATATTATGTTCCCATATAGAATTTCCAACTGTGTTTTCGGTAGTCGTACTTTTGAAAGTGATACAATAATAAATAATACAATAATTACTCTTCTATTCCTATATAAAATTTTTACGCAATTTACACAAGTGAAACTGTATTGACTGCAAAAGAGTTAACATCATAATTACATATATCCATCATTGTAATCAATAAATTATCAGTAAATCGATCAATGTAGGAATACTTATTACAAACGATTTAATCTTCACCAAAAATATAATGTGAATCTTAATTTAATTTTAATTTTGGTTGACACTGCATTTACCGTCCTTACCAAAAGTTCTAAAAGCTGCAAAAATCAAAGAAAATAAATCCAAAAAACAAAATATAAATATAAATTTAATTCAATAGGTTGATCTCGCATTGATAAATTTTCATTCTTTCTTTTCGTCTCAAATGCTGGAAAAAGTGAAATTCTGCCGCTCAAAATTTTCATTTAAAATCTTTAGCAAAAAACTACAAAAAAAAAAATTCGTTTTACAGCGAAGAAGACGGGTCTAATAGAGCTACGCAAGCAATTATTGCAGGTAATATTGCCCATAATTAAGAAATATTTTGGAAATTACCAGAGCGTAACTATAAGAAACAAACATTAAAAATGTTATTTTGTCTATAATATTTAAAGTATTATCATGTTGGTTGTAAACGTTTAAGCAAATGAAGAAACCATGTAAAACTCTTCAATGCCTAATAAAAGGGTCAACATAGATATCGAATTATGCAACAACTTCTTGTTCCTTCTCATACATGTTGTATTTATGAATAAATATATTGAAGGATAGCAACAATTATGACCAATGGTCAATATAATGGAAAAGAAAGAACACCTCTCTTTTTCAAAAGTGTTATACAAAAACAATAGTGAAATAAGAAAATGTAAAGGTTACGAATCAAAATATTTACCCAGTCAAACAAAACACTAACGCATAATGTCGCGATCTAATGACCAGCAACTTTAATATGACAGCAATTAAAATGATTCTTAACAAACATAGGGATGATTTTTCCTATTTTGTATAGTATCTTTGGTCATTAGTTATTTTTTAGTTTTTTTACCTTCCTGTTATACTCATTGTTTTTGAAAAACTTTTCTTTACTATTAGTGGTGATTTTTTGTGTTTGTTTATACGAGTAACATCACTATCATGACTTTTGTGGATATGCTGAATGTGAATATTCTTAACAATAATTATCTTTTCATTACTTTCTTAAACTATGGAATTGATTTCAGATGCATCCAAATATTAATATTTAATCACACAAATTCAAAATTCCGCCAGCCAAAACAGCCTGTAAAAAGCGTATATTTTCCAAAGGATATCTATCAATGAAGCTAATCAAACTATAAATTGTTCTATACGCTCGTTATGTTTGGAAGATTTTACAAAACATTAAGATTAGGTGTAATTACGTAATTAAACTCAAAATATCGTAGAAGCAGACGCTGGTCAAAGTTAGTGTGTATTCAATAAGATTAATAAGTGAGTGATCTGTACGAATTAAAATAATCTTACTATTCAGGCTGAAGATTTTGCTTGCACAAGAACATCCCTGAACTAAATCTGATAACCATGATAACAAATCTATTCAATGTAGAAATTATCCTTATTATCTACGATTTAAGTTAAATTTTGTTGTTGGTATGTATGTCCATTTCTTGTTTTTCCTTACTTTAACAAAACTGTTTTTATCAAATAATTTCCTTTGAGACACACACACACAAGCATGATTTTAAATTTATTGTCCCATTCAAAGATTCCAAATTGTTAGTTTTCGTGAGGCATATGTTTTTCCCTTTCTCTTTACTCGCATTTACTTAGGAGTATGATTATTTGTTTAAAAATTTGCATTTTACCCTTTTTTATGATGTTATTTTTAATTTTTTTTTTTTTTGTTTTTCTTAATGAAGGATATATTTTTCTATGTCTATGCATGCACATATCATATGTAGGTATGTTCATATGTTAAAGGAAAGGAATAATGTACTTGTATGTTAGAAATTACCCTTTTTGCGTATATTAGAGATTGTCATCACGAACAATTTATTAAATTAAAAGAAATGATAAAAATTCATATACTCGCAGCGTACAATTATATGCGTATGCAAAGGTAGACACACTCAGCGTTTCTCATACGAGTTTGTATTGCTACAGTTGTATAAAAATACATATAACAGGATATCGCCTTCTGCAATAGCTAAATCGACGGCCTGATAAGTAACAGACCACATCTACGTACATACATACACGTTTACAAACGTAAAAACAAAACAAGTTTGTTTTTTTCTTGTCATTAGAGTTGTCTCCTTCAATATTATTTAATAATTACGTAAATTTCATTAAAAAAAAAAAAAATATTCAAATATTAGTTGTAAAATCAGTTCATGATTTCAGGCATCGCTTATTTATGCACCGAGCACTAGTTTCGTATTATTTTTTTTTTTTTTGTCAATATGGGAAACTTTATACAACGAACAGAAAGTTTTTAAGTAAATAAGGCAAAATCTTAATTTACAACGTACAAGTTAATACACGAAATTTTAGTTTTTCTATTTTTAATTAAGTGACACAATTAATACAAAGGATAACAGGAGGCTTTTAAATGTTTTTCGATGGTGCCATAGCTAACTGATATATGAATCAAACTCCATAAACAACATAATCGACCAGCACATTTTGTGCTGTTTAATTCAAACCACTAGACATCACACTGACGATAACAATTTTACACCCATATATTTTGTTTGTTTTTCAATCGGCTACTGACACACTCTTGCCATTAAGCACTGTGGCTTTATGATGATGACTAGATATGTGTAGTCGAACGGATGGTGTAAATAAAATGCGTGCAATGATATTTTAATATCCAAATGATAAAACTAAAACCTCCAAGAATTAAAGCAGGCAGGCAGACAGGCAGACTGACTGACATTCAGACAATCCATCCATTAAAGGACAAACACCTTTACCCGCATAAATGTGGCAAAAAGAAACATTTTGTTTTCGATTCTACCTTAGTAAACTTCTCACCAATAGGTTTATTTTGTTGTTACACTGTGCAAGAATAGGTAGTGTGTGCAACAATGTGACAAATGCTAGCGATCAATTAATTCAAAAAAGTTAAAACAATTTTGCTACAAAAGCCACAAGAGCACAAAAATTGTCATGTTCAAATATATGAAAAAACATAAGAACTATTACAATCAAAGAAACGAAAATAATTGAATGTAATCTAACCGTTTTTCTTGTTCATCATTAAGTTTTGGTACTTTAAAAGTAATAAAAGAGGACATGTCATGAGATACTATGCTGGTTAAGGGGCGCATTACATACGCTCAGAGTATTTTTTATTTACAATGGATAACATTTGAGCACGTCCAGTAGGAGTTTACGAGCGTTTTACTTTTATTTTGTCAAAAACTTTATATATATTTTTTCAAATAAACATGGTACATATATTATTTTACAATTTTATATTTATTGAAATGAAGATCAAAAAAAAGGATTGTGTGTGGTATCATTTGATATCGTATATTCTCTTTCCTACTTTGTTCTAATTGTTGATCTTTAATTTGAATTATTAAAGAAAAATACACCTGTTTCTCAATTGTTTGTTTATTTTTTTTTTGTTTTGTTTTCCCAGACACGCGATAATTATGGCTCTACATATTGATTCCTTATCATACAGTTGTAGTCCTAAGCAAAGTGGAATATCAAACTAATTGAACTATTAAGGCTTCAAGCTGTTTTTTCGACTATTCCCTCCGGCAAAGGACGAACAGGTGATTTCTGTTTTAAAATGGATAAATATTTGTGTCACTTCGGATGCTTCACATTTTACATACATAATTAATTACATACTGTTCGTTTTCATTATATCGTTTAAAGAAACATCTTTAAATGCTCATTGAAAAAGATAAATTTAAAATGTAAATTCGATAAAAAAAAAAATCATATTATCTATGAAACTTTGAAATTTGTATAGATTTTGAAAATGCCTTTACTTAAGACCTCACTTAATATTAATGCATGAAAATCATTTTAAAGTCAAGCAGAATCAAGGAACGTTTTTAAATGCCATTCATTGTTCCATAACATGCCGTTCATTTAAATTTATATTCTTAATAATGAATTTTTAAACAGTTTTTATACTACCAGATTAAATTTCATGTTAATGTAAATTAATACAAATGAATACGACTTTTTCTCACAACAAAGGCAAACAACAACAGTCATGAAACTAAAGTTCTTATTTTTTTATGAATTGTTAAGGGTTTATAGCACCATTCCTTTACATAGTTATTTTCTTTGGGAAAACTAAAATAGATGAACTACGAATAATGCAAAATAAACAAATATTGCGTGTCCTCTTATGGATTTAACAACTGGCTGGTTTGTCTGGCCTTCCAAACTGTCTAGAGGTTTTTTTTTCATCATTTTTATACGAGTTCTATAATTTCATGCTGCTTGAAGTTGTAGTTTTGTTTCAGCGTGTACTTAAATCATCTAAAAATCATTTTGATAGTATTATATTTGCCTCTAAAGATAATTTGCTACACTTTACTATCGTAATAGAGATCGTCCGTCTGCTGCAACGAAGCGTGAAACTTATTTCAAAACATTGGCATTTAACTCTTCTTACCCGCTAAAGTATCAGACATAGTCATTTCATTAAAAGTCCTTCGACGACTGACTAAAACGAATCATCCACCATATGTTAGAATTAAAAGTGCAAAACGTTTAAAATTCCGATAAAAAATTACGTGTAAAACCAATTCTTACTTCATACTGTTTAGACTGATTCTAGTACATATTTGTATACAAATTAACAGTAAATTCATGACTCACAATGCATACAGAAAAAGGATACGACTGAACTGAACTGAAATTATGTGCCCGTAATTCCTCAAACATATGTAGTTGTTTAAAGAGAGAAAAAATTGAAAGAGAATGTTTACACACATGAGGCTCTCTCTCAAATGTGAATAAGAGAGAATGAGAAATATACTCTTTTAAAAATAAATATGTACATATATTGCAATGTAATGTGTAGTAAAACTATTAAATGATAAATAAAAGTGTTAGAAGGTTTCAAAAATAGTCTTACACTATTTGATTTATAGTTTACGAAACATGAAAAATTAGAAACAAAATAGACAGAATGTAAGTTGCGACGTAATGGGGACATAATAATTCGTTATATTTTATTCAAAAAAATATTACAGAACGATTGTTCTTTTTACAACAAATTTCACTTGTTTTGTATATATTTAATACTCAATGAGTTTTAATATTAGTTTTGTAATAATTGTCTAAGTATGCAAGACATACATACATAATTGGCCATTACAACCCTTCAGTCAGGATTACGACCTAGCTTCTCACACCACTTATGTTGTGTGCGTTAATTTTATACATAAGTGGCGGGACCTACAGTTTAAAGTCGATTCCGAACAACAGATTTTTGAGAAGCTTTTCACGACAATTTTTACTCTCAGAGTCTTTGCCAGAAATCTGTTGAGAGGAAGTCGCCGAAGAAATATTTTTCGTTTTGATTTCTGACCTGGAATAAGAACCCGGGCCTTTTGTCTAATAAGCCAACACACAACCCACTAGACCACGACAAGTGGCAAGACATAAAATTCAAATCTTCTATTTATAAATTAAAAATGATGACGTCGACAATGATTTCCGGCAATTCGTTGAAAAGTTATATGTTGTCATCTGGTCAATCATTTGCGGCCTAATGATAAGTGAAGTAAATGAAGCACAGATTAGCTTAAAGGTTAGTTAGAATGAGCACATAAAACGCGTGTTAATAATTTGTGCGTTTAAACCAAAGGTGTGAAATAAATGTAAATTTAACTGTAATTCATCATCACATACTAACTATTCATACATTCATCATAAATACTAATATTCAAACTGCATACATAATTTTCATAATGTTGTTGACGGAAAACATATGTATATATGTACATACATCAATGAGTCGTCAAAACGGATTACAGAGTAGCTATATAAGATATTATTTTATATGAAGAACTAAACCATTACCATTATTTTTTTTTTATAAATGCTGAATTTCTCATAATTCATATTAAGATACTAAAGGTGTGTTATCGCCATCATTATTCATATTATAATTTATGTTTTCATATCATATGCTCGTAGTATCCATCTACATAGTATGTACCTATCTTTGATTGGTTTCGATTCCTTCTTTTTTCTATGAACTATACACATTATACACATTTTGATACAATGTAATTTATAGAAGAGTTTGATACTTTAATGCTTTCATTGAGAATAAGAAACATGTCTTTATTAGATATTCAGGCAAAAACAAGACAATATACATACATGTAAATGGTTTTGCAGAAATTTCAATAAAATGAAAGGGTTTCTTGGTGTAAAGTGAAGTGTAAGCTGTCAATTTCGTATCCTTTCTGAAAAGGATGTTCGATGATGTTGCAAAATTATTGTTAACACTTGAAAGATTTTTCTTTGGCGTTTACATGTGTTACGAACAATTTATTTCAAATGTAATATAATATTACGCTTTTACTGCCTTCGGCTTCATTAAAGGTTTATATTTAAAGGGAGAGTTTTAGAAACGATTTCCCTATTCAAATGTATGTATCTCATGTCATATAATTTCATCTTAATGTGTATACGGTACTGTTCAATAAAATATATTTACCATGATCTAACATCACAACCAAATCTATTCATACATTCATAATTGGTCATTGCAACCCTTCAGTCAGGATTATTGACCTAGTTTCTTACACTGCTTATGTTGTGTGTGTTAATTTTTTACATAAGTGGCGGGACCTACAATTTAAAGTCGACTCCGAAGACAGATTTTTTGAGAAACTTTTCATGGTAATTTTATTTACTCTCAGAGATTTTGCCAAATCTATACTTGCAATTAATTAAAGAAGAGTGACCCTGTACGTGAATTGTTCTATTACGTGAATTTTTTTATTTTGTAACATTTCTAGTTGAAATTGTTTATTATTGAAAGAAAATATAGAAAAAATAGTAGTCCACTATTTACATTCCGATATACATGTACAGGCAAGTTATCGTGTAAGCGTTCTTATGACTAAAACATTGTTAAGGACATCGTTTACGGTTAAGCACGTTTTGCAAACTCTATGGTGGTATTAGTGTCATTACCTTATGATTAAAATACTTTTAAACTGCATAGACATGTACATTATTACACACAAATCACATATTAAATCGCTTTGTGCAAGATAAGGACACCGAATTAAACACACTTTAAGAACTGTTTAAAAATGGCCAACAGACATTTTGAAATAGTTTCTGCGACGTTTTTAAAATTTATTAGCGTGTCAATAATTTGATATGTTTATTTGAAATTGTTAACTACAAAATGCATAAGCCTTAAACAAACAATCACTTCACAAGAATGTATTGTAAAGAAAATTTTATTTTACTACGTACTTCAAGATAAGAACACTAACAATACAATAATAACAATAGACACAAAACATTTTGCGCGCTTTCTTTTATCTTCTTGATGATACAGCTACTACTTGATGCACAAAGAAATATATGTATATGAACATATTAGCAATCCTTTTATTTTGTTAGTAAAAAGAAAATATTATAAAAATTATACATTTACTTTTAACGTTCATAAAAAAGTACTGAAGCTAGTTAAAAAACGATTCTCCAGCAGCTCATTTAACCTCTAAGCAGAACGTCTTCGTTCTTGAATGAGTCACTAAAGAAGTTATAAAAAGTTAAATAAATTCAATAAAAGTTAATTTAATTTAACTGTTTTAATGATAACGACGACTTCCATTGCCTGTATCCTTTAGGAAAATTTAAAAAAAAATTCAATCAGAATTCTAGATATTCAATATTATTATAATGTGTGTGAGCATGTGTACTTTATACTTATACTTTAAGAGAAAGTAAACAATTCTATCCAAACGACGTTCAAGTCAGTCTATCATTTACATATTCTTTGAGCAGAAGCAGCTGTTGTCTTTGATAAAGATTGTGAAAAGGTGTGATTGCATGTAATGTGCAATCTTTGTGATTCTTATTAAGGACAGAAACTTTGTCTTTGCGACTTAATTGTCCCTTGCAATGTAATATATTCAATATAGCTTAAGTTCTTTTTCGGGGGTTATTAATGTTTGTTTTTCTAATCTACATACAGACATTCGTACATACGCATTTATAGTTTGTATGTATATATTTTTAATAATGTACAAATATGTTAATAAAAACAACAAAATCAATTTTTTTTTTATTATTTCCAAAGAATTACTCATGAAAAAGGTTTTATATCAAAAGAAACTTAATTCTTGTTGGCAAAATAAACCCCATAAAATAGTCATAATAAATGCTTCAATTCAAAAAGATTATAAATATATTTTATAAAATAAAAAAGTTGTTTAAATATTAGATATTAAAAAATTGTGTTCATTGTGAATATCATAACGTTATAAATAATAAAATTAAAAAAAGATGAATATGTACCAAAAAATCAAAACTTGTTGAAATTATACCCCCTTGTTTATGTATATAGTTGTATGTATAGTTAGTACTGTTAGAAAAAAATTATTTAGGCAGTCATAGACATGTTATCGCTAATCACACGTGCCTATAGTTAATTAAAGTTTAAGTTAAATCGAACAGCCAACATACATAGAACAACATACAACATACATTTTGGTTCAACTTTATAAACGGAAATCCTCCAATAGCTATTTGGGAAACGTAACCAAGTAAAATCGTAAAAAATTACCTATTACCATTTTTTCTCCCTTTGTCCCATTTTCTCTCGCCTTTTGCTCAAAATTTTGAAAAGATTTATATCCTATAACGTGCACCGAAAAAAGACCGATCTACCTATATCCCAAATTTCAAGGAAATCGGTCCAGGCGTTCAAGCGTGGTTGGCTAACAAACAAACAAACAAAAAATAGACTTACAGAAAGATTTATAATATATATTAGGATATTCAAATGTCATACTCCAAGTGAAAGATAGCTTCGAACATAATAAAAGCTTTTTTAAGCAAAAGGCTAAATGAATAAATAAATGATAAATTATTGCCAGGACAAGTCAACGCTAGGCTGTTGGTAATGAGGATTTTTTAAAACTACTGCCGCTTCTTTCGTGTAAAAGACATTAGCATTCAACCATTAGTTAATTGATTTTTTACTAGACATATGTCTTTTGTTGAAAACATTGTTGTTTTAAGAGGACATCCATTTTAAAGAATGGTAACGAGCAACCTTTATTTCGTTAAATGTTTTCAATGATTAATGATTATTAAAATCAAATATGTAGTAAAAAGACTGATGAAATTGTTTAATAAGAGGTTAAAAAAGAATTTTTAACAACTTTTTAATTTATAATGCCTTTTTAATTTTAATTTTTAAATTTTTTAAAAGAAAAACGATGTGTGAAGTGTCATATTAATCAGATCAGTAAGTTTTAATATTGTTATTCTCACAAATTTACATCTTTTTTCAGATGACAACCTTTTGGTATTAAATTAAATTGATTTTACATTCCATTATTTATTGGAATTTGGCGTCCTTTCCTTCACATAGATCGATCTAATCCAAAATATCTTAAAATATTCATAAAAGAATCTTACACACTTTCAAAAAAAAAAAAAAAAACGCTAATCTCGCGTTTTCCAGTTTTTTAAAAACGATTAGAACTGCCGCAGAATTAATTTACCTAAATTGTTGTCTGCAAAAGGTTTACCTTCAGAAACCCATTCTAAAAATTTAAAAGTAAATCTTCACAGTCCAACATAGTCTTTGTTACAATTTTAATTTGCCAATGAGTTAAGGATTAGCACTGTCCAAACTCAGCAGGAGAAAACTGTAAAACTAAAAAAGATGTTATTAGACTGTAAATCATATGACCTTTTTGAGTGTAGACAACCGTATATTTTTTAGTTTTCAATTTCTATACGATTGCTTGATTTTAGCGACAAGAAAAGGTACAGAAAAATTAAAGTCAAAGAAGCGGTCAAGAGCCAACTTATCTCCATATGTATATATTGGTGATGTGTTTTTCTTCAAATTGCACTTCTCTATTATATATTATAGTGCTATGTTAAAGTGCTTAATTACAGGTTAATACTCTGGAAAGGGCAAACAATTTCATAATGATATTTGAATTTTGAACAAATATAATCCATCTATGATGTCCCCAGGTGCTTGCCTTCACACAGGGAATAACATTAAGAAAAAATAAGTGGGATAAGGTGTTTTGTGATCGACAGAAATATTATACATACGTAATTGATCATTACAACCCCTTCAGTCAGAATTGCGATCTAGTTTCTCACACCACTTATGTTGTGTGTGTTAATTTTATACATGAGTGGCAAGACCTATATTTTAAGGTCGATTCCGAACGACAGATATTTGAAAAACTTTTCATGGCAATTAAATTTACTCTCAGAGTTTTTGCCAGAAAGCTGCCGAGAGGACGTCGCTGAAGAAATGTTTTTGTTTGTTTTGTTTTTAGTAAGGAAACTTAAATTCTAAAACTAATATTCAAAATTTGTTCGAAAAATTATCTGAGTGGTATAATGAAAAATAGCATTCCGTTGTTACAGCAATCTATAACAACTTTACTTCAGAAAATTGGATCATTGCAACCAATGACTCATTTGTGTTTAATGAAAGTTAAAGTTAAATAAACAATACTCTATCGATCACCAAAAAAAAAAGGGGTAAAGAAGTTGATGATGTGCTGCTACAAAACAGGAAACCCTTGTTTGATAAGCAGCCAAGCATTGTTTAAAAAATATTGTATGAAAAACAAAATTTTAGCAATTGCAATAACCATTAAAATTTTGCACCATGCATCAGTTTCAAGAATAGTTTATATATGTATGTATGAAGTGATACATTTTAGCTTGGGAAAAGTGTATTGACACCTCCGTTCTATAACATTCTAAGTCGAAAAAGTGTGCTTTGAGTTGTGAGCTTTCAAAGTTTTCACGCGCCATATGACTATATGTGCCTTCTAATTAAATTTTTCCTTATAACTTCGGAACGAATGTGCGCATCTTAACCAAATTTTGACAGTATTTTAGTTAGAGAACGTAAAATTTAAAAATGCAAGAACATAAAAGACGTCCTAAGTACACTTAGAACGTTATAGAATGGAGGCGTCGTTATGAAATTAACAAGTTGACTCCTACGAAAAGAAAAGAACACAATCTTCCGATTATAGCATCGTTCGTCAGTTTACATGTTAACGACAGAAGAGTATAGAAAAAGTGTAATACGGTTTTCGAATCAACAATCATTAAGAAAGCAATTGCAAACAAAGGCAGTTTGGCAGACAACCCTCTTCGAGAATGTGGCAGTTTTGTTTTTTATTTTTTTGATTTGTTATTTTGATTGCATTCATGTGGGCATCTCAGAATACAAAGCATTGACGCCGTTAAGGCATATAGAATAAACCTATTGAACTTCCAATAGACAGAGTTAGAAATGTAGAAGCTGAAAGTTCTGCTACCGATCTTGGGTGTCTCAAATAGTAAAGGCCAACCGAACACCGTTTAACAAAGCGCCCGGTGTTGTTTATTATGCTGCTTTGGTTTTTTTTTCTCTTGTTGGACTGTTCTTTAACAAGTTGAGAAAAAAAAGAACCAGGACGGAAATACAAAATGTAGAAACTGTAGGTACATAAATAAACTTTGTCTTCTTTTAATAGCACATTTAATAAGATTCGGAATTACTAATATGTATATAGTCTAGTTAGATTGAATACTTACTTTGATTCCTATTTAAGTTGCTGAAACAACGTAATGCCGAAATTTCTTTTTATAAAAAAATTTGTTTAACTGTTTGCAATCTTCATTATAAGCCATTTCTTCAGATTTGGAAAAAAAAAACATCACTCGCGAATAAATATGGATAATAGAGCTCATAAAGAAGGAGTTTACAAATTCCTGTACGAAATTACTTTTTCTTCAAGTTCCACCTTTTACCACGCGGTTTTTTGCTGTCAACAGCTGTCAAACACAAATAAATAACGCAGTTATTCAAATTTTGAAAGGAACTGACAAACGCCAATTGGAAAAAGTAATGTTACGTTATCAGGGAAGATGCATGACAAGGTAGATTTATATAACGAATAACAATAGAAAGAAAAATGTTAAAAAATTTATAAAAATGGTTACAACAAACACTAAAAAAACAACAACATTTTGACATTTTAAACCTCATCAGCTGTTCACTTGATAATTCCAACAACTTATGTATGAATTTAATTTTTTTTAATGCCCGCAGAACAAACTTTATATAAACAACAAGATCAATCACAAAACTTTTTCTTTTAAATTGAATCAAAAACCTGGGATTTTATGCAGTATTTGTTGAGCATTACCGAAGTTACCGATGTTTTATATAATGCAAGGCAAGCATTTACAGTTACTTTTAATTGCAATGATTTAAGAAAGCAAAAATTATCGCATAATAGCTTTTTTTTAAGAATTTTAATCAAAACGTGGTTTCTATATTTAATTTCCTTACCTTAGTTAAACTTGATTATTTCCCTATTAATTTTTTTGTTCTTGGTAGAAATTTTGCATACATACATACACATAAAAAAACAATCATTTTCATATATTTGAACAAATTGGATATTTATTTATAATACATATTTCTTAGTTAAAAAATATAAACATTTTTAAGTTTAATTTAACTTAGAATCGTAGATTAAAAAAAATTAAAGTTGAATTTGCTGCATTCAGCGGATAACATATCTCAAGCAATAACAGACTAAGTCAAAAATGATACTATCGATGTAATGGAGTTTCAGCTCGACATTATTTATTAATAGCTTTTAAAAAAAGATTGTTAGAAAAATGAGTATTTCACATAAATTTTCTTTTGTAGAATATGATAGCATACGTAACTAAAATTCACTTAAGCTAACTTAGGCTGTTATTGCTTGGGACCACAGACATATTGTATTTATATATTCTATAACCACGACTAAATTTGAATCAATTATCGGTGTAAATTGTTTTTATTTTATTTAAATAATTATATATTACACATTGAGAGTGATTATATAAATATATAGTCAGCAATTGAAGAAAAAATTAAATAAATATAAAATACAACGCGTAATCCTTCACTGTATATTTTTAAATAAGGATAGGTTCTTTTAAGGACAAATTCAGCCCAATTACGAATACTTCCGTGCTAGTTTTTTCTTTTCCCAATACTTTAACTGTGAATAAAAATCTTCCATAAAATTTATCATTATTGCCTTCTAATTGTAGAAATTTTTTTTGAGAAAAATAAATTCCTTGGGAATGATATTTCTAAAGAATATGTATTCGTGATTGGACTAATCAAGTTCATTCATGAATGTACAGGATACAAGTTTAACATATTACTAAACAATACTTATGTGTAGATATAGTCTGTAGTAAAAAAGAAAAGGTTTTGTTTTAATATTCACCTGAGTTTAACAATGATTAAAATTAAAATGTCATTTTTGACATGTGACTGCTATTTGTTTGCTTGTTGTGCTGTGTTTTACACTTAAAAAATAAAACAAAGCCATATGTAATTGCGGCACTCTTTACGACTTTTTTGAATTCAAATATTCCAGAAGTATTTGGATATACATTCATTAAAAAGATAGTTAAAGAAATTTGCCTTATTAAATCAGTTTAAGAATTGGAGAAAAAAGCTTTAATATAATATCGGCATGTAAACTACATACTAAGTTTTCATCAATATCGTTTTTCTTCTGAATAGTCAACAGTATATCCCTTAGAACGGTGATGATGATCACGTTCACTTCTTTTACGCTCGGAATGGGAACGCGAATGGGATCTGCTACGTGAGCGGCTTCTGGAGTGGTGCTTATGTTTGTGTTTCTTTTTTTGTTTTTCTCTGTACCGCTCACGTTCTCTACTGGTACCACGATAGACACTTTCCGGTGATGAGTATCTGCTTTCATATCGTCTCGATTTGTAATCTCGAGACTGGCGATGGTCTCTGCTAGTTGCTCTATATTCATCCCGGTCATCGTGTTCACTTTTATAAGTCGTTACGGTTGATTTATTACGCCATCTATCTCGCATCTCAGTGTGTACATCGGTTTCAGATTCAAAATCTGCTCTGTTGGCACGATTATTGGCTAGATTTGAACCAGTACTAAGCTGATGTATCGTTACGTTATTCTCTCTGCAGTATGTTTCAATTTTTTTCTCAATTTGCTTTTGTATCGGTACTGGTATTCTGGGAAAAAGTGTTGAGAACCAATCCAACTTTGTTAAAAATTGGTAGACCATTTGGCCAATAGTTATTACCTGTAGAGAAATTACAAACATCATAAATTAGTGGAAGATATATAAAGATTTGAAAAGGGGATAAAAAAATATAATCATACAATCGACTCACCTGGCCGCCACCGGCTTTAACATCAATAACTTCCTCATCTTGTAAATAATCTTCATACCAATCGTATAAATCAGCCGGTGGTTGGGTATAACGTAAGTACATAAAGCCTAAACCGTAGAAAGTAAATAATTTAGTAGCATTCTCTAAATTTTTAACTTACAATATTACAAGACGATTGGGGATCTTATCATTTTTTTTTTTTTTTTTGTTATTTTAAGTTTTCAACAGGATTTAAATGTTTTTTTTTTTTTTTTTTGTTACTCAATCGACTTACCACCTACCTAATGCCCTTATATAGGGGGAATCGGTATGATTTATTAAACCATTAACTTGCTTACGGGTCAAACGTAATGTATACAATTTGTACAGTAAACAATAAGCTGTAGAAACAATACCACCGGCACCAACACCTCTAACCTAAAATTAAAATGTCAGTCATCAAAATTGAGCGAATGTTAAACTTTAAACAATTGAAATGCAAAAGGAATCATAAAAGAATAACAAGACCGCTTGAATGTCCGTTTCTTTTGTAGTTCCCTCTGCTAACAAATAAAAATTCCTTAATTCAAAACGAAAAAGGTACATTTCATAAACTCACACCGCCACACATGCCAGTTTGGCCACTAGTCTTGCGAGAACCCCTTTCCCATGGTTCCATGTGCTTCACCTGATAGTAAATTTCATCTACCACTTCATGGTATGTTTTCAGTTTAAATAAATGCACTGTAATATGAGTCAAAAAAGAAAGCAAATATAAGATAATTATAAAGAACTTTGAGGTTTCAGCTACTGTACCTTTGCGGACGTACCTTTAAAGTAACTCGAGCTTTGAATATTAGCCAATATCAAAGGATTCAAATTCATTGTGGACTCATTACCCCATAACGGTAAAGTGTTGTGTTGTTTGCCAATCTTTTTAGCAGCAGACTGAGAAGAGGAGGCTTGATAATCTAAAATAAAGAATTCATTCATCAAAAGACAAGTCGTTTTAAAGCAACCTAAATTTTGGTAAAATTTACTGCAATTAACTATACCTTCTTCCATACTTAAGTAATGCCTCTGTTAACAATTTTATTCGCTTTTTGCCTTCTAAAACAGTTCCAGTTAACGAAGTGGACGAATTCATAAGAATTAAACAAATTTTCACAAATAAACGTTTTCGGCGAGCAGAAAACTTCTTAAAATGCCAATGCGGAAAATTTTGTTAAACGCATACACATGGTTGTATTCAATGTGTAATATTTGCAAGAAAAAAGGACCAAATAAAAAACAGTTTCATTTAAAAGGATCTTGTTTTCATAAATTTTTAAATACTTATTATTGAATTATATCCGTAATTAACTTAAGGATGTTTTAAATTAATATAATTTCCTATAACATAATTTATTCATATAACATTTTTCTGACATGCGCATTATTTTGTATCATATCTTATTTTCAAGAGTATAAAAATTTTGCAATTAATAAACAAACATGAGTTTTGATTAAAAAACGAAGTGCAATAGTGAGATATATATAAAAATAGTGCGGATGTCAAATATCTTCAATTAAAATTATATTTAAAACATTTTTGCGCACTATATACAAACACTATAAAGGTAAATCAAGGTAGAATTTTTGTATAAAAAAATCAACAATTAGAGTCAGCAAGAGTATAATTAATTTTTTTCTGTATTAAAGAATATATTTTTATACATTTGATGATTAATTGCATCTTTTATTTCTTTCATTTCCAAGACTTAAAAATACAACTTTGTTGCTATACTTTGTAGGTATTGTTGCCATATCTCCGCAGTTTTCTCTTTCAATTGGCTGGGGATATTAATAAAAATAGAATGGTAACTTCACTAAAGTATATAGTTATTTGATCCTTTTTTTTCCGCAAAATATATATTTTTTCGTGGAAAGGATGCAAAACGGGTAGAATAGAAATCTAGGAGAATTATTAATTACAAAATTAATTAATTACCCGCGCAAGGTTGTGTAAAATAATTGTATTTTGAACTCTGTGGTCGTAGATGTTATTATAACAATTTATTTTTATTTTTTGCAGAAACAATACATGTTATTCATTTTTCTTTTTCATTAAAAATAAATTAATTTTAGAAAACATTGATAAATTATTGTGCACTTGTAAGAAAAATACGAAAGCTGATTAGTGAAAGCAAATTAGATTAACAGACAAGCAAACAAAATAAAATCATATTTCTGAAACAATTTGACCGAGCAAGTATCGTCCTACACATATTGACATCATTTTTATCGATACATTTACAAGGGAGTTTGTTTACTTGGCTAGATTATACAGCTGGAATCCCCATTTACTGATAAAGTGACCGACTAAATCGGAGAACACAAAATGACAAGTTCACCGTCATCGGAGGACAGTGAAGAACTGTACGATGCCTTGACTGAGGAACTGAAAAACATTCAGCTTGTTATTCGAGTTACGAGAGAAAATATAGATGCGTTGAATGCTAAGTTTGCTAATTTACAGGAACCACCACCTATGTATATAGCAGAATATCAAGAATTGACATCAAAATTACATGAATTAGAGGCCAAAGAGACAGAGTTAATGGAGCAAATGAGTGCTCAACAAGAATTGGAAGAAAAACAGCTGCATCAGCAGCAAGGGTATGAGTTTGCCGGATATCAATCACATTATCAGAATCAACAGCAGATACAAATGCAACAACAACAGTTGCTTATACGACCGGGCTTTCAGGGAAATGATATGGTGTGTGGTGTTTTTTTTTCTTTTATATTTTAAAACAAACTTATGTTCAAAGAATATTTTTTTATTACAGACTGATAGTTTAATTTCCTCTCAAACCACTAGTTACGGAGGAAGCCAGTGTGGTACATTAACACGGCATCGAAAAATATTACTTAGAGCGCATTTACCGAATCAACAAAGAACTTCTGTTGAAGTTGTTCCAGGCGTTAGACTGTGCGATGCGTTAATGAAGGCTTTAAAGCTGCGCCAATTAACACCGGATATGTGTGAAATAACAACGTCTGAAAATGGCCGCCAGATCATACCGTGGCATACGGACATTAGCACTTTGCAGGTGGATGAAATCTTTGTTAGGCTGTTAGATAAATGCCCAATTATGACACATATATCACACCAGTTTATACGAAAGACCTTCTTTTCTTTGGCTTTTTGTGAATGCTGTCGAAGATTGCTATTTACGGGCTTTTATTGCAATCAATGTAACTTTCGATTTCATCAAAGGTGTTATGATAAAGTTCCCACATTGTGTCAACAATTTCCGGTGGATAGTTACTATCAACGTTTATTAGCCCAAAATCCGGAGACTGCAGTGGGAATAATACACCCTGGTAGAGGAATGGTCGGGGATTATTCGGTATGTTTATTTTATTTCCTTAATTTACATCGTAAAACGATTTAATTATTAAAATTTTTTTAGAATCGTCATCCGCGTTCTATAAGTCAGCAGGATCGCTCTAATTCAGCTCCAAATGTCTGCTTTAATAATATCAAACCTTTAACAGAAGCCCAATGCAAATTAGTTCAAGCTCATGGACCTCTACAACATTCTGGAGATCATTCCAACTCAACACAGGCATCACCTACCGGCACTTTACGCCATGTAAAAAGAGAACGAGCTCGTTCAGCAGACGAAAGTAATAAAAATTTACTAACTTCCAGAGACAATCGAACGTCTGAGGAAAATTGGGTACGAAATTTAGCTACATTTTATTGATTAATTATATATTATAAATATATTTCAGAACATTCAAGCGGAAGAAATTTTAATAGGTCCAAGAATTGGTTCAGGTTCTTTTGGAACAGTGTATAAAGCTCATTGGCATGGTCCAGTTGCAGTTAAAACTCTGAATGTAAAAACACCCAGTTTGGCACAACTGCAAGCATTTAAAAATGAGGTAGCAATGCTGAAAAAAACAAGACATTGCAACATTTTACTCTTTATGGGTTGTGTATCCAAACCTTCATTGGCCATTGTGACTCAATGGTGCGAGGGAAGTAGTCTGTATAAGCACATACATGTTAAGGAGACTAAATTTAAATTGAAAACTCTTATTGATATTGGTCGTCAAGTAGCTCAGGGAATGGACTATTTACATGCTAAAAATATTATTCACAGGTAATGTTATTATTAATTTAAGTTATGGCGAATTTTGTTTTATTAATAAAAATTATATGTGGTTATTGATTTTAGAGATTTGAAATCGAACAATATTTTTTTGCAAGATGAATATTCCGTTAAAATTGGTGATTTTGGTCTTGCAACTGCGAAAACACGATGGTCCGGAGAAAAACAAGCAAACCAACCAACGGGCAGCATACTGTGGATGGCACCCGAGGTAATACGGATGCAAGAACAAAACCCATACTCATTTCAGTCAGATGTTTATGCCTTCGGTATTGTATTATATGAGTTGTTGGCTGAATGTTTGCCATACAGTCACATTAATAATAAAGATCAGATATTATTCATGGTAGGCAGAGGCTTATTAAAACCTGATATGACAAGAATGCGTTCGGATGCTCCGCAAGCTTTGAAACGTCTAACGGAAGATTGTATTAAATATGATCGTAATGAAAGACCGCTTTTCCGATTATTACTCAATATGCTTGAGTATATATGGCGGACATTACCTAAACTACATCGCAGTGCAAGTGATTCTACTCTTACGCAAACGCAATTGCAACACGATGATTTCCTTTATGCGTGTTCTAGCCCTAAGACACCGGTAAATTTTAATAGTTTTCAGTATTATCATAGTGCCGGTAATATCTAGCGATGCTGATCCGTTACTACACTTGTGATAAAAAGAATTTGAATCATAAATGGCACTAATTAAATAAGATATAAAAAATAAAAAGCTTTTAATATATAATAAAAAAAATAAAAAAAAAACGGAAAGCAATTGAATTGCTTGAAGTCAAAATGCAAGGTATATTAAAAACGATAATATGTATAAGAAAATTTTAGTAAAATTAAACATAATAAAAAACACATTCAAGAACAATTGATCGAAAGTTTAAACTAAGTTTGTTTAAATTCGATATTATTATTTTGAAACTTAAATCAAAACATTAGCTGCCTCCATTTATTTATTTATTAATTTTTATTTAATAAAGTCTAAGGTCTAAATTTTGTTAAAAAATTAACCAGCCTTTTCTCAAAATATTTACAACTACAGTTTAATAACTTTTCTCCTGCATATAATGGTTCCATTTATTTTATTTATGTTTTTAATTTCCTCTTTAATTTAAAAATTTTATATATTTTTAAAAACGCTTTCAAACAGTTGACTAATATAAAGAAAAGTTTTAAATATATATAAATTTAATAACAAACAAATATTAAACATTTGAACGAGAAAATGACTTGTGAAGCGAATCGAAATAAAAGATAAGAAAAATCATTTATTCAATATTGCTTATGCGAGTAGTATTGTGAATATAAATTAGAACAAACTAAGAATTAATCAAACGGAAGAGAAAAAATCGGCGATTAGATTATGTTTTATTTAAACAATGCAACATATTTTAACTTTTATTTTTAAAAACATTAATTAACAGTGTTTAAATATTAAAAATATAATATGTAATAATGAGAAAATTAACATGTTCCTTAGTTCTGCATAATAAAAATAAAAATGTGATTATTAACTAACAAACATAACTTAATTAGAAATTTTAAATATATTATTCAAAATGTAGGATAATGGCATTTAACTTTGATGCTTAAACTAGGCACAATTAATTAGAAACTTCCGATTTTAATTTGAATACATTGCATATTATTAGTGTTTGTGTATAGGTTTTTGAGCAAAAATAAAATATATATTTATATATGTATACGGCAAAGGGCGCAAATTCTTTAAACCCTGTTTGAGCCAAATAGATTTTAGTCTTAAATATTTTGTGAGCATATTAATACTAATACAGTCGGAATATATTGGAAACAAAAAGCAATTTAGCTAATAAAAAAAATATTGTTATGTATAACAATCGGGAATGATTTAGTAGTAAAATGTCTTCACTTAATTTCATAACAATTTGATTGGAATGGAATAAAAAACATAAAATATAGTCTTATTTGAAAGTTGTACTTAAATATAAATCTGTAGAATTTAATAGGGTACAATTATGGTTTGACGAATAAATACGCCTTTATCTATTTATAACTCTTATCAATCAAATTGATATGAATAAAACTAGAGAATACCTTTGTAATTTTAGATATTCTTTTACTAAAATAAGTACAACATAGTTGTGTCAGTAGTCAATGTTACCTTGAGCTCCGGTTATAATGGCATCTATCCATATTCTGGCTGCTGTATCTGAGGCAGCTTGTAAGTAGTAGCTCCTTTTTTTCGTTTTGACAATAAATGTTGAATGTGGTCGGCTACTTTTGGAAAGGTTTAAATGATCCATGTATACCTCATCAATGGATAAGAAATAAGCACCACCTCTTGGTTTTCGCTCATATTTATCGGCATAGTAAATTAAAGCACAGCGTTGACGATCTAACACAAACCAGCGCTTAGACCACGTATGAAATGTAGAGCCTAGTTTGTGAAGATAACCACGGCAACTGTACGCATCTATAAAGATATGAGGACAAAGGGATATAGGGTGTCCTGCTGATTCAATATGATGCTTTAGATCTAAATCTTCGGAAAATATAGGTAAATAACGAGTAAGTGGTCTCTGTGATTTTTGTTTTTCTGGTTGTTTCCTATCGCACGTCATTCTGGAATTATCACCATGTGTAGAGAGTTCATTTGATAAAACGCTACTGATACGTTTATCATCAATAAGAAAACTTCTTGGGCTATCGAGGGAAGATATGCTTAAATCATTAGAAGATTTCTGAATTATAGTTCGAAACATTTTACTGTCAGGTTCCGAACCAGTGGCTGAAAGAGGAGAGGAAGTATTGTGTATTGTAATTTCAGTAACATCATTTTGGGAGCACTGCTTCTGATATGATAAAACACTTCCATTCTCTGGTGATTCTTGAGAGGTATCTGATTTTAATTTCAGTAATAATTCTTCAACTTTTCGTCTTTCATAATCTAAGTCACGACGACCCTTATTTGTGATTAATAAATGGCGCTGTCTTTCGATTTCTTTTATCGTATCATATAATTTGATATTAGTTCCAAAACTATTTTGAAAGCCTTTTGTTTCGTCGGCGTTTGCCGAATTTCTATGAACTTCAATTTTATTATTAAAAAACATGTTCTCGTTAACACTCTTGGACATTAAGTCAACTGAGTGATTTTTAGGGCATAGTATCTCTGTAGACCCAAATAAGGATTGTGTTATCTGGGTTTTCGATCCACGCGGACTAATACGATTATCTTCTTGCTCAGAAAGTGAAGAGTTTGAGTTGATTTTTAAATTTAACTTTTTCTCCAATAGCTTAAATTCGTCTTCACATTGTTGCAAATTTCTAATTAAAGAAATTAAATAATTACTTAAACGACGTTGTTTTGGGTTTATAGTGTTGTTGAAATTTAACTCTTGTTGCTCTAAATTTTCTATGGCTAACTGGCATTCTTTAATTTGTTTGCTTATGGTCTGATCTTCTAAATTTAAATCTTCTCTATACGCTTGCCAATCGGACTCTCCTTCTAAATACTGAAATTCTAAATCTTCAAAGGATTTTTTATCGTTTTCCAACGAATCCCGAACGTTTGCAAGTTCTTCTTTTAGACACAAATTATCACGCTTTTGTTTCAGCAACTCTTTAAGTTTTTCCACTTGATCTTGCTTCATTTCTATGCTATGTTTCAGTTTGGATTGTTGATTTTCTTCCATTACCCTCGTGGCATTTCGTTGAGCTTCCAACCTGTGAGTTTTTTGTAGCAGAGATGTGCGTTCTTGTTGTAATTTCTCTTTCTTAACCCTTAGCGATTGAAGCTCAGCTAATACTAAAGCATTTTCCATATCTATCTCTATAAGACTTTCATTATCTTGCTTCTGCAAAGAATTCAGTTCATCTTTAAGACATTGTATTCTTTGCAACAGATCTTCTCGTTCTTTATGCAATTCTTCGTAGTTTGATTCTTTCGCAAGTAAATCAGTTAAGCCTTCTGCACCGACAGCTTTTGTTTTACTGATTTTTCTGGGAGCTGGCGTAGGCTTCTTTGATGGTTTTGGCGAATTATATGGAGAAACAAAAGATTTAATATCAATCGTTAAGTTATTTATATTTTTATTGGTTCTCTTACTGATGACAGGAGAAGAATTGTTGGAAATAGACTTTTTTGTATGTAAGGGAGAACATGAACTTTCTTTTATAGTTTCACTTTCTCTTTGAAATTTCTCCTCGAAACACTTTATTAAGTCTTCATAATTCGTATAAGACTTTTCTAAATTGATACAGTCATGAATTTCGGAGTTATTAGCACAAGGCTCCTTTTTCAGAGACATGCAATTTGTTTTTATTTTAGTACGGGGACTTCGCGGTACAAGTTTGACGTTTTCATATCCCGATGATTTTATAGTTCCTAAAATTTCCACTTGATTCTTTTGAACCTTCTGAACATTTTCATAACCCGAGGATTTTTCACAAGTTCTGGACGATTGACTCAGATTGCTAGTTGTGCCTTGGTAAGAGCTTTGCATCTCTTGATAAAAGGGAGATTTTTTATCCCTTGGCAGAGAACCGTTTGTTTTAATTCTATTTTGGACAACAGGAGAAGAATTAACGCTACCATTGTAAGAACGATCTTGACGATCTGTATATTCCGTACAAATTTTCAACATGTCTTCTAAAGGATCCTCAACATATGAATGCATTTCTAAATGCTTATGATGAGTTTCATTAGCTTTTTGAGGTGTTGTTGTATTGGTTACCTTGTTAAGGTATTCGCAGTTTTTAGTTAAATATAAATTGTTATATATTTGTTCACTGGTGTTAAGTACAGTAACATTTTTATCCTTGCGATGATTTTCGGCAAAATTTCTGGCAAAATTGGCATACTTTTGTCCTAAAACATCTCTGGCAGACATATTGACAGTAACTAAATCGGATGAAAATACTTTTGGGCATTGCCATTCCTTGACATCCATAGTATTCAGTGTTTTGTCCAAATTATCGTAAACGCTATACGTTGATTTAGTAAATTGTCGAGTAGGTTTAATATTTGTTTCATAAAAATAATCCAAATCACAGGCATTATCATTATCGAAAACATCTCCAATGGCTGTTCGCATTTGTAACGCCTCCGCCGGGTTATTATAGCGCAGATAGTATGAATCTCCTATAGTAATCATGGCTCCCTGCCTAAGATCAACATCGTTTTTAATTACTTCGCCATCAATTAATACACGAGCATCTCTTTCTGGCACAAGAGTTACTTGATTTTCTTCACTCCGATATATCGTACAATGCACAGGCTTCACTCCTGATCCACATAAAGACACTGTACAATGTGCAGATGAACCTATTGTACAATCCCCCACCGGTATATTATGTATAGTTACAGCTGTACTCAAACGTCCTCCTCCCAAACTGACTAAATGAGGATCATTGGCAGCAACCCTTAAGGATGGATCTTTTTTTGATGAAGACATTCTATTTTACTGTTTACAGCACTCAATTTTAATTTTTACGATTCCATAGTTTTTTACACTGCCCGCAAAGAAAGCATTAAATGTTATTTCGCTGTTAGATTAAGTCACCTTTAAGATATTTGCATAAAATTAGTCTTAAAAATCAAACCCGTTTTTTATTTGTTATTGTCAAATGTTGGATTGCGTGAATTTCTAACAATGTAAATAAAAGTGATGACTAAAAATATGGCCGTTGTTACACGTTTTAAAAACAGGGTCATTATAAGTTCTGACATTTGCTTTGCTTTGTTGTTAAAAAATTAATTGAAATTTAAGTTTAAGGATTAAAACTTATAGGTATATTTAATTATTAAAATTTATGGTATTTATTTTTGAATTGCGACTGGCAGTTTTTAATATAAATTTAAAGGTGATAAATGAATAAGTAATTTCTCATTTTACACACTTCAAACGTTGTCGGCTTGTTTTGAATTTTATTCAAAATTAATACAAATATACTTCAGCTTATTTGAGCAACATTCAAATAGCATGATTATTTTATTTGATGTTTATTTTATATATGAGCGAACATATGATTCATCCTTGTAAAAAAATTTCAAATGTTCTAAGGATTTTATATCTTGGAAATACAAAACGCGAAATTCGTGTAATTTTACCAATTCGGTCTTAATGCAGAAGTGGGAATATAGACGACTATTTGCTTGTGGATCATTGTTTACATTGTAAAAAATATTTTGACATTTATACATTTAACGAATATTCCCATCCGCCATGTTTGTTTTTCGTTTTAGATTTGACGAAGAACCTGAAAACAAAGCATACACACAATGAAATTGTGAAAAAACGTCTAAAAGAAAATTTAATATATTCGAGGCGGTATACATTTATAAATATTTTACAAATTTGTGGTAAATAATTGATTGTTTAAGAACGTTATTAAAATTGTAATGTTTTATATAATGGGTATATAAAAAGTAAAAAAATAATTTTGATCAAGTATGAGCAATTTGAATAGCTTTTGAAGTGACCAAAATTTAATTTTAATGTAGACAAAAAATATTCCTCTTAAATTTCTTAAAACTATTTTTCATTTTTTCCTGTACAACATATTTTATTACGTTTTAAGCAAATAATTAATAATTTCGCAAAAAACCTGTAAGTGTTTTTATGCCCACCCAAAAGCAATGTTATGATTGCAAGAAAATAATTCAAATATACTTTGTGAGTGATTGAATGAATGTGTTTCTCTATTGTGATATTATTTCTATCAGAAATTTCTTTATTGTAATACGGATTGATTTTTATGAATTTCATTGTTTGTTTGTGCCAATATGTAATATATTTGTTTACCTTTCCCGTTTATATAGAGTCTTTAAGTTAAGCACTTCCTATCTTTAAATTTAAATAAAGTGTGTATGTAATACATATCAATGAAATTTGTTATTCCTTTGAAAAACCAATTGATGCAATTATGTGTGGAGTATAACAGTGGTCAATTGCTCGCCACGACTTCTCTTATCTGTATGTAAACGACTGCAAGTGTTATGTCATGTTTTATGTATGAGTCCACAGTTTTTATGTAAAGTGTTGGTCTGCAAATCAAGTTTACTTCTAAAATATGTTCATAAAATTTATAAAAACTGCTTTGCAATAGTCCGTATGTGGCGATGTCGCCGCCAAACCAAAATCCATATTAAACAGAGTCTTTAATTTTGTACGGATGTAGGCCGAAGTCAGGACGCAAAATTCGTCAAGTTGTAGTCTGTAAAAGGCGAAATTCTGTTTGTATTTTCACTGAACTAGGGCACTCGAATTTTTCCCACACATTGCGAATAGTCCTTTCGGGGAAATTAGTTTGACAGATGTATCTTTTAACAAGGTGAACGTTGCCAATAGTCGAAGTGTTTGTTGTAAAACCCGACAAGTTATCATTGTGAGACGTAATCGATATAAAATATTTACATTAATGCCGTTTCAAATAATATAAATTAATTGAACTGTAGTAAATCGAAATAGTGAGAGATGTTTACTTTTTCATTTTAATCTTAAACCAATAAGGAATATTATTTAAATAATTGAAAATACAACAGACTTTTGAGAATGGATTTATTTTTGGAAAAGTAATTGTTGAAATAGTTCTTTTATAATCTTTTTGAACTACATATATCTTAATTTTGTAATTTATTCTGTTTTTAAAAAATTTTGAATAGTTGACTGGCTTTTATACCTATAAGCGTTGTAACAGGAAATTTAAGTCCATATTTAGTCAGCACGTGCCAAAGAAAAATAGGAATGATTTTTTTATATTTGCTTAATATGATTTTGCAATGTTGGAACTTTTAAATGAAGTTGTATTGATTTCGCTTATTGAAAGTTTCGGTAAAATAACTCAATGTATCACATTATTATGAATTGTAGATTCTACAATTAAAATTTGAATACTTCAATCTTTGTTTTATTTCTGTCTGTTTAAAATTGCACGTAGTATCGTTTTTAATTTATGTATATCCTGTCAGTGAAAGGAATACACAATCCTGAAACACTTGAAAATTCGTCTGTTATAACTTAAACATTTGTATGTTGTGTACATATCTCGAATTCATTTTTAGCAGTTTGGTGAAAGTTAGCTTTCTCTTTTTGTTTAACATATTTTGAATATGGTTCTTAAGGACAAGGAATTACTTGTTATTGAAACAGGCGTCATATATGTATATTGCAAAGTATTGTTATTGTTGGCACATAGTTAGCATATGATATAAGCAAAGTAGAACACATAAAGAGAAAATATTCTAAAATATGTTTAAAAATTTCAGACAATTTTTTATTTGTGATTTATTAGGAAAATATTGCAGAAAACAAACATATTGAAAAAGATTCGAAAAATTAATGATAAAAAAATTAACGCAATATATATATTCATTTCTAATTTCATATTGTTAGGTAAATTTCATACTGAATTCACATCTTTTAAGTTCAACCGACAGCTTTCAGTTAGCTTTTTAAATCTGGACCAAGTTTGAACTTTGAGGTTATTGCAAAAACCATTAGGACATTTTTCACAGAAAAATTGAATTTAAATAAATATAGCAATAATAAATAAATATAGCAAAATCTAAATCATAAGACTTTCTAACTTCTATTAAGAGATTTACCATATAAATTAATAACAATTATCATTTATGATAATGTGTTTTTAGTTCCTGTGCACCGAGTAGAAATTGGTACCTGATTACAGATTTAGTAAGCATTTTGCATCACATTTTCATCAAAATCTATTTTAATAATTAGTTCAGATATTTTAAGAAGTTTGTAATTCCTCTTAATATTTTTTATTATTAACTAGCAGATCGTACCCGCCGTTGCGCGGGTTATATAAATAACAATAAATAAAAATCCGGTTTCGAAACCGGTTTTTTAAAATATGCAATTTTTCAAATTATTCGGAAACCGGTTTATCAAACAACTCAGTTTTTTTGAATACTCTAAGTCCTAAATATAAATGCATGCAATTTGCCCGTTTTTCGCCCCTTTCCCCATTTTGGTCCAACTTTTTAAACAGAACACCTCCAATAGCTATTTGGGAAACTTGACCAAGCTAAATCGTAAAAAATTACCTATTCCCATTTTTCCCCCTTTGTCCCATTTTTTCGCCCTTTTGGTCAAAATTTTGAAAAGATTTATAGCCTATAACCTGCACCGACAAAAGTCCGGTCTATATCCCAAATTTCAAGAAAATCGATCCAGGCGTTCAGGCGTGATTGGCTAACAAACAAAAAAACAGACTTACAAAAAGATTTAGAATATATATATTAGGATTAGGATTGCTCGTATAGTGACCGCATCCAAAATTGAACATTACCTATTGTCTCGCTTGGATAACATCTTTTTTTTTAATACAACTAAAACAACTACGTAAATACAACAATAATCTTAAATATTTTAAATTTTGTATTTACATCCATATCTCACTTTGCGCCGTGGTTGCGTTCTAAAAATATACGATGCAAATTGAAACAACGCAAAGTGAATTATGATTTTCTATAGCAAACTATGTAAAGATCGAAGATAGGTTCTAGGGTTATGAAAATACTATTTTTTAAAACGAAACTTGAATAAAGTAAAAATTTAAAAAACAAAAATAATATAAAATTTTATTACATACAAAAAATAAAAAAACAAATTCAATTAAACTAAAATAAAATACATTAATTAATAATATACTAATTGAAACTGAATTCTAAAATTTTGAAAAACAAGGTGAAAATAAAACTGTATTATTATTTGTTAGAAAGGTAATCCCAATTAGAAACAAAAGTCGTGTTGTCTTAAAAAAAAAAAAAAATTAAAAACTAGAACCGAAAACAACGCAACTCCGAAAATCTTACGATTTTGTACCGTTACAAAAGAATTAGAAACCAAAAGTTACTAGATAATAATAACCAGACAATAAAATAACAACGAGAATTTGCCAGATTAAAAATTTGTAAAAAAATAAAAAACAACCCAAAAAATATTTTTTTATTCAATTATTCATCGCATCAGTTGCATTATTGAACAGTGGTGCAGTAAAGAAACTAAGAACATGACAATTATTTATGAACATATGTATGATAAAACAAAGTATATTTTATTCATTTGTTTGTCACTTCGGTAACCTGTTATCTCTAATAAATAAACAAAAGAAAACAAATAAACATATTTGCTTAATCTCCTAAGATTTCTCTCTTATTTATATCATAGTTCTCTGCGTAAAAATCTCACCATGTTTTTGTTGGGTTTGTATGTTCAATACTGTGGTACATCACCGCAGTTTATATTCTACCCCAGCCGTAGTTAAACGTATATTTTGTTTTGGCTCTATTTAACATAATTTATATTGTTTTGTGTTTGTGTGTTAACTTTATTTTCCTTATGTTGTCTCAACTTCATTTAAAGCAGTGATTAAGGGATCAACGACAGAAAATATGGAAGATCCTAATCGTATGATGGCACATACTGGTGGGATGATGGCACCTCAAGGGTATGGCATGCCTGGACAAGATGATGGCCAAAACGCAGGTAATGAAAATGAGGTACGCAAACAAAAGGATATTGGTGAAATTTTACAACAAATTATGAGCATATCGGAGCAGTCCTTAGACGAGGCTCAAGCCAGAAAACATACGTTGAATTGTCATCGAATGAAACCAGCACTATTTTCTGTACTATGCGAAATTAAGGAAAAAACCGGTAAGTAGATAAACAATTAATTAATTAATAATAATATGATGATGATTAAAAGTTAATTCTAATAATTTTTTTAAACAAATTAACATGTACATATGTATGTACAAGTAAAAAAATTTATATGCAAGTTTAAATTTACGAATTTAAATAATAATAATAATAATTTAATCATAATTAATTTTCACATTTTAGTATTACTTCATTTTAAGCTTCTTTAAAAAATGACACTTTATTAATAACCACACTTGGCATATGCATTCAAGTCCATAATTTTGACTACATGGTCATATTGGGTATACGAACAAATATCAAACCGGCTTTCAATAAAGCCGCGTATTTATAGCAAATGCCAGTGATCCAACTTAACTTACTCTTCTTAATGCGAACTACTATAATAAGCTGTTTTATTTTAAATTTGCATTTGTAAATGTATTGCCATTTTCTCTGAATATAATAAAATTCAAAAAGGCTTCTTATATGTAAATTTTTATTTTATCATATCCGCACAATATATGTAGAACATTTGTTTGAAATGACTTGAATTTTGAATTAGTGCAGTGTAAAAATATTTTCCGTCGTTACATAATCGTAAATAAAAACCAACATTGTATTAATTAAACTTCTCTAATGTAAACATATCGGAAATCGCTTCAATATAATTAAGTGATAAGAAATTCTTATTAGCAAATCTGGGTTCTATTTATAAATGCAAAAGAAATTACTATTTCCCTAAACTTACTTAATGGTACACACAAGAGGTTTAGTAAGAAGACCAGTCTTTAGATTGTAATATGCGTTCATTCTTACTGCTTTTTTTTCAAGCAAAATGTTTAGGTTTATGATACGTAACGGGAGAGCAATTTCTCGTCAACGAAATGTAAAGGATTTCTCGTACAATACATACATATTTGCTGTTTGTTTCCTTATATTTTTCCTATCTGTTATTTTTTATATTGCAGACAATGCTTCATTAAGCAGTCAAGAGTTGTCTATAAAATTGAAAAACATTTACATACTAAATGAATGAGGGGAGCGCGTTTGTTGGAGATTCATTTAATTTAAACGAGTTGATCAATGTATATATTTTCACTACAAATTATCTTATTATTTTAGTGTTTTTGAATAATTTTAGGAATGTCGTTAAGTGATTTTTATATACATAATTTTATATCTTTTCAACTACACAATTAAAGTGAGCAAAGAATATCATTCCCAATTTCTTTTATCGTGTTGGACATAAAACAAAATGTTAAAGAAAAACCAAAAAAAAATTATGAAATATTTTTAAAGATATTTAGATTAAAACGTGTCCTTCAATTTTACTCTCTAATTAAGTCGCCGTGGACTAGTGGGTAGTGTGTTGGCTTATTAGACAAAAGGCCAGGGTTCGTATCCCAGGTCAGACATCAAAACGAAAAATATTTCTTCGGCGACTTCCTCTCAGCAGATTTCTGGCAAAGACTCTGAGAGTAAAAATTGCCATGAAAAGCTTCTCAAAAATCTGTCGTTCGGAGTCGACTTTAAACTGTAGGTCCCGCCACTCATGTATAAAATTAACGCACACAACATAAGTGGTGTGAGAAGCTAGGTCGTAATCCTGACTGAAGGGTTGTAATGGCCAATTATGTTATGTTATGTTATGTTAATTAAGAAGAATATTAAACAAATTTTAAGTTTTTGGCTTATAAAATGTATAAAGTATGAATTCTATCTTTATTGTTTCTTGGAAACTTTTATATAGTTTAGACTGGAGTTATAATAAAATAATTAATTTCTTAATGTAGTAAAACATTAAGAAAAAAAGAGTAAAAGAAAAAGGGAGTATTGGATATTACTAAATTATAATTATATTTTAATCTACTTAGCTTTACTTGCAATATAACCCATTACACATCCTTTCAAAGCGTCAGTATATGTTTTATAATGATGGTTATGTTTTACAATGGCAGATATGAAAAATAATTTTTTAAAATGAGATTAACTGAACTCTTTCATTATAAAAAATTTCATAAAATCTTTTTCTTAAATAACGAAAAAGAATTGATATTGTCATTATGATTAAAATGATTGCTTTATTTGTTGCTAAACATATATATTTACATTAAACACTATCCTAATATTTACCGGCTTATTGTCATATAAAAATTGAAAATAAGTGTTTTCTTTTTTCCTTAATATCAGCGCTTTGGATGTAGCGTTTGGTTTGTTTTTGCTTTGAGGGCGTTAACATTTACATTGAATTTTTAATGGAGCTCCCTTAGATACAAACAAAGTTTTTCTTTTTTACTACCCTAAAATAGAAACTTAACTAAGTTTCTGCAAGCATAAGTTGAAAACATTTGTAAACTTTTTTAACATTTTCTGCACACGTTATGTTAATATATATATAAATAAGTATAATAATACTTTGAAACATCTGTGTGTCTTGTATATAATGCTTCAAAAACCCACAGACTTAGTTTAATAAATTAAACAAATATGGTTGCGCTCGATAACAAAAGCAAATTTTTTCGTTTGTTGGAAAAATGTTCAATTAGAGGTAATTATATTATCTATTATGTAAATACTTTAATTTGGGAATATCATTTTTAGTTTAAAGTAGTAATATTTGAACCAAGTATTACGTTAAAAACATTAAATTCTTGATTAAAGTTAAATGTAATATTGTTTTATTTGTAGAGGTGGAAAAATAATTTTCTCCGTTTTTTTTTCAACATGGTTTGTGTGAGAGAAAGTGGTTTAATCAGGCACTTAATGCAAATAATACCAAAAACAAGGGAAATGTTCTCTTCCTTTCTGATTCCTTCTAGAATAATAAACTATTGCTGCAAAAAAACAAAATGTGCGTTGCCTTCTGAATAAGTGTATGTCAAATATAACAAGAAGTACAAAATTTGTTTACATTTATATGTAATGCTAAAAAAATCAAAATGGTGGTTCAAGAAGATAAAACAACTTAGAAATATCTATGCCCACTTCATACCATCCCCAATTATGTTTTGTTGCACAACATAACCCGAAAATTGATTCGTGTTTACATAACATGCTTGTTAAAAGTATAAAAAGTTTTACCGAATGATTTTGTTGTAGAGCAACAATTCTTTTAAAATTCATTTAAACTACCGTATTTAAGAATGTCAGAATTCCCAAGTGACTTGAATGCATTTTATAAAATCAATTTTTTTTTAATAAATAAAATTTGTTAAGCTTATTTTTAATAGTAATACGTAATGTAGTAATTGCAAATCTAGATGAATTAATTGAATAGCTAAAAGAATAGCTAAAAGAATTTTTATTTCTATGCTTTTAATTATATAAAACATTTCAACTTAAGAGAAAACAAATTTTAAAAAGAAAATAATTTTAAATAATTCAATTAATCCCCTAGACCGTTATGTATCTTATTTTACGGAATTGGTTTTACATTCGTGTTTTAGATCTCCTCATTCCGTTCAGGACGCTACTAAGAATTTTTTTGTTACAATGTTCTATTTTTGGATTTACAATATCAAGTGTATTTTTTAACTTCTTAAGGTTTAGCAAAATAGCGCGAATAAACTTTATTCTAGAACATACAAAGACAACATTTGTTGTTTGACGAACCTCAGCTGCGCTGGAAAAGTATGAAAAGCTTTAGATAGTTGTAGATAAATATCACCTAACACATTTTTGCATGGGTAACTTAATTTGTTGGAACTATGAAACAATTATAAGAATAATTTCTTTTAACACAATAACTTTCTCATTTGGTTAGATCATCTATTATATCGAGTTTCCATTTT
Source organism: Sarcophaga peregrina (assembly GCA_014635995.1). Classification (NCBI taxonomy): domain Eukaryota; kingdom Metazoa; phylum Arthropoda; class Insecta; order Diptera; family Sarcophagidae; genus Sarcophaga; species Sarcophaga peregrina. The sequence continues at coordinate 107,098,643 of CM025790.1, forward strand.
TAGTTCTTTCTATTCGTAATACTCAAGAAGAGGAACCACCAGATCCACAGTTAATGCGTTTAGACAATATGTTGATTGCGGAAGGCGTTGCTGGACCTGAGAAGGGTGGTGGTGGTGCTGCAGCTGCTTCAGCAGCAGCTGCAAGTCAAGGTAAAACATTTAAAAACTTCGAATTGATCGCACATTAAACTATCATAATTAAATTATTTCTACTTGAAGTAGGTTCCTCTCTATCTATTGATGGTGCAGATAATGCAATTGAACATTCAGATTACCGCGCTAAACTGGCACAAATTCGTCAAATTTATCACCAAGAATTGGAGAAATATGAACAAGCATGCAATGAGTTTACCACTCATGTAATGAATCTATTGCGTGAACAAAGTCGTACAAGGTAAATGTCCTTAAATGTTTAAACTTTGTGAAATGGTATAAAAACTCATAGAGTCAAGCAAGGTTTTGGTTTTTTCAGTTTAATAGGTAGAAATTAGTTTATAATTCGTTCGAACTTTAAATGTTCGAAAAAAATGCAGGATTTAAATTGAAATCTTCTATAATTTAAAATAGGCCAATTACTCCTAAAGAAATTGAACGCATGGTACAAATTATACACAAGAAATTTAGTTCCATTCAAATGCAACTGAAACAGTCAACTTGTGAAGCCGTTATGATCTTACGTTCAAGATTTTTGGACGCTAGGCGTAAGCGTCGGAACTTTAGCAAGCAGGCGTCCGAAATTTTAAATGAATACTTCTATAGCCACTTAAGTAATCCCTATCCGTCTGAGGAAGCAAAGGAAGAATTAGCGCGCAAGTGCGGTATAACGGTAAGACATATATAAAAATATAGAATAATCGAAGATTATTAAACAATAAAATTTATTTATTTAAAAAGGTATCTCAAGTGTCCAATTGGTTTGGAAATAAGCGTATTCGTTATAAGAAAAATATTGGTAAAGCCCAAGAAGAAGCAAATTTGTATGCTGCCAAAAAGGCAGCTGGAGCCTCGCCATACTCCATGGCAGGTCCTCCCAGCGGCACTACTACACCCATGATGTCACCAGCACCACCACAAGATTCCATGGGTTATTCAATGGGCTCAGGTGGCTATGACCAACAACAGCCATACGATAACAGTATGGGCGGCTATGATCCTACTCTACATCAAGATCTTAGCCCTTGAGGACGCTTTTTTGACAGCAAATATTAAATTTTGTACTAAAACAGATAGTTATTTCATATAACATATTTGATTTTTAGTATATTAATTCCGTTTTTTTAAATTTTCCCTTTCTATCTTAATTGGGCTTTTAAAGTTTGTGTGGAGTAGTTGTATTATTTTGCTTTATATTTCGTTTTAGAGTACTATACCATTAACTTTAATCAAGCGTGTGAAGATAAATTCCAATTTGAAAACTGCTGAAAACCAAACTTTTAACGAACCTATTTCAGCATTAATAGACAAAATTTTAAAACGGATGTCCTCGAGAGTGCCTTCTTTGTGACACAATTGCAAGAGTACGTTACATCATTTCGGAATTTGAGTAAAATCGTTAAAAAAAATTAAACTTTTAAAATTTCAAAAGTTCTTAAAAGGACCACCCTTTCTGTATTGTGTGGTATGTTGATTAAGTCCTATTTCTGTCGAAATTAAAACTAATCTTATAGACCCTTATATTGTTTTAACTTGAAATTTAATTTCACTCTAAAATTTTGAAATTTCAAATTGGAATTATATTCAAACACATACTTTAATCACGTATCTAGAAAGTAAGTCTAACACGACTAGAGGAAAATATTTATTAAAATATATTTTTTCCTTTAATTGCAAATAGTTTTCTTATTTTTGCTTTTTGAATTCAATTCGCCTTTGATTTGAAATTAATAAAACTTAATTCTTTTACATCATTACATATACGTAAAATTTTACACATTTTAGCATTTTATTAAATCTAATATTAAGAAGAAACATACATTTTAAGTATACTTGAAAATCGTGTATCTTTTAAAAATTTACTAGAGATTTGATTAATTTTCTTTAACAAAAACGAAGAAAAAATCAATACAAACAAAAGTTATACGATTAAAGAAAAAGGCAAAAATCAGAAAACTTAACAATTTTAAAACTGTATACGACATAAATTTTAAATTTAATTTTCGTTTTGTAACAAAAATGAAGTATAAAAAACAAAAACAAAGTTCTATATGTAAAATTTTTTGGCTCTACAAATTGGACGTTTTAATGTGTTAAACGCTAGTATTATATAAACAAAATCTAAAAGAATAATTAAAAGATGTATACCAAGTACTAAAGTATAAATCCATGTATGTATATACATACGTATTTATATATATATATATACATATATATATATATATATAGATATATAATTATATTAAACTAACAATATTGATGCAATATTTTTTAGATTTAAAATATTAAGCCAATAACAAATAATACATATATAAAACGTATAAATAAATATTTTAAAATCATGCAGCTATAATTTTTTTTATTGTCATATATTTCATTTCCTATTAAATTATAAAAGAAGAAAAAATTATATAAAGAACAAGTATACGAGGAAATATTAATATAGGACGTACAATTAACTATAATTTTGATCAATTTAATACCGAAATTAAGATATGCAAATAAAATAATCATGAACTAATAAATTAATCGTTCAAAATTATTCCCATATTAATACCAATAAACGTTTTGTTTTATTTTATTCCCATATTAATACCAATAAACGTTTTATTTTATTTTATTTGTCAAAAAAATTAAATTTTCTTTTGTAAATTTTTAAAATGTATTTTAACCCATTTAATTGAAGTATCGCTTTTGGGGAAAAATATTAAAACGTAGGTAAATTCATTAAACTGAATAAAGTACCAATAAATGATATTTTTTAAAGGATAAAAATTATGAAATAAACTTATTAGGAGATGAAGAAAGAAGAGTTGTGAAAAAAATCGACTAACTTTTCAAATCCCAATTTAACATATGTACATACATATATATTTTTTTGAGCAGCGGAAATTCAAAATTCTTAATATTTCTACACAATAAATGGATAAACTTTATATATATTGGATTTGTTTCAGTAAAATAAGTGGTCAGTGAAGGAAAATATGATCTGTCCTACTATTCATCGTTTCAAAATAATTAATAATTTCTTTGAAGGCAAAAATTTGAAAATAGAAAATTAAAAATATTAAAAACCTAAACAATAATTTTGTTGTTGTATGGTTCTTGCTTGTTCAAGTTGTCGAATATTAAAATTAAATATTCTATTAGACAGACGGTCGTATGTTCTATAAAATCAGAAGCATTTTTTAAATAATGATATTAACACGAAATTAGTGTTTAATTATTCTAAACTTTATCTTAAAAAATGTGTATATTCAAAAATTCAGAGATCTTTTTTTGATGTTTTATTCATCTTTGTATTGAATATGTATGTATTATGATGTAGCAATTTGTGAAAAAAATATTGTTTACATACTTTGAATCACCCTGTGAATTTGTACTTTTACGTATGTGTCTTAAGTCTTTCGATTAAGACTACAAGTAATGGTATAAAGTTTTTACAACAAAAATTAAAGGAAAAAGCGAGATTTAAAGGCACATATAGACAATATAAGTTTTTTTTTAATAGACTACTTCAATCATAAAACCGTATGGAATGAGAATTACTAAAAAAAAGTTTTAATCTTTATTAAAAAATACAATTATCCCTGTTCTAATACTTATAATGTTAATGTTGTCTCAAAATTGTTTGTATAAAAGGGAAAGCCAGCGATGTATTCGTAAATTGATTGTACTACGCTAACATACAGATAGTCAGCGTCTCACGATATTTTTTTTATAGAAAACGTTAAAGGCAAAAACAACTTGTTGTTGTCTAATATAATACATAAGTGAGTGAGTACCTGTTAGTTACCTGTTGACTGTTGAACGTTTTGGTAGTGTTTAAAACAGTTCGGTTAAAATAATAAATTGATACTCGTGAAAAACTACACAAAGTGTGGATTAAGGAAAAAAGTAAATTAAACAAAAAAAAAAAAAAAAAATATATATATAATATATATATGTATATATATTTCTTAAAATTAAAGAAACAACTTCCACAAAAGATAATAATAGAAACCAATACTAGCTTAAATAATCATCTATTTACAACTACAAAGAGAAAAATAATAAAAACCAAGTTAAACTTAATATAGATAAAGGTGTGTAGTGAAAATATTAAAACGCATACATATATATATATGTATATATATATATATATATATATTGAATATATTATATTGAATAGAAAAAATTTCGTAAAGACAAACAAGTGTCATTAAGAATGATTTTAACAATGGAATGTCTGTGAATAGAATATTTTGCCATAACCAAAATATTGTAACTACTTCAGGAAATCGTTTAAACACAAAAATTTTTAGAAGAGAATGAGCTGCGTGGCACATTTTAATAAGTATTAAAGTGATATAAAAATTAATATTTGATATAAACATTAAAAACTACTTATGACTCCGTTATATCTAGAAAAAACAAATAGCATTTAAAATATGTATCCCTCTATCATTTGGTAAATATGTCAAAAATAAAATGTTTGGTTTGAAGTTGAGAATAAGTATTTAATCAGCCATTTTAAATAATACGATGTCTTAGAAGGTGTGGTGTTATTTAACACTACTACGTACATATATAAAAAGGAATGTTTCCATCATTCATCATAAACCTGTTGAGTATACATAATTCGCTTAGCGTTTAAATGCTATGAAGCAAGGAAAAGGTCATTCTCTTTTTGTTATTATAAAAGTAAAAATTATTCTTAAACTGTTTCAACTCTTTAACTCAAGGTATAATATATTGAACTTTTAATATCAATAAATTTTTTTTTCTTTCTGTACTGTATTCTGTAAAGATTTTATACCGTCAATGTGCAGTTTGTTCAAGATATTTATATCAACGGCTAATTTTTGAAATCAATTTCCTGTTTACCAAATGAAACCGTTATCATTGGCTTCAAGCCAAAAAGTTCAAAATTAATTCAATTTAACCCATTTTCCTTAGTATTTTAAATCAAACTACAACATTAGATTGGTATTTAGTTGTCAAATTACATTACCGTTTTAACAATAATATTCTTAACAGAAAAAAAGAAGAAAAAACCTACAGTTTGTAAAGCTTCTTACGCTTAAAATAAAAATAAAAAATCGAATACATTCCATAGAACGGTATTGTAAATTAAGAACAGTTAAGCGTACAACATAAATGCACAAAACCAAAAATGAAGTGAAAAATAAAAATAAAATAAAATAATTTAAAACTGGTTCCGGACATACAATGTTACCCGACAGAATAATCAATCAATAACTTTTATAACACTAAAGCAACTACAAGCACCATCACCAAAAAACCAACGGCAAATTTAAAATTTATGAATTCTTTCTATATTATTCATACCTACACAGACGTAAACAAGCAGAGTATATCAACGAAAATTACTTTCATACATACCATGCCTATGTATGAATGTAATTATGTACATACATATATAATATTCACATACATGTACATATACAAATAATATAGTGTATACAACAATAAGGAGTGCGTAAGAGTTTGTCATGTTTGTTGTTTGAGTCTTTTGTTTTTTTTTTTTTGTCTTTCGTTTCGTGTTTCTATTATTTTGATTGAAATTGCCCATTTATGCGTATTGATAGTGTTTTTTGAATTTGTTGATATCGGCTTGTTCCTATATCCCTTTCAAGTTAATTAAGCTATGTTAAGCCTAACATGGGTTAATTTAATTAATTTTAGTATTGTTTTCATAAATACTATTCAAGTTTCCAAGAAAAGAGAAATTATATTTTGCAAATAATATAAAAAATTTCACATAGATTTAGCGACTAAAGAAAATGAAAAGATTTAAATATTAGCATTTCTGTTTAGCGTTAAGCATAATAATAAGTATTAAAAATGTACTTTCTATTCGAACAAACTAAGTAAGTCGAAAAGTTATGGCAATATACGGGTACGAGTGAGGGCAAGAAATCAAGTCTGTTCGCCTCCTTAAAAAAAAAAAAAATTAAATTAAAAGGCGCTTTAGTGTTTATTGTCATATTTTTTGCTTCGTCGCTTTTTTTTTAAATAAAACTAAAACAGTATTAAAAAGTTAATCATACATGCATTATAAAATATTTTTCTACAAAATTTTAATTGCCGACTCAAAACAAAAAAGAATAACAAAAATACGAGATACTACTAATGGTGCTGCTACACTAAATTATTTTTGTTATTAAATACCTCTATATCATGTTAATGCTCATTATACCATATTTTAGCTCCTAAGCTGCTGGCATTGTTGTTGCTTTTAATATATACATTTTTAGTATATATTTCTTATTGCAGTCACTGTAATTTTTGCTCACTACTTGCAAACTGTAATGTCTCACTTTGTATTTGTATAAAAAGTAGAAAAAAAGAGCGTAGTATGTTATAACAGTATAAAAAACGTGTACGTTTGACTATCTGTATGTCTGACAATTTTATTATATTCAACACAAGTCCCCCTTTCCTTTCTCGATACATTCTTTCTGTTTTAGGGTTTTCTACTTTCCACTTTTCCATTTCTGTTGAGGGCATTAAACTTATTTTTGCATTGAATGAACATTGAAAGTTTGTTTTTATCTACACAATCGTTTTTATTGATTTAAAAATAAATAGAAATTAATGAGTACGATTCGATGTTAAAAAATTTTCAATCATTGTTTTTTTTTTTTTAAAGTGACCTTTTTTAATTCCTAGTCAATGGCATCGATGATGTCCTTCTCGAAATATAATAAATTGTATTTTAAATTGTTACTTTGGTATACTTCATATTCTATTCAATTTCTACCAAATAGAAAATTGAAAAAGATTCCTTGATACTTTCTTCATGTGATTGCTTGGTAATAAATTGATGATTAATATATGTTCATATATAATAATTAATTCATGGAACCTATCAAAGTATTAATTTGTCCTCTTTAATGCAGCTGAATCAAATACCTTTAATTGGTCAAAGAATATCTTAACATAAGTATTCGCCTGATTTACTTTTAGTTAAGAATACGAAAACTTTATCTTGTTTCTTGTATTTGGAAAAGTTCATTCACTCCCAAATTGTGACTATAATATTGGAAGATCATAAACTATTTGTAAATATTGCTAATACTATAAAGAGAAAGATTTATGCGAGCGTTAAAATATTTTGCATTCATGCATTTGATACATTGTTAAAACCAGCATTTTGTTTAACAACATTTTATAAGCCAATATAAAGAGTTGCATGCTTTTTTGAAAATAATACAAAATAATCATTTGGTATTTCTTTTATCTAGATATTAAATAAATCATAATAAAACTTTCATCGTTCGTTTTTTTAATTGTTTTTAAATTATATTTTATCATTTATGCGTAAAGAAATGATATAAATCAATATTTAATTAAAAATTTATTAATTTTATAAATTTATGCCATGAAAACATTCCGTTTTGGGGTTTTTCAATAGTTATCTTTACCAAAAAAATGTTTATGCAACTGGTGTTGAAAGTAACATGCCTCTTTTTTGATTGTTTTTTTTTTTTTTTCATTGGTAAGATAATTGAAAAATATTTAAGATAAATATTTTATGATTATTTTGTTGTTAAAACTCACTTTCAATGTGTATCGAGTGTGCTTTCAGATGCATGTGGGTATATAAGTATATGCAGACAAATAAAATTTATTAACTACATGCAAACAATCGTTCAGTCCGAAAACATGTTTCATTTTTATTATAGAAATATAGAATAGAAAAGGTGCAAAAATAAAAATATTAAAATTGAAAGAATGAAACATTTTTTATGCGTTCATTTTGATAAGATGTGTAGGCTTTCGAAAATGTTAGGTTAGGTTAGGTAAATTTAGGTGTGAAGTTTAAAATAATTTTCTGAAAAACACATTTGTGAATTACTTACATTTGGTAAAGTTCAAAAGCGTTACAAGTTTTTAAATATTTAATTTCTCTTTTTTCTATCGTGCCTACTATTTTGTTATAATATTTCTTATATACAAAATATTCAATCGTATCTATGTATATTTACGTGTATTTTATATGAAAATATTTAATCATGTCTGTTGTGCGACTTGTTTGAATATTAGTTTCAGCACTGCTGGTGGTATACTTTGGTAGTCATTTAATATCTTAAGGTATTCGATTAATTCGAGTTTATTTAACTTTGTTCATTATTAGAACTAATGTTTGTGGAACAGCATTAATTGAAACAGTTTTAGAAAACAACACAGTAAATAAGACATTTAGCAGAAGTTATGCTATTCAAATGTTATTTATGTAAAATAAGTGTAATTTATAATAATAAAGTTATTTGTATAATAAGAAAAAAAAAAACAAAAAACAAAAATAGAAATAAAAATGTATACCATGATCCTAATGGTGTACTTTATATGGTTACATATACATATGTATTAAATATTTGCGTTATGTATGTATGTAAACGTGCTAGACTTAAAAATTATATTTAAAATATTGTGAGGATATAGATGGTCCAACAAAAATTTTTCCAGTAACAAATCGAAATGAGGAGTATGTGAATGCATATCTAGGCAGTATGCAAATGGTATTTAGACTTTTAACCAATTCGCATTTAATGGATTAATTTCAGCTAGATTTATGTTTTCTTTTTAGCTTTCTATGTATTAGTAAAACATTCAACGTATTGGAATGCGGTCAATCACGTCGATGGTAAAACAGTTTCTATAGCTGTGACAACTCTCAAATGTTTGAATTTAAAGTGGCGAGCAAATAAGAAGAACAAATAAGATGTCAGTTTTACTGCTAAGAAGACATTTAACACCCGTTGATTTTCTCTAAAAGCGAAATTCATTACTTGTGTTTATATATTGTATACCTGTTTATGTGAGGATTGTTTCGGAAAGATATACATTTTGTATACAATTTTTTAACAAGTTTTCTATAAATTTTGTTTACATACGCATACTATATTTTTTTACAAAATACAAACGATAAAAGATCTTTCCTTTCAATCGTTATAAGTTGTATACTTTTTAAACCATTTATACGGAATTGTTTACATACTATTTTTGACACATGTTTTTTTCTTGCCTTTATTGTTGTAGTGAATAGTACGCTGTCACAGTTGTATTACAATATACATGCATACATACATACATATATGATTGAAACAGGTGAAAGTTTTTTCCTTTTCTTTCTTTCTTTCATGCATTAGGTTCAGTTGAAAATTAAAATTTCTATAGATTTCTTATTAAAGTGTAAGTAAAAATTTTTAAAATAATTTTGTTTTTGAAGTAATAGTACTAAAATTTTTACAAGTACATTAACTTTTCTGCAATTTGCTTGTGTCTTAAGTCATTCTGAATTGTTTGCAATGAAATTTTTTTAAATTGTTGAAGGCAGGTTTAAATATGTATGTATGTATGTATATTTTAATAAGCATTGCCACATTTTATAATAGTAATCAATACCATTCAAATATACTTTTGGTGTAAACATCGCCCTAATGACTATAGCGACTATCAATAAAATATTCTGTAAATATTTTTGTTCCATTTCAGAGCAATGTCTTCGGTTTTTATTTTTTAAGTATTCAGTTAAGACTACAGTGGGAATTATCGATAAGGAAGACCTGGAAAAAATATGGATTGGTCCGAAGGTGATTTGGTGTGGTTTGATCCAGGTGTGGGTCATCCCATACCGGGAGAAATACAAGAAGTACATAGAGCTGCTCAAGTCATAGTTGTACAAGCTGTTATCAAAGGGAAGGTATGTATATGAACGTAAATGTGATAGTAATTATAAGTTGGTTTGTGTTATTATTTATAAGCGATGCGTCAATATATCAAAATGCTAATATTGTCTCCATACATGTGAGATACATTCAATGCACACATGTACATACGTAGTTGCTAAAGGAGGATGAAAGAAAGAAAGAAAAAAAGACATTTTCTGGTTTATCAAGATCAATTCACCAAGAAAATTGAAGAGCAATGCAGAAAATCTCAATTGCATTGTTGTAAATGTAATGTTGCCAAACATGTTCCAATCAAATAGATCCCCGTTTATGTATACATACATGTATGTATGTTGGTCAGAATATTATTGCATGGCTTCTATTGGTATTTGGCCACTGGACTCCTCTTAGTTGTAACACAAAGACGCGTATATCAAGTGGTATTTAAAAATTTACGGACTAATATTTGATTCTTTTTTAATGTTAAATTTTACTCTTACATATGAAAATTTTAAACTACGGTCTTAAAAAATAGATAAAACAAGAGGAATCAAAATAAATGCGTATTGTGCGCTTTCATTTGGAACCATGGCAACGTTGTGGGTCTGTAACGCCTAGTCCAGCGCCTTCACCCTCTATAGCTATTTTGTCGCCACATATATTGAGACGACAACGACCTCCCAGCGTCGAAGACTTTCCCAGCTTAGAGGAAAACACAGAAACCTTACGTTTAAAATTAATAAAAAGCAAGAAACGTAAAATGCAAAATCGTTATCCCCAAATCGTAAAGAAGTTGTCGATATTATGTAGTGATGTGATGGCCAGACTTGTTCGTAGATATTCTATTTATACAATATAAAATATTATTACTTAGTAATACAGGTTTGCTAATAAAATGTCTTTTATTTCAGCCTCAAACGTTTGCTTTGCAACCAGGAGAGGGGAATTTAAGGCCACGTCAGGATCTAGGAAGCAGTGGAGTTGAAGATATGACGATGTTGGAAGATTTACATGAAGCCTCGCTATTGTGGAATCTTCGTTTAAGATACGATAAAGGCTTAATCTATACATTTGCTGGGAGCATATTAATAGCAGTGAATCCTTATAAAATGTTTCCGGACTCTTATGGATTGGAGGTAGCAAAACAATACGCTGGTAAACCGTTAGGCACTATGTCACCACATTTATTTGCTATCGGTGCCGCAGCTCATGCTGCTCTGCCCTTACCGCAGGTGGTGGTGATATCAGGTGAATCAGGTTCTGGAAAGACAGAGTCCACTAAATTGGTAATGCAGTATTTAGCTGCTGTTGTTCCTGGCGGTGGATCTGCATCAACAGTTATAACTGAACAAATTTTAGAGGCAGCTCCTTTATTAGAAGCCTTTGGTAATGCTCGTACAGCACGTAATGATAATAGTTCCCGATTTGGAAAATACTTAGAGGTTTATTTTAAAAATGGTGCAATTGTAGGAGCGAAAATTACCCAATACCTGCTAGAAAAATCGCGAATTGTGACACAAGCGCCAGGTGAACGGAATTATCATGTATTTTATGAAATGTTGGGTGGTTTGTCTGAAGTTGAACGCACTAAATATGGGCTTTTAGAAGCAGACAAATACTTTTATTTAAATCAAGGAGCTACAGATTGTGCCTCTGGCCGTGTAGATTGGGAGTCTTTGCAGAGTGCTATGCAAGTGTTAGGAGTGTCGGAAGGAGAACGGGAAGGTATAATAAGAGTTCTGGCCTCTGTCCTGCACTTGGGAAATGTTTACTTTCATCGCAGACAACTAAGGCATGGTCAGGAAGGTGTAGAGGTTGGGTCAGATGCAGAAATTAAATGGGCTGCTCATTTGCTGCATATATCAGCTGAAGGATTGCACCGAGCCTTAACTAGTCGCATAACCGAAGCAAGATCGGAACGTCTTCATACTCCTTTAAGTATAGATCAAGCTTTAGATTCCAGAGATGCGTTTGCTAAAGCTTTATACTCTGGTCTATTCAATTGGTTAGTTTCACGAATTAACTCAATCGTGCAAAAAGGTGGTACACATGATGCTCACAGGATTTCAATTTTAGATATATTTGGTTTCGAAGATTTGGCTGAAAATTCGTTTGAACAACTGTGCATCAATTATGCAAACGAAAATCTTCAATTATATTTCAATAAACATGTGTTCAAATTAGAACAAGCTGAATACTCTCGCGAGCGCTTGGAATGGACCCCATTAACATGGGACGACAATTTACCAGTTATTCATTTGTTAGCCAAAAAACCTGTTGGCATTTTTCATTTACTTGATGATGAGTCGAATTTCCCACGTGCGTCTGACATGAGTTTTCTTGAAAAGTGTCACTATAATCATGCGTTAAATGAATTGTATTCACGGCCTAGGATCGGAGCTCAAGAATTTGGTATCACACATTATGCAGGTCAAGTTTGGTATTGTGTTGATGGCTTCCTAGATAAGAACCGTGATGCTTTACGTAGTGATGTTTTGGAACTTTTGGGCTCAAGTAAACTTCAATTAGTATCGGATTTGACTAAGCAGTTAAGAGCTCAAAGAGATTCTGGTAAAACACTTCCTAAAGGTAATAATGGTCGCTTTGTTACTATGAAACCGAGAACTCCAACTGTAGCTGCTCGTTTTTCGGATTCTCTTCAACAACTGCTACAATCAATGGGACGCTGTAACCCATGGTTTGTACGCTGTATTAAACCAAATAACGAGAAGCAATCACTTAAGATGGATATGCCATGTGTTTTGCAACAATTGCGTTACTTGGGTATGCTAGATACCATACAGATTCGTCAAAAGGGATATCCAGTTCGACTACGGTTTCAACATTTCGTCGAACGGTATCGACATTTGATGAGGTCACCACTACCGCGTGGCACTCCATACAGAGAATTAGGTCGAATACTTTTAGAATCTATGCCGAATACTGGCATCGAAGGTCCAGATTACCAACTGGGTGCCACAAGAGTGTTCCTTAGAGAAGCTCTGCATAGAATGTTAGAAAGTGGGCGTTCAGATCGACTGAAAACATCCGCGGTAGTCATACAGAAACATGTACGTGGTATGTTAGTGCGTCGACAATTGGCACGTAAACAAAAGGCTGCTACACGAATTCAGGCTAAATGGCGTGGTTATAAAGAACAAAAGAAGTATTGTGATTTGAAAAAAGCTGTTACAAAAGCACAGTCTTTATGGCGAGGGAAATTGGGTCGCAAAAAGGCGGTTAAACTTCGTTCCGAGTACCAGAGACGCCTTGACGCTCTAAGAGCACAAAAGGAACGTGAAGCTAAGAAACAAGCTAAAGAAAATCTAGAACGGAGCCAGATATCTTATTTGGATATCCCAGCAGAACTCGCATTTATTTTTTCGAAAAGTGAAGGTTGGACACCACTGCATGGAGATCGTCATTTAGTTAAAGTAGTTGGTACAGTGCCCGGACCTCCAGTAGCTGCCGACGTCCCTACGGATCTCGATCAATTCTCATTTGGTAAGTTCAGTTCTGTGTACTGCAATGGCTTGCGTTTATCATCAAGAAGAGAACCAATAGCAACACCATTTTTAACAAGAGCAGCTTCAAGGGATCAAGATTTTCAGGATTCCTTGGCTGTCTTTAAGTTAATACTCCGCTGGACAAATGATAAAACAATGGATGGAAATAAAGAAAAAATTTTATCAGACTATATAGTTCACAAAGGACTATCGTCGCGTGGTTTAAGAGATGAAATTTTAGTGCAGTTGTGCAATCAAGTATTTAATACAGATGATGTCCAAGCACAAAGAATTTGGCAATTAATGGCTCAATGTCTTTCATGTTTCCAGCCAGGTCCAGCTTTTAGCAAATATCTAATGAGGTTTATTGTAGAAAACGCTCCCGATTCTATGAGAGACATGCTACTAAAGAAAATTTTGCGCAACACAAATTCATCGAATAACTGCAGAAATTTTACTCCATCTTGGGTGGAGTGGAGGGCTATATCTAGAATGTCAGACATTGCAGTGGCGTTGACTTTGCCAGATGATGCTAATCAAACTGTTGCAATTGATTCTTGGACCACATGCGAAGAGGCCGCATCTTTGGCTGTTTCTACTTTAGGCATTTCAAACCGTGGGTGGACTGTAGTCTTGGATGATGGGAAACTTATAACAGATTCATGTGGCTTAGACTATATATTGGATCTTATATCAGAGAAGGAACTATGTCCAGCCTTTCCAGCATTACGTAGCGATTTGATGACAACTGGTGCCAAGTTCAATAGAACGATTTTACCAGAGCATGACGTTAATGCACCAAAGAGACCTCAAGTTCCACCTCCTGAGCCACCAAAATTAAAAACGAATCCTGAGTCCCCAATTCCGGATTTACATGATGAGAAGCCTGTACGCAAAAATTCACGAAACCTACTCTCAAGAAGTTCGGCACTAAATGAGCGCTATTTCGAACAGGAAAAGACTCGATCGAAATCACTTGATGATTTATTAGCAGGCGATATAGCCGATTTAGATCCTGTAACAGAACCTGAACCTTTAACTGATTTAGGACTATCAGAGAGCCGTCTCAACGAAAGGTACCACTCAGCCGAACGGCTCACACCTATGGGTAAAGAAACTGGGCCTCGTTATCAAAAGTCGCAATACGCAGGAAGAAGATCACATGCAGGCTCACACTCTAGCAAGTATATGGACAAATCTGAGTATGCCACTCGTTCTTCAGCTATGTCAGATACCAGTGAAGCTCCTTCTCTGGCATCTCACGTACGAAGAGTACGTGTACCATCTCAGGCTTCAGATGTAGATCAATTTTTAGATGACCTGTTTAGTCCTGTCTTAGACGGTTCTTTAGATGAGCTGTCCGATGCGAGATCTCTAGCAGCGAGTATACGAGGAAAGAAGAATACCGAAATTTTACTTTATGATGCTGATCAGAAAACGTTTTTGGAAGCACCCGACTGTGAAATGAATGAATTAATTTGGGATGTTAATAACATCGCACACAAAATAAAGGGCGGCGGTGAAAAATCACTCAATCCTGAAGAAACTCAATCAGCAAATTTAGATGAATACATTACAGGTTTATTCAAACCCATTTTTGTTAATGACGCTGTCAAAGTTCTTACCGAACAAACGGAGTTAATTGAAACTATTAAGGGAGGAGGAGCGGCCCAAGCACAATCTAGTGGAAATTCAACATTTGTTACTTCGCCAATAGTCGGGCCACTTAGTCCAATTCTAAATACAAATTCTGAGAGCCTTTTGCAAATAGTTAATATTCCACCAGACGCTGACCCCGCAGTATATCAGCATCAAGTACAACGTGCATTTTTGCAATCTGCAATGGCACAAAATCTTCAAATTCAGCAGCAGCTATTGGCACAAAATCAAGCCTTACAAACTCTTCTTAGTCAACAGGATACGGCTGCTACGGGAACGACATCACCTCCTCCTATAATACCTGTATTAGGTTCGATACAACAATCACCCGTTTCATCAAATAACATTACAAGCAAATTAAACATTACAACCAGCGAACAAACGAACATTCGGAAACAAAGTGTCAAAAACAGAATATCACAGTTTTCGGAAAACGATCGAAATCGTAAAGTATCTTCTGATAGTGTAAGCTCCTTAATACCCCCGCCGCCACCGCCTCCAATGCCTCCACCAATTGAAGTTAAAGATCCATCAGAAACAAGACATTTCCTGGATCCTTACGGTCGTGCTAAAACTGTTCGAATTGGTAAATGGAGATGGCCTCCACCACAAGATGGGCCTCAATTTGAAACTGAAGAAGACTTTTTCGCTTTCAAAATGCGACAAAATCAGAGAAAGACTACTCCACAATCACAGTTCCATAGCAGTAATGGATCCCTGACGGGCTCAGCTATGGAGTGGGAAGAATTCGAAGTCAATGACAACTCAAAGAGTCCTTCGCCTGCAACAGCCGTTCCAATACACACGACTCAAATGGTGAGGACACAAATCAAAATAGAAACAGGACCGAAAAATAGTAGTAAGTCTGCCATGGAACCTATTCAGTCACAGCAAACTGTCGTAATGACAAAAGTAGCGAAGAAAAGCTTTGAAATAGGAGCAGACCGACCACCACCGGGCAGTGTAGGTAAATTAAAGTTAAGCTCAGAAATGCGGCAACGTTTAGAGCAAGTTACAGCTGGTCATTCTGTACGTTCCACAGTTAGTACGAAATCAGAACAACGCGCTCCAGCAAAACTAGAAGATACTAGAAAATTAATGCTGCAACAACAACTAAGTGGCAATTTTCTCCAAATTGAAAGTAATAATAGCGCTAGTACCGATTTACATTCTGTACGCTCTCAAGTAGAAAGAATGGAAGAAAAATTATCGCCTCCACCAATCTGGCCCTCCCATGTTCCACCAGCACCTAACATACCAGCTCCACCTCCACCGATCAGACCACCTAATGTCGCCCCGCCAGCCCCACCACCTGTACCTAAGAGTCCCCCCGTCATCGCAGAACCCGAAGAGAATGAGTACCGTAGTCAAAGTAAAGACGTACCAGCATTTATTCAGCGTCAAGAACGTGACACTTTTGGAGCCAGGCACAACTGGAATGGTTCTGACGATTCAAAGGATGCTTATGATTCGTGGGGCAGGATGGAAGCTGCAAAATTGGATATGGTATACGAAAAGACATTTAAAAAAGAAGTCAAAAGTAGTCATGAACGAGATCGATCTAGATCACGATCTCGTTCAAGAGATCGCGATGATTTCTCAGAATCTGTTTGGGACAGATCCGAAGTCGAGGGTCCCGCATCTAGTGGTAGTGATAGGGAACGAGAAAAAGAACGTGAAAAACGAGATAGAATTTATGAAATGCGGCAAGTAGAACGTGAAAAAGAGAGTAATAAAGTCTATCAACCTGCACCACCTAAAGTGGTTACAGCCACTATTGAGCGCCAAGATCGTACCGATGTATACGATCCGGTTATGACTATCGAAAGGAAATTTTCGTATCAAGCCATTACATCGAGTATGAATACTAATAGTACCAAACGTCTAGGAACATCTGCCGCGAGCCCTATTACCTCCGTGGTATCAAATGCACCTGCTACATTCCGAACTCATATGGCTCAAAAATATGAGAAAGAAAAAAAGAGAAAGTCATCAGCAACATCAACCACAGTCTCGCAGAGTACAAGACGGGATGAAGAAACAGATGGAGGCGATGAATGGCCATTACCAGTTGTACCAGCACCAGTACCTGCTCCACCCTCTCTAAAAAGTCCTGCGAATGCTTGTCTAACTTACAATCGTGTGCCATGGAAATTGCGAGTACGTAAGGAAGTCTTCCATCCAAACGAATCAATAGGACCACCTATAGCACTAGATCTTCTATTTGCCCAAGTATCGTCTGATGTATTTGGCTTCACGCCATCCTTAAGAATTTCTCCACAAGAAAAAGCTGCTGCTGTTAATATGCTCAACAGTCATGGCGTAACCGTTGAAACGATTCGCAATCAAAATGTTCGAGCTATAGTCAAACGTCATCTTATCGATATGGCTAGAGAGTGGCCTTTATATTTTGCCCGGCTATTTCCTGTTCAAGGTGCACCTCAATATCCAGATGTATCAATAATGGGTATATCCCATAGTGGTTTGTATTTGGCTCGACGTGATGCAGACTATTTAATCGTTGTTCAATCGATGTCCTTCCACGAAATACAAAATGCCATTACTCTTCCAAGGCCAGCATCTTTGCAATTGAATTTACGCAACGGCAAAAACGTTCAACTACACGCCATTCGAGCTGCAGCAATACAAGCGATGATCATGTCGTTTGTACAAGAATTCCGAAAGGTAAGTTTTAGTCTTAAATTATACATTAAAATGGACTCTCAATTAATTACTCTGAAATAGATGCTATATACATACATACATTATGTATGCACACTATGTATGTACATATACAGTATTTCTTATTTCTTAAATTAAAATTATAACTTAAATATCGAACCATAACCGCAAAAATATCTCAAGCGATAAAATTTACAAGCGAAATTTTAAGGGGAAAGGTTTTTATTATTTATTTCTCGTAGCAAATTAAGTTAGAAAGTTTATCATTTTTTTTTTTGTTATAAATTCATAACGGTACAGAGTGTGACCCTGAAATTTTTATAGATGATGCAAATGATGCTAATAAATTTATTTATAACTAAAAACGATATATGAAAAATCTATCGTTTAAGCTTTTTTTTCGATTAGGACTCGATCTCCCAGCTATACTATATTTTTATTTTTTTGTTTTTAATTTAAAATTTCTTTCCATTTAAATATGTTTAATAACTTTTAGTCAGTCCTCCTCACATTCCCACCCCCTTTCAATATAAATGTATTCTTGTATGTGTGTACATATGTGTGTAAATATATACATACATACATTTTATGTATATATATACTATATAAAATATAAGTATGACTATATGCTAAATTATGCCCCTTCATCTTTCCTATCCATATAAATCAAATTGGAATCACAAAAAAGCTACAACAAAATATTGAATTAAAAATTAAACTCTTTATAAATATGTATATGTATATGTATATACATATATGTATGCATGTTTGTTTGACTTTGTGTCTAATAAACACTCGTATACATGTTCATATGCTCATACACAAACACGTTGATGTAGATACATGAATGAATTTTATGCTGAACTAAAGTTGTACAAAGAGATTGGCAGGTTTTTGGGCTAAACGCATACCAGTTTATAGATCAGGTTTGAAGTTGGAAATGGTATTTTACGTGCGTCTCAATGCGATCGGGTAAAAGCAAAAGAAATGACTTTTCGTCTGAAAAACTTGCACATTTTACTTCTAACAAAACAATAGCAAAAGCAATAAAACAACAGTTACACATGTTTATATAGTTTTCAATCGTTTACATTATGGACTTGATTATCGGCACAAAGACATAGTTTTATCCTATATACAATATACAAAATACAATTTTAAGTGAAAGTAGCCATAAATAAGTAGAATTATTTGTTATATAAAATAATATATAAGAAGTGTACCAACAATTTAAATTATTTATGGAAAATGTATTTTACACCCCAATTTAGGACGATCGAATTAGACCCACGTAGAATAAGATAGTAATAATAGGCTCAGGTGTATCGATTCACAGTTATATGCATACATTTACAATTGATGTGCAAATACATATAAACAACATACATAGAGGTATGTACAAATGTTTAGCTTACGTTTATAAGCTTCGCTGATTACTCAGTGAAATGGTCAAGCGCCTTTTGTGGAGTTACAATGGATTCAGTTGAATAAAATATGTCCACCAGTGAAAACATAAATCGCTGGTAAAATTTTCATTTATACGTGATATTGTACGTACCTACAAACAAGGAGAATTAAAAAATAAATGTTTATAAAAAAAGTTGAAAAAAATAAAAAATATCAAGATAGTAAAATATTTACATGAATTATTAAGAACATAAAAATCAAAGTTTTTGAATTACTAAAGAGTGTTAAAATGAGCATCTAAATGTTCCACAGTGAAATGAAGCGTTATTAAATCTACAGTTCTGTGTAATGCAAATAAAACATCCGGTTTACAGTTTAAATTAAATATCGTAAAATGGCAAACATAAAAAGATGCTGCAAAATTTGCCTTACTTTTTACGATTTGACTGTAATTGGACTTGTAGCCTTATTGAAGAATTGAGGCTTCCTATAGAAACTTGACCTTTAAAATAAAATTGAAACTAAAATAACTTCATTTAAACTAAGTGTATGAACTAAATTATAAGTGCATTTTTCTTTTCAAATGCTTAAATTAAACAACTTTCACTGCAAATTTTTTTTTTCATTGTGTGAATGATGTATAAAGTTTGATTTTCTGTATAGACAATATTTTGCCAGGCGGACGGTGGTTAAAAAGCCTCTGAAACTAATATCAAACGTAAATGAAATTGGTGCAAAACGTGCTTTATGTTTCTTCTGTACAGTTGTTGTGTTAAAGTTTTTCGAAACGTTATAAGTTTCGTACAGATGTAATAACTTTATTTCGCATTTATTCACCTTTGTGGACTACTGGAGGTATATAAACTACAACGAAACCGATTAACATATGAATTAATTGTTATTGTGATTTGATATTTATCGTAACAATGTCCGAGAATAGCTTAAAGTCATCCATTTCACGTAATAATAGCAGTAATAGTAGCAGCAACCAATCGCACAGCACAATACCACATAAGTTCAGCAGCATTGTTAATAAAGTCGAGTCCTTAATAAATAAAATGAATCATGATAAGCATAGTCACTCGCAACGCAACAATATTGATAAATTTTGCAATTCCCATAAAGGGAACAAAACAAAAATAAAAGCCAAACGCGAATATAAGCATAGCAAAACCAATGAGCCCTGCGAAATTCTAAATGCTAGCCAACGAACTACTTCTATGGATTCACTTAATAATCTGACTGACGTCGATAGTTTCGATGATCGTGATACGAATGATACGGGGACAAGCAATACTACTACAACCTCTACAAATAATACAAATGACATTTATTCCGATTCAGATGATGCAGAAATTGCCCATATAACGGGCACTACATCCGTACAAGTTCACAGACGCATAGAACTAGACCAGTTGACAGATGAAACCATTCGTGAATTTAATGAACAGTGCTCTTCATTAAGCCATGACTTGGATTTCTATAACTCGTGGCAGAATGAAGAAGAACTCGAACTATCTTCTGGACAGAAGCAATCGGAAGCAAATGATTATAATACCGATGCTTACAATAATACTTCTCAATGTGAGGAAGTTAATATACAACAACAAAATAATGCTAAAGATGCCAACAACAATGTATGCTCTTTCTCAGAAAGGGATACACAGGATTGGTTGGACAAACTAGAAACGACTGAACATCAAATTAAGGACCTTTGTGAAAACAATGTAACAAATAACAGACCTTTAACTCACATACAACAGATTGTCAATAATATTACCCAACATCAACAACAACAGCTAAACTATCAAAATAACCATCGCACTATAAACAGCAACGCGCAACACGAAAATGAAAATGAAATCGAAATTGATAATACGACTGAAACTTCTAGCAACAGCTTATGTAATAATTTCATTCACCAAACATCGACAGCAAATAATGGAAGTATGACCAAAACACGTCGTTCAAGCGTGGCTTCCAGCGGCTCAGTAGGAAGAATGGAAACGATTTTGGAAGAACCAACAGACTGTAAAATATCTGTTAAAGAAATTTTACAGCGTTTTGAAACAATGAACAAAACAGAGGTACATTCAATTTGTAAATATGTGTTACTCAATTAAATTACTTAAATGACCCATAGATAAAAAACTAATAATATTGTATATGATATAATAGCAAACACTATTATTTTTATTATTTAATAATTATTGTTTTATAAATATAAGTCTCTTTGATGGTATTTTTGGCCATCGACAAAGTCTTTAATATCGTTTTTTATAAACAAAGTGGAGAGATTTCCGTAAACATAGATTTAATAATAATTCATCCTTTTATAGTCCTGCATCCGCTTTAAAGGTTATGATATTTTTCTAATTTTCGGTTTCATTTTCATTTTAATTCTGTTTTAGACAAATTAAGTTTGAAAAAACTTTTGCAGATTTCAATATTAAACTAATGAAATCTTTGTATGTATGTAAGATTTAAGCTTTAGTTTTTTTAACACCATGACATAATCTTTCTATTCAACCCTACTTCTTTGGGATATC
This sequence comes from Sarcophaga peregrina, assembly GCA_014635995.1. Taxonomy (NCBI): domain Eukaryota; kingdom Metazoa; phylum Arthropoda; class Insecta; order Diptera; family Sarcophagidae; genus Sarcophaga; species Sarcophaga peregrina. Next base: position 107,120,279 of record CM025790.1, read on the forward strand.
ATCAAGCGAGCTTCGTAAATGCGTGTGTGAGTGTTTATTTGAAATCTACATTAATGGGTATGCTGTCTAATTATCTCTATATGTAAATTTCATAGTGTTAAAAGAAATTATTATTTTTATAGTTTTGTTAACATAATGAAAGGTTAGAGAAAAAAGCAGAAGGTCTTCGTTTTTTAATGATTTGTTATGTTTGTCTGTTTAACATTAAAGCTTACCCTAATGACGTGGTGATCACCATCGGTGTTGGTAACAAAATAAGTTTTTTATATTGTAATTTTAATTGTTTTCATATTGTTTTTGTTTTAAAAATTCTTTGTTTAATTTAATTATTGTGTAAAATTTTGCTATAAATGAAAGTATACATATGTATATGTATAATAAATAAATTAAAATTCCCCGTTCATTTAACAAAAATTATAGTCAGCCAAATGGACTAACAGACTAAGTCGGGCAAACGAAGATGAACTCACATACAAAAGCTAATAATAAACGTATAAAATGAACGTTCGTTTCAAATGTTCAAGAGTAATCGGTCATTACACTGCAATAAAACACAAACTAAAAAAAAAAAAAAAAGAAACAGAAAAACAATTAAACGTGTACAAATTTGATTAAAAATTAAAAATAAAAAACAAAGAAAATTAGCTTACGGTTGTTGTAAGAGAGTTTGCGAAGAAAAACGTTTTTAATTGAAAATTATACGAAACTTCTAGTAGCTTTCACGCATCTCTCTTAATTGCTATAAAATATGAAAATCTTAAGAAACAAATAAAAGGAGAAAGAAACATTCTTTGTCCCAATTAACGTATAAAAGAAACGTGTGATCTGTTTTTGATACATAATATAACATAAACAGACACATCAAGTTGAAATGAGTTAAAATGTTAGCCTAAAGTCACTTAGAGGTCAATCTTGTGAAAAACAAAGAAAAAATTAAAAAAAAAAAATTAAATAGACATGTACGAGTATGTACATCGAGGAAATGTCAAATAAATCTTGGATTTTGTTTTTATTTTAAACAGAAACCATATTTTAAGGTGTTTGTACTGTTGGCTGTGTTGCTCTATTGGCTGCGAATCAACTTACTTTTGTCGTTAGATTAAAATGCAACGATTATTAGATTGAACGCATTTAGGGTGCCACCCAAACAATAAAACAGGAAAATAAAATACTTTCACATTCATTTTGTGATTTATTACAATTGTAAATTCAATACAATACAATGTGTGCGCAAAAGCTAAATGCGTTATTAAGCAACATAGTTTTAGCGCTTTCACACCTACCTATGTACATATATCCATATTTTTTATTATACCTAAAAATGTATGTGCATTTTAATTTTTAGACTCAGTCAAAAGCTTCTACGCTTTCATCCGGTGTTCGAGCTGCCGCACAGACACTTAATGTGCCTATAGAAAGACTAGAGTCGCGACAATCGAACCATCGTGAACAAATTATGAGCGGTACACAAAGTGCAATTAACCAACAACATAACATCCGCAATACTTCACCACCGATGATGAGCGGGTCATATGAAGAACAACTGCATCAACAACAACAACCACAACAACAGCAATTGCATCTTCAGCTGCAACAGCAACACTATTACCAACGAGAGCAATTGAGGGAACAACATACTAAAATTATACACCAGGGTATAAGTGACTCCATCGATCAACACTCACCTTTGGTAGGAGGAGGAACAGCCCATCAATTTAATAATCATGTAGATGAGGATGAACGTTTGGATGAAAAGGAACATTTTAACGAACATCATCAATATGCTAAGCAACATAGTTTTCTGCATTCATCTCGTAAAATGTCCTCACAACAGCCTTCAAATGTCCATTCCCGGGATCATCTTCCAACGCCTCAGCAAGGCCAACAAACGCAAAATTTGGATGCAAACTATATAAATGAGGAACAAAATGGTGGCACAACATCTCCGTCTGTGACCAGATATTCCCTGTTGCAATTTGCTATGCAACATTTTAGAAACGAGTAAGTGAAACTTCCATTACAGTTACAAGTATTGAATCACAAAGCATTTAATATTATAGTCAAATTATTGATTCCCGGGCCCATGGACGCGATTCATCTGACCGTGCTGTAAATCGTTCGTATGCAGAACTGGTAAAATGGCAGGGTACACCCATACGTATACCTCTCCTGCGTTTACCAAATGACCTGGCTCCTCTGGCTCTAGAGTGCTTCGACTGTATATTACGCTATTGCGGTGATATACCTATGGAACCGGATTTAACTGAAGTTAAATGTGTTTACACGGTGCTAATGGTAGGAGTCACCTAATTAAGTTTTATGTGTAGATAAATATATATACTTAGATTTTGACGTTTTCCTTATTTTCTTTTTTTTTAGCATTGTCACAAATATTTAGCATTACGAGACGAAGTCTATTGTCAATTAATGAAGCAGACTACAGCTAATCGTTCATCTTGTCCTGATTCAACCCAGCGGGGCTGGCGTCTTCTCAGTATTTTAGCCGCTTATTTTGGCTGTTCCGATGCTTTACGACCCTATTTAATAGAACATCTGACGTCGGCCGCCTCAGATCGAAGACGATCTTGTCACGGCACAGCTGCAGTTTGTTTAACTAATCTACGCAAGACAGCACGATGTGGTGGTCGCAAAAATGTTCCAAGTGTAGAAGAAGTTACTGCAGTTTCAGCAGGACGCTCGGCTAGACGACAAATTTATCGTCTTCCGGGAGGAGCAGAGCGAGTTGTTAACACAAGATGTTCGACGGTAGTAGCAGACGTCATATCTGAACTTTGTGCCTTATTGGGTATTGAGTCGGAAGTTGAACAACAGGAATTCTCTTTATATTGCATCGTACAGGGAGATGCTTTTACTATGCCTCTAGCGGCCGATGAATATATATTGGATGTTACCACAGAGCTGCTTAAATCTGGACAGCCTTTCTATTTAATATTTTGTCGATCTGTTTGGCACTTTGCGTTAAAACGAGATCCGGCACCAACTCCCCTATACGTAGAAGTATTATTTAATCAAGTGGCGCCAGACTATTTGGAGGGTTTATTATTAGAGTTACCCAATACCGGAGTGCCACCACCGGAAGTTGTCAGGGATATGGCACGGATAGCAGCATTGCTGCACAGAGCGGCAGACTTAAGTCATGTACCAGCTATGAAAGAAATTAAATTCCTATTGCCTAAACCAGCGTTAGGCATAAGAGAAATAAGACCTGCCCAGTGGGTAGGCTTAGTACAATCCGCCTGGCCCCAAGTGGCAAATCTTAGTCCAGGGCAGGTTAAAGCTCAATTCTTGAATGTGTTGTCGGCATGGCCTTTATTCGGCAGTAGTTTCTTCGCAGTGAAGCGAATTTGGTCCGATGAAGGTCCCCATGCTGAGGATAGCCCTATGTGGCGAGACTTGATATTGGCTTTAAATAGACGAGGTGTGTTATTTTTGGATCCTAATACACACGAAACAATGCAACACTGGCCATTTATGGAAGTCATATCAACACGTAAAGTAAGTATTCTCACATATAATCTTATGCAATCATAATTAACTATTTCGTTTATATGCTCAGGTACGGTCGGAAGATGGTGCTTTATTCTTGGACATGAAAGTTGGTAATCTTATGCAGCAACGTGTTATTCGTGTCCAAACAGAACAAGCTCACGAAATATCACGTCTAGTACGTCAGTACATAACTATGGCTCAAATTAGTCAACGCGATAAAAGAGATGTTAATTAATAACTATTATAGATTTAATAATATCTTATATATCTTATGTTTTGTATAACCTTAACCATATTTTTATATTCGCTATACTCTATTCAATATCTAATAAGAAGCAAATTAAACTACTCATACATACTATACAATATACATACGTAATTCTTTCATTCATAAATTTTTTAGTAAAAATTAATTTTTCAAATTTTAAACAAAAAAATGCCATATTAAATTGTTTAATTGAATAACGCGAATAGAATGAAATTATTATTCGTTATGTCACTAACATTTTGGTATAACAAGTGCAATTTTGATCATTTTCTTTTTCTATTCTTGTTTAGATTTTAATTTATAAAAAAAAAAAAATCATATTTTATTTTTAAACTCAGTAATTTTATGAGTGGCTTTAAGCATTAAGAACAATTAAAAACAACAAATGTTTACTGTTAAGTATTTTTCATATTTCGAAATCTTCAATACGATTTTTATTTATATATTACATAATTTAAACAAATATATTATCAAATAAAACTTTAATTGAAAATAATAAAATATTATACATCGTGTATAATTTTCCCGATACAATATTACTTTTTCTTCCCTTATGTTTGGCTCCCAAAGGAGCATAGATTCTCAATAAAGCTTTTATATAGCAGACTCTACTGTGAAACGTTTGGATGACATCATTCCAAGATTACTTTATTGCGTGAAGCTCGGCGTCAATCGAACTTCTGATCAACATTCCGTGTGCAATACGCTCGCCATATATTCAGAATTTGTTTGTAGGTTAACTGCGATCTCCAAATTGATTGAATGCTGGTTACCTAATGCAAATTTTGTAGTTTACTGCCTGCACTACCCTCTGTAATGATTATACTGTTCACCATTGATGTGCAGAAGTCGCGCCATTTTTAATATTAAAAAAATTTAAGAACTAATACTTACATAAATACTTTCATGCAGTATCAAGTTGGAAAGATAGAAATTATGAAAATTCATCAGTATTCCATTTGCATAACAAATTCAATTAAATTTCATTTTATTTTTCAGTTTTTGTTTTTGTATTTTACAATTTATTATTTAAGCTAAAGTGTGAAAAAATTCTCGCTTTAATATATATATATATATATATCTGTTTTAACTGTTTTGTTTTATACAAATTAGTTTTTATGGTTTTTTTTTTTACGATTTCTTATGTATATGTATACGCATATACACATAGCATACATTTTCTTAAATGAAAGGAAAAAAAATTAAATATATTAACGAAATAATTATACAGGAATATAAAAATATAAAAATTATAATAAAAATGCTGAGTTATTTATAATATGATGAAAAAACCTAATCTAAAAAATCGATAACAAACTTTTTATTTTTTAATAGAATGAGTGATTTTTAAACAATTTTTATATAACTTTTTATTACATAAGATTTTAATTTATTGTGCATTTTGTTTTTGTTAAATTGGGATCGTACTTTTTCATATTTTTATTTTTTGCTGTAGACTTCAAATTTTTAGGCATTGTACTGTTTTATTTTTAAAAATACAGTAATTATTTAAACTTAGTTTAAATAGTTGATTTAATATAAAAAACAAATGTTTAGATATTTTTTAAAGAATTCATATAAAATCTTGAAGTTTTTTGTTTTCCTTATTTTGTTTTGTAAAAAAGATTCAAACTTAACAATTTGATTTTTTATTTTGCTTATATTCTTTCATAAATAGATTTTCCGTTTTTTCTTTTTTTACATTGATAAATAAAAAGATATAAGGGTATATTAAATATACATTTAAAGATGTTTTTAGTTTTTGAATTTGAAGGTAAATGGTACTTTTCTTTGTTTACGTTTTTGTTTTAAAGGTACTAATAATTTCGGTTAAAGTATAGGAAGGAACTTAATTTAAAAAACAAAAAATTTAATTTTTTTGCATAATATTTTCAGAATATTGCTAATAGAAGTATGCGGTTTGTATAAGTCAAGCTTTCAAATATATTATGCTTAAAACACATTTAACTCATATTAAGTATGTAATAATTACTCTAATATAGCCGGGGAAGTTGCTATATATGAGAGTTCCATATTAAAATATTAAACCGATTAGATAGTAAACGAAGGTAGTTCAGGCTATTTAAAATTCTTATAATTGCAAGCATTTGCACAAAATCAGAGTCAGAGAGAGATATAATATTGCATGTGAAACAAATGAATATCTTTTTAGTTGAAAAGCATATGCAACTTAATTTCCATGTTCGTCAGTGTTCAATGTCTGTTATACTTGTGTAGATTTATTTTAATTTTTGAATTTAATTTACGATCTCAGTCTATTTTTGAATATTTTTATATTAATATTTATCTGACTTATTTCTGTTAATATTTTAATTGTTTTATAAATCAATTAATTGCTTATATTAAAAGCTATTTGGATGGAAATATTTATTCTTTTTTTTTTTATACAAATGTTTCTAGCAAAAAATACATACATATATCATACATACATATCGTCTGGATAATGTCTTTAAATTAGAGACTAAGCGATAGATATATCAAAAAATAAATTTCGAATCAAATTGTATACATATAAAAAGTGCAAAGGGCGCTGAATTTTTAATTCTAAATATTTGTTTTGTTCTTTTATTAAATGAATGTAATAAATTTCAAAAAGCTTCTATTAGCCATACCCAAATAGATGCTAATGAACTACCTTAAAAACGATAAAAAAATTAAAAATCAATCGATATAAAATAAAATGAAAACATAACTCGTATAAGTTTTATAGAAAGTAATTTCTTTTTGTATTTATTTTTTTTATTTTGACATCACGTAGGCAAATTTGTACGTAGAGATTTTTTTTTGTAGATTTCAGGTCGAAATTGTGCCAAGAACAAAAAAAAAAAAATAAATAAATAAATAAATTAATTAATAGGGATATAATGAAAAAAAAGAAGAGGGGAAAATATTCAAAGTGAATCAAATTTTATTCTTTATATTAAAACTATTCGTGATTGAAGGACATAGGAATTATTTTTGAATTAATTGAAAAGTAACAAAAATTTGTTCTGAAACAAAGAATATGTTAAATATTGCAAAAAAGAAATGGGAATAAAGCAGTTAATTATATAATATTTTCAATTTGAACAAACGCTTAAAATATGAACGGTAATAGAACTTTCTTCCCATGTTTTTATTAAATTTTTTAAATTATATTGGTAAAAAAAAACAATTTCGGTTCGTATGCAAATTTTATTATATTTACACCATAAGTAAAGCATATTAAATGAAGCGAATTTTGTTTGTATAATTAAAATTAATGTTATAATATGGCGCCTTTACACACTAATTGTATTAGAAGTTACAATTTGCTTTGGATTCATTCATTTATTTTTTCTTGTTTTTTTATTTCTTGTTTTGGTTGTTGTATTTAGGAGAAAATGTTTTGTTTTATAATGCATTTAAGTTTGTTTTCTTAGGTTTTTTTTTTAAGGTTTTATTTTTTAATAAAGACAATAAATTAAATTGTTTACCTAAATGCTCTTAAACCAGAGCTTCGTTTTAATTTTTTTCTTTTATATTTTTAATTTTTTATAAATTAAGTCCTTTTATTTTTATTTAGCTAGTCTTAAAGTTAGGGTAATTTACAATGTATAAAGCTAAAGTTTTTTTTTTTTATTTTATATTATTTAGTTTCTGATTTTTTAACTATTATTTTATTTGGAAATGTTAATTAACAAAAAAGCCATTGTTGTTGATATTGAAAAGATCGTCCAGTTTTACAAATCGCGCGATTTTTTAATATTAAAAATATTTTTCCTATACTTTTGCTTTTTCTCTCTACATATGTATATATATATATATAAATATAAATATATGTATATATACATATAAATATGTATGTATACGTATACATATAAATATATATCTAAGTACATTTATAAATATATATATATATATATGTATACATTAGAGTCTTTTTAATAACGATGAATTCTTGTTTAATTTTATTTAGGGCAAATAAAAACAACTGTGAATTTCCTTGAGTTTTTTGTGTTATAATTTTTAATTAGTCTAAAGGCTTAACGGTATAGCAATTTTATATAATAAAGTGACTTTATACAAGTTTAAAACACAAATTAATAAAAAAAATTTATTTAGATTTAATGTTTATTTTAATTATTATTATTATACACACTTAAAGCTCTTTATTCATTTTTTTTACATTATTTATTAATTATTTCTATTATTCAGTGAAATTCATAGCTATTTTCTTAGAAATCAAATTTTAAAATTAATTTTTCTTACGGTATATAGAAGAAGAAGCAAAAATAATAACGCGACTTCAGGATTTGTTTTATTTCATTATTGTTTTATTATTATTATATATTTTTTATTGTAGTATTTCTTTAAATTTCCTAAATGGCAATGTTTTTGCATATTGTTCCTTTTTTACTGAATTCATTTTTTCAAGGAACAGTTTCCTTTTTATTTGATTTATAAAATTTTTTATTATTTATGTTTTATATAATTAATCTAAATTATGTATAAATTATTTATTTTCGTTTTTGTTTGTTTTTTTTTTTTATTTCATCTCGCCCGCCCCTCGCTGTTTAGAGTGCACTCAAGTTTGTTCTTAATGTAAAAACTTAATTTTCTGTTGCATAGCAAACATTTCTTTTTAGTTTTTTTTTGGTTGATTTATTATATTTTTTGGTAAATATAAATGAAACCAGCTCAAATTAAATTAAACAGATTGAAGCAGATTTTAATTGATGTTAGTAAGCTTGAATTGTTATATTGTTGAAATGTTTCGAACCATACGAATTGTTTCCTTTAAGTATAACATTTTTAGCGCAATTAAAAATAACACAGTGACAAAAAAAACAAAAAAAAAAAACAAAAATATAAATTTAATAATAATAAAATAACAATAGCCGAAGAAATATTAAATGTTTCAGAAAATTTCAGTAATTCTAACCCGAACTTTACGCGAATCGTAATTGATTTAGAACAAAATTATTACTTTTATATAAAATCAATTGTTAATGGAAATGATTAAGTTTGCGGTTGGAATCTGAAACTATTATATTTAATTTAAATTTTTTAACTCTCCAGCTATCAGTAAAGAAATAAAAATATAATAGCAATATATTAACTAAAATAAGATGTAGCCAAAGGCGCTTAATATATTAAAAACCAAATATATTTTTAATTATTTAAAATGCTAAAGCTCTGTAATTGATTTGAAATGGTTAAATAGATCAGAACTAAATTTCGAAATCGTGTTTTTTTATAATAAAAAGCCAATTTGAAATAAAAAAATTTTTAAAATATTTAATTTACTCTCTTATTATTAAAAGTTTGTTATAGGTGATTAATTTTTTAATGAAATGATATTGCATAGAACGTGTTAATTTTCTTTCAATTAATTTCAAATTTATTAGTTAATTGTAATGAAATATAATGTTTTTGTGTAAATTAATGTGTACATGTATGTGAATGTATTTTTTTAAGTGTGGGGGTACATTTAAGCTCAAAATTTGTTTCATTTCTGAAGAGGTGTACAATTTATAAGTTTTCAATTTTATTAATGAAAATTTTGAAAATAAAATCTATTTTTCAATATTTTGTTATTTCTGATTTAAAAGGTATTTGATAAAATTTCGCCAGCAATTGATAAATGATATATGACATAAAATTGCATTGAGAAGCTATAGATTTTGTCTGGAAATCTATGTATGTATATACGATTATAATATTTAATGCCAACCTAAGTACTGGAATGGTCTACAATCGAATATTGTATAATTTCGATTGTATTTATTGAAAACTATTTTATAATTTTGTACTTAAGTCAACAATTGAATATTGCATAATTTCGTTTGTATTTATTGGAAAAGATTTTTGAATTGTGTACTTAAGTCAACATTCTAGTTTAATTTATACAACAAGTAGCGCGTATTTGATTGTAATTATCGGTGTAGGTCCTCTACTAACTTTTCTTCCTAGTCGCCTTATTACGTTTTTAATAATTAATTTTTATTTTTCTTTGATTGAAGCAAATTATTAACTTATATTTTTATTATTTTGTTTTGTTTTGGACTTAGCCTTTTCGAAGAAGAAGAAGTTTAAAAAGTTATATAAAACAAAATAAAATATGTTTGTCTATATTTAGTATTTTTAAATATTTCTTTTCTTGTAAGTTTTTTTTTTTTTTTTTTTGTTTGTTAGTTTGGCAGTCGGCTTATATTTATTAGTTTTGTTTTATAAGTTTTACAAATTTTAAGTTTTAAAAAGCGTTTTAATTAAAATTATTTTTGTTATTTTTTATTAATACATAATTTTTTTTCTTAATTATCAGTATTTATTTTGTATGCTGTAGAAAAAAAATCATAATTTGCTTATAAAAAAGAACCCGTTTACAATACAATTATCAGAGCTTGTAAATTGAATTAATTGGTTTTGTTAATAATTTACTTTTTCGTTTTGTCTTGTGTTATATTTTTATATTTACACCATTAATTTAATTAAAAAACACAAATAAATTAAAATATATATAAATCAATAAGAATAATGGAAAGAATACTTAAATTATAATAGATACATATAATATTTATAAATTAACAAATTACATGTACTCAATAAAATTCACTTGTGTGTGTTTTTTTTAATTTTCTTTTCATATAATTTTTTTCTTGACCATTTCTTATAGGTATACCTTAGGCATTTTACATAATTGTATCTTTCTTAAATTAATAAATTTTTATTCATTCCGTTTTTATCCAGTCAGATCCAAAGATTTCCATATCCAACGATTTTTAATTTTCGTTTCCACTTTTCTTTAAATTGTTATCGGTCATTTATGTTGCTGTTCTTGTATTTATTGTATGTTTAACTCAAAAAAATTATTTGCGCATTTTTTACGGTGTTGTTCTTATTGTATTTGTTATCTGTTGTTGTTGTTGTTATTGTTGTTAGGTAAACAAAGTGAATTTATTTATTAGCAGAAAATTAACGCTTTAGTTCTCGCGTGCATCTTGGAGGGGGGGGCGAGGCCTGGCTCAGACGTCTGCCGTCCTGGATGTTATGCTCGGCGATCTCGAATGTATTACAACCTTGTGACCGTTTTTTGTAACAAAACCGTCGCTTTCAACTAACACTGCCGTTTGACGACCATTGCTGCCACCGCTGACGCAACCCGGGCTTAAGGGTCCTCCATTAGCGCCAGCTTCCTCATGAGCTCCAGTGTCGCCAGCAAGTACCATATCTCCACCTTCACCACCACCAGCACCGCTGCCGCCATCCGCTCCTTCACTGGCTTCTGCACCGTCGGCAGTTTTAGTATCAGCTGGTTCACCATACTTGTAGCGACGCCACGCAGTCTGTATAAGACGAGCGCAGTATTCTTCACGCTGCCGCCACAACGTTGAAGAGACTGGATCATAGCCTTCTGTGTCTGGTCGAGCTGCTATTTCACCGATTTCTCCTGTCTCTTCTATGGGATTGCCCTTGCGCGCGAAGAAGTCTTTGGTAAGGGCATCTAAAATGTCTACGCAGTACATCATGTCGCCTCGGCATATGGGTATGTCCATCGATATTATTTTGTACTTATTTGGTTTGTGTATCTGAAGCGGCGGCTCCAACACATCTAAGAACTCGGATAACTGATCGTAACGAATGTACTGGGTACCCTCGGGATCAAATTGTTGCCAAATCTCATAGTACATATCGTAATCATCATCGGTGAGACCCTCTTGTACATCCTCCGTAGCCTGGCTATAGTTCTCGAGAATGACAGCAATGTACATATTAATAACTATCAAAAAGCTTATAACTAGATATGAGAGAAGAAACGTAATTCCGACGGTCGCTGAACCACAATTGCCCGGATAGCCTTTGTCGTTGTCGGGTGGATCGCAATTTTCCTCATTGATAATGGCGTCTAAAACACCATCCCAACCGGCTGAGGTAGACATCTGTGTTTTCGTTAAAAATACAACATTAATGATTTTTCAATTTTAGAAATTTAATTTCAATATCGAATATATTCATTTTATAGTTCAAATTCAGTTGTATCGGTTTAAAACCACAGATTATCAGTTTAGAAACGGTTGGGTTGGCATGGTAGGTAAGTTGAATACATGAATAGACAGGAGGTCGTTCGTTCATGTTTATATTTAGAGTATTGTTTGTTTTATTGATTGATTGTTAGCGGAGAAAAAAGTTTATAGAAATTGGTAGAAATATTTGGAATTAGTTAAATATCTTATAGAGAAATATTATTTTTGTGGTTTTGATTAGTAGTACAATTAAACATAAAGTAGTAAAACAATTCTTTGTTAACAATAACAATCACACTATATTATATAAATTGACCGAGATTGATTAGTTGATTTCTAACTGATAGACTGTCTTATTAACTTATGATTTTTTTTTTTATGAAAATATTGTATGTAATCAAAGCTAGAACAAGTTTAGTATTATTTGTAGTTGTAGTTTAAGTGGTTCTGTATTAAGCGATTGGTCTAAGTAATTCATAAACCAAGAAACCTAAATAAATCTAAAAATTCGCTAATATCTAATAAGAACGATATTATTTTTTTCTATTATAGGGGAATGCCAGTAAGCAAATCAACGAAAAAGAAAATATAATCAAAAAATTACTAATCTATTGTTCTAGAAAATAGCTGTAAAATTACGAAAAAAAAAGAAATCGAAGAATTAAAGAAAGAAGGTTTATTACACAAAAAACCTTGAAAAGCTCTTTCGCAAAATATTAATATTCGTAAAGAATATACAATTTTAATAATATGCGGAATAAACTTTCACAGGAAACGCTTATTTTAAAAATCATAAATATCATTTAACCCATGAAAGTCCTTGCATTTATTTTAAGTAATTGTTTCTTTTTTATTTTTGTTTGCAATGAAAGCCTTGTTGGTCTGTTTCTATTTTAGTAGACTTTTTCCAGTAAGCTTTTCAAAGAAAGCAAAGCCATAGTTTCGTGAAATGATATTCAGAAAACAAGTGTCATTTTTCATCTTTTTTCTTTTCATTTTAATGCTGTAAGCTGTTAAATGAGGAATTTAAACTTTATTTAAATTGGTGATTGTTGAAAGAGCTGAATTAGATTTTTTTATCTTTTTTTTTTTTTAGCAGGAAGCTTTAAATGAAATGTAATGAAAAAAAAAAATCGAAATGAAAAATGTAAACTTAGGAGCAAATAACAATAGCAATTAATTTCAAGAAATTATAATAATAAATATTGAAAGTAAAAATATAAAATGCAATTAAGTTCAAGTTTAACATGTCTAAGGCGAAAGCATCAGTTCATCTCTAATACGATTGACGCAAAATGAAAATTAAAACAACATAGCAAACATAATTTACAGATATTGTATGCAAAAACACAATGAAGTAATTATTGACCCTCGAGTGTGTCCAGAGGTTATGTTATCCATTCGTATAAATTTTTAAAAACTGCACATTAGGGGATCAATAACCGGAAGTGAAACGAAATAAAATTAAACAGTAAATAAGATTAGCAAAAGCTTTTTTTTTTGCTTTAAGGAATTCAACTAAAATAGAATAGTTTTAATATGAATGAATGTAAATAGATTCGATTTAGTTAAGTTAAGGAACGCACTAATTTAGCTTTTACCAACAACTACCGCAGCTTTAATCAACATGTGATATTCCCTTTACTCGTTTTATACTTATTCTTTTTATATTTTTGTTGTTTTGATTTGATTATAATTTATTTTGTTGCTGTTGTTGGTTAGGGAGTTCGAAACAGACAAACACAGATTCATCTTTTTCTAGTAAATGAGAGGTAAATCACGATTGGAACATCAAACGACACTATAACTAAATTTTTAAAATTACTCAATGCCCAAATAAACTAGAAAATAAAAACTAAACAATTATTCTTCCAATATATCTCTCTATACTCTTAAAATTTTTTAATTTTGATTTTATAATTTGTCGCTTGCAAATCCAATTGTAATCCATTCCCAAGTAAATGTGAGTAAATGTCTGTATCATAAACATTTCAATGTAGTTACTGATTACGGGTTTTCTTTTGGTGCGTTTTAGTGATCGATTTTGTGTGTGAGGGTGTGTGTGTGAATATTCATATGATTCATTTTTGAAATAGTATACCAAAGGGAATATCACCCAACGACAACAACAATAGACAACATTAACCGTTTGAGAATTGTGGTAGCTTACCTGAAAGAGCAATATCATACTTTGGCCAAATGTCTTAAAATTATACACGTCATTAATGCCACTCTTTTCTTTGACATGCATAAAGAAGGACATCCCAAAGATGGCAAAGATGAACATGACCAAAAACAGCAGTAGGCAAATGTTGAATAAGGCAGGTAATGACATAGCTAACGCAAACAGTAGCGTTCTTATACCCTTCGCTCCCTTGACCAAACGCAGGACGCGACCCACTTTGGCCACTCTCACCACACGCAGCAATGTCGGTGATACAAAATACTTCTCAATGATGTCGCTGAGTACAAGACCTATTTATTTTGGTTTTGTTACACACATATATATAATATATATATATAGATATATATTATATACATATAATTTTTTTTATTTGTGAATAAATATATTTTATTACATAAAAAACCAAAGAACGAAAAAAAAGGAAAAAAAGAGAGAGTGGAGGAATTGAAAAAGGTAGATAGATAGATTGCAGCATACAACTGATTGATCAACAAAATCCATTTAAATAGTTTTTTTTTTCTATTTTTTTTTTTAAAGAAAATTTGCACATTTTCTTACACAAATAACACAATATGATACGGTAATACTTAATACAGCAATAATAATTTATTACATAGTAAAATTATAATAAATTGTATTAAAAAAGGAAAATGAATATATGTATCATATTATACGTACAACATGTACATTATGTCAACAAAAAATTTAAATACAGAAATGTAATATATAAAAACAGCAACAACAAAAACACAACATGAAACATTAAAATTGATTCGCACAATAGTAATGGTAGTAGAACAAGAGCATAAATATGATAATATTAATAATAATTATGATAAAAATACAATTAAAGGCTATTAAGGGTTAGGCTGGGCTGGGCTGGGCTGGGCTTTTTGCATTGTTGGGCACAGAATGAAGCTAAAAAAAACATCATTTTGTTTAGCAGCTTTAAGGTGGACTCTCTTCTAAATGTAATTGGTTTTTAAATAATGAATACTATTAATAATTTTTATAATTTTGTCATTACAACAATTTTAAACAGCGACAATATCTTGGTAATTTCGAAGAAATACATTTATATTTTACAAAATAGCGTTTTTATTCGGATAAAAGAAAAAAAAAAAAAGAATTAATGACATGAAATTATAAATAGAGTCATAGAAATTTTACAAATAGGCAAAGTTGTATCACAGCGCTTGTCTAAAAAGTAACTTAAATGGCAAGCTTGATTCAACGCCGATTATTGCCCTCAAACGTAGATGAAGTTTGGATGAGCATATTATTATTTTGTAAAAGAAAATGGTATTTAGTTTTGTATAGCTTTGCGATAATTCGTAGCATATGGTTAGTAGCAAATATCTACCCAACATTATCACTCCTCATTTCGTTGTGAACTTGTTTCATTTTCCATCAGGGCTAATTTTCATTTTGATAATATCGTAACATTATAATTTGGATACATTTTAGTTAAATTTTATTTTTTTTTTCTTTTGAATAAATTTAGAAATTTCTTTAATTTTTACAAATTCCAATAGAATACCTCAATATTTTGTTCATTGGTCGATTTTAAAATGCTTTTTTAGAAAATGAGAATCTGAGACTGAGGATTATTGTTTACTAAAATTCACAAATACGTTCGTTTACTAATGAGGATTCAACTAATTAGATTGCCACTACATTAACTAAGTTCTTGTTAAGGGAAGTGATAAGTTGAGTTTATTTAAATTGAGTTTTATGTTTTTAATTTCATTTAAACCCCAGCGAGAAAAATTATATTTTGATTATTCTGTTCTTGAAATATAAATACACGGTTTTCTAATTATGTATGTAAATGTAAATCGCTTAATTATTTTTGATTTGATTTGTAGCCATATGACGAAAAAGATTTCATACTGCCTGTAGTCATCTGACTGCAAAAATCAATAGAATAATATCTAATGATTAATGCTTCATTCTATACGTTAAAAATGTGTCTTTATTGTTTAATTTTCAAAATATATTCACATAGAAAAACTATTTCTTTTTAATAATTACATCTACTAAGTGTTTACAAATTTTATATTGTTGAAATTTTAGAAATGTTATATGTCCAATACCGAAATTACAGTGTGTTGAAATGTAAAGACGACTACAAACTACAATTATAAGAAATCGAAATATGTAAAAATTTACTTTATTTATATATTCATTCATCCATTCATTGCCAATATGTAGATTACAATTTTCTCACTGAGGTTCTCTGAATTCCAATTGTAGTACATTTAACTTCATTTCATTCAATTTCAATTACTTATTAAAAATAAAAATAATACATAATTAATGACAAGAATTAATTATTAATAATTAAATAAATGTTGTTGTTATATAAAAGTAGAAAAAGCATGCATTAACATAAAATGTACGAGTATAACTAAATTAAGTATTAAGATTAGTATACATTATACTTTATTTTTAAGTGGTACGTTTAGATTAGATTTGGATTCAGTTTAAGTACTAATAAATTAGATGGTGTATAACGCACTGGTTGGTTGTTTCATTGATTGAGATTACTACTACTGTAGTTCATATGCACTCGAATGCTGGTTGATTTTTCTACATATGCTTGATTTTGAATTGAAATCTAAATACTTCGAAAAAGTGTGGTTACTATTAAACTACTTGAGTTCATAGTAAAGTACATAATATCCATTGGCAGTATGGACCAAAACCATTAAAATGATTCACACTTTTGTTGGCATGAATTCACAAGCATCTAAGTTTGTTTTTTAAGGTAAAAGTTGTTCCTTTTTAGTGATTCTAGATTTATATTCAAACAATTGGAAACACTCTTTGAAGTTTGATGTTTACAAATGTCTATTGGAAACTGTAGGTTAGAGCTTCATGCCAAATGCAAAAGTTAACAAAGGTATGTAAGATAGTGCCCCCTACGTAAGAGAGTTAAGCATAATCATACATATCTCTGGCTGAATCAGTCGTAGAGTTGTAAAAGGCATTGTAACAATGTCAATGCCTCACGGATCAAGCCATATACATCGTACATTTTCTATTGCTTTCAAAGCGCTGTAAGCTTTTTAATCAATAGAGCATATATAAAATTGTTATATAGAGAAGGAGATGTTCGCGATACTCATTGGTTTTTAGTTAGCGAGAAGGCATTTTTAATTTTCGTTAGCTTTAGTAAGGCTTCCTTTTATTATAGTAGTTTATTAATATATTCGACATTATGGATATCACTTGAAGATCAAAGTGATAATTTCTATGGCACTTGACCAATTATGCTTTAAGCTAAAAAGGCTTTTCCTAATAACTTTATTTCAATTATATTTGATTAATTCTTTATTTCTTGAAGTAGTGATTTTAAGCTTAAGTGTTAAAATTTATTTTCGTGAAACATTTTTTCATAAATATAACTTAAGAAAAATTAAAACATAATCTTAAAGCTTTATAAGCTTGGCGGAACTAAAAAATCTTGGTTAACATAAAACAATAAACATTAATTTTTAACATTGAAATTGAACAAGTAAAAGAAACATTTAAAATAAAAAGAAGTTATTTAAAGTTTAGAAAAACTTTTGTTCTTAAACGCAGTAGTATTAATATTGAAGAAGAATAAACTTGAGGTATTTGAAGAGCTTAAATTCGTAGCTATTAGGCGCAGTTTTAAGTTTAAAGCCAACAGCAGAAGTTCGTCTTATTTAAATAAAAAACTTTCTTTCCACTATGTACGCTCTTTTTGTTTTAAATGTAAATCAAAAAGGCTTTGATATGAAATGAAAGTCTTCTGCTGTTTTTGAATGTAGTAAAGCATATTTTAAGCCATCTTTAAAATTTTAGTTAAACTTTGTAATTTTTGTTTTTCTTATTTCTTCAGTTGTCGTTTTATATATATGTATTATTTTTTATTAATCAAATAATTTAAGCCATTTTTAATTTTCATCTTCAATTGTGCTTACGTATGTATAAAACAAGCGATATTCAATCTTATTTTAGTATTAATTTTGCAAAATATTTCGTACAAAATCACAGGCGGAGGTGAAATATAATTAAATTTAAAATATCAGAAATAAGTTTCCAAATAATTGTGCATATTTAAAGAAAGAATACAATAGTAGAAAGTTTACATATTTTATACCTTAATTATTGAGTTTATATAAGAATTTTGTCTATTGAAGAAAAATTAATGAAAAGAAATTTGAAATATTTGTTCCTTTTTTGTTTTCATATCGAATAATTTTAAGGTTCATTTCATTTTGAATAAAGGACTGGAACTGTTTATTAATTTCCCAATTTAAATTTTTGAATGCAATTTATTATTGACTTATTAAATTATATTATATATGTATATATTATATTTAGTAATTATATCAAAAGCTTGGATTGAATATCGCTGTTTAAATACTTAAATAAAAACTGAACGAAAAAAACCTTTAGTTTCTTGTACACATAAATTTCAAATGTGTTACCGAATATTTCTATTTTCATCATTTACTCAAGCAGATGAATGTTTCAACAATTAATTTTTATTAATAAGCTTACAGAGCTTTAAGAAAAATTACTCATAGATCGATTCTAATATTGTCTGGAAAGAGCCATTTGACACATTAAATAACAGATGACATATAGAGTTTAAAAATTACATACGAGTGTACAAAAACTTTAAATTACGATTCGGACAGGTTTCTGAAAAGCTCTAAAATCTATGTGTACAAAAGCTTTCAGGAAATAAAAAAAAACTTAAACATTTTCGAATGAATGGAAAAGCATTTAGAGGCTCTTTTAAATAATATTAACAATAATAATGGTCACGAAATAATAGAAATTATAATAATCAGAATATTTTAAATACACTAAAATATACGAGATTTATTATTCAAAACTTTTACTATTTACTATTTACAATTTCACAATTGATTAAATCTAGTATATTTTAGAATTTTCAAATAAACACAACGACAAGAAAAAAAAAAAACAGAAAAAGTTAATAAATAAAGGAAATAATATGTAAAACGTAATGAACTGCAACATATAAGGTTTTTATATAATTGGCAACAATGAATAGATTAATTATAAACAATTTAATTATTATGAAACTAAAATACATTTTTTAATATACGGGTTAATACATATACTTAAGCACAACATTAGGGGGTTGTTAATATGAACAACAAAAACGTATACAGTACAACACTTATTACAAGAAAAACTTAAGGCTCTACGGTGTAATCGATGCTATGACAAGCCCACGTCAATATAGAGGCGGTCACAACTTGAAATACCCCATATGCCTTAAGCCAAAATACTATCAACACATATAAATACACAAAAGTATATACAGTTTAAATTAGTAGTATTTTTATTGCATTTGTTTTTGTAAATAGGATGTAATGGATATATTGATTAATATATACTATAATTTTTAGAAGACAAAAACAACACAAAGTATTTAACGGATTTGTTTGCTTTTAGATAATTTTGAGGCTTTTTTAATTGACTTGGTTGCTTCGATTATCGGTCGAATCAAACAAGTCAGAGTTAGACGTTTAGTTACTTACCTAAGATGGATAAAATGACAACTACTACATCAAATAAATTCCATGGCTCTTTGAAATAGTGATATCGTAAAGCGAATATTTTTAATAGACATTCGCCACTGAAAATAACTACGAATACCGCATTGAGATAATCAAGGACAGCATTATATGTATCCGATGCATCGTAACGATCGAGTGTCATGGTAAACATGTTTAAACCAATAAACAACATAATGATAATATCGAATTTCTTATCAGTAACTATTTCAAATACTATAGCTTGAGGACGCCACTGTAAAAATAGAGAAAGATGTGAAAGAGAAGAGGGAAGAAAAAATATCGTTTTATATTTATAATTTCAGTTGTTCAGAACATAGAAACAAAATATTGTAATAGATTTTTTACTTCTTATTAGTCATTTAATTAATATGTCTACTATTTTCATTATTCTGTCGATTCTGTCGATATTATCAATTCTTTATTTTTAATTATTTACGTATTGTTAATACATCTGTGCCAATAAATAAAACTTTTTTTTTTTTTTGCAATTATCATCGGTCTACATAATTGGACTATAACTAGTAATACCCCTCCTACGGCTGGGTAGACCATTACATTTATGTGTGGCCAAGTACACATGCATTATGATAATATTTTTTTTTTATAATTGTTGGAATTAAGATATGAAATATGGATAAAGTAGTTAAATTAATTTTAGATAGTTATTTACAAAAAGGTGCTTTATTCGAAAAGAATAAGAAAAAAAAAAAAAAGAAATAAATCAAAACAAATTAAGTTTTGGGAAAAGTTTACAGTATTTTCGAGTCCGAAAAAATTACTTATTCAGACATACATACATACATACTTACATATGTATGTAATAAAAATTATCAACTGACTTTTCGAACGTTCTGAAAATATTGTATTATAATTTTGGATTTAAATTTGGGGTTTTTTAGGTTTGATCGTTTTGTATTTATTATAAAAAAAAGTGATACTTTCGATTGAATTTTTTAGTAATGCAAATTTTGTCATGCATTATTAACATGCTTTTTCTTATTGTGTCTAAGTAGATAGATTTCAAGTTATGTATTTGATTTTAAAGAGTTTCAAATATTAAATTGATTTTGGCCTTTTATTGTTTGTGTTCGAAAAGGAGAATAATAAATAAGTTAAAAACATGCCATTTTCATTGATATTATATATGGTATATATAAGTATGTATAGAATATACAAAAATACGAGCAAAAGTTTTGCTCGCTATTGTTTTGTTTTGATTGAAACATTTGAAAATCTTCAAATGGCAGACATAAAAATGTTTATTAACAGACAACCTTGTTGATTATGTGTTATAAGAGAGAGAGAGAGAGAGAGAGAGAAGGAAAAGGAGAAGGGGAAGAGAGCGAAGAAGAAAATTCTATGCAAAAGGGAAAGACGTTAAGTCATAATATGTATTTAAAATTCCTGTTACAGAAATATTAAATATTTTATGAGAAACATTTTTGCAGAGGTATTATCCTTATTTGAATTTTGTTGTTCCTTTAAAACAGTTTTCGAAATTGGCACAGATTTTAGATATTATTTTTTATATCAATTATGATTATTATTATACGAGTTCTTTAATTATTTTAATTTGTTTTGTTTTGATTTTATCTCACACTGTTGGAATGTTTATAAACAGAGATGTTTTTTACATTATAATATCGGTAAAGATTTCGGTTGTTAGTTTATTTGTTTTTATTTTGATTTTTGTTTCTTTTTGATTTGCCTTAATTCGAAGCCTTACCCTCGGTCTTGGAATGGCTTTTAATGGTTTTTTTGAGCCCATCTTTTTCATAGCATTATAGTACTTTTTCTGATCTTCTGTCATGAACATTTCTAATGATCCACCTGCTTTCTTCTTTTGTTCATTAAAATTATCAATGATAACACCAATGAACAGATTGAGTGTGAAAAATGATCCAAATATAATGAAGAATACGAAATATAAATACATGTAGATATTGGTTTCTCGTATTGGCTGCTTGTCCACCTGTTAGTGTTTTATATTGTTTTGGATTTGTTGCGATTTAATTGGAAATTGTGAAAGTGTAATTTGTATTGTTTGGAATAGTGTTGATCATACATAACACAAAGTGGTTTGTTTGGTTTATTGGATTGAATTTAATATTAATATAAATGGTTAAAAAATTTCAAGACAAATTCATACATATATTTTTTTTTTTATAAAATATTTTTTGATTATTCATCGTGAAATAGGAAAAAGTATAAAAAACAGAAAAAATATCAATTAGTAAGAATTCATTTTAAATATATTATATATTTATAAAAAAATTTATCATGAGTATAGAAAATGTTTACGTAAAAATAATCGATAATTTACCTCTCGTGAATCGATGGCATCATTCATAATTTGTATCCAGCCTTTAAATGTGGCTACTTGAAATAGACACAGATAAGCATTACCTACATGATCGAAATTCATCGGTGAATTTTCCCATGTGTAGTTTTCACTTATACAGGCATTACGATTAGGTATAATTTCATGACTCAAAACAGTATCGTTAGCATCTAAACACTATAGATATGAATATAGTTTTAGAATTTTAAAAATATATAAAAAGATTAGTAAAACGTTTGTAAAATAAGTTTTTTAATTACATATTATTACTATTATTATTTTGATAAATTATAGAAAAATAAAGCTAAAACGTTAAGTTTGTTTCTTAAGCTAAAAGCAGATAATTAGCAAATTACTTCGGAACTAATTCGTTTGAAAATGTGTAAATTTTTAATTTCAATTGTTTTTTCATATCACATATGTATATTAGTGCGTAAATTCTTTAAAAAATAGTACAATTTAAACCGCTCCTTTTAAAGCTTAAAAAATATATAGTATTGTATGTATTTATTTTAGGCGGTTTTTAAACTAAACGATACTACAATTTTATTTAAATTTTATAATATTTATATATTTATGTTTTATTTGAAGGTTATAAAAATCCATTATATTTTTATGTATTATGGATGTAAAAACCTTTTCATTTTTATCAACTATTTACGAAAAATAAATGCAAAGATACGCTATTTAATTTCATTTGTAATAATAAGAATTATATCTTTTCTGATTTCATTTGTTCATTCCAAATGCTAATTTTTTACTGCTATCTTACTGAGAATTTACGTTAATTTACAATTATAGAACCCATTGATTTTTTGCTTTATTTTGCAAGTGATAAATCAAGGAGTTTGTCTTGTTTGGTTAATTTTATTTTTCAACGTACCTTAAAATATTTTCCAGCAAAAAGCTGTACACCCATTATGGCAAAAATAAGCCAAAATATCAGACACACCAATAGCACATTGAAGATGGACGGTATAGCTTGCACCAGCGCATTTACAACAACCTTTTCGTGTATTAAATTAGAAGCGCCGACACCGCATGTTTTCAGATTTTTATAATTTGTTTTGTGGCATATGAGTTATTTTGCAAATGATGATTTTTTTTTTTTATTTATTGAAAATGATTTTGGTAAAGGTGTTTTCATTTTAGGAAGGGGAATAAAAGATTTTTTACAAAATGAATATTAATATTTCGTCTATACGATCTAAATAATTGTTAATAGAACTAAACGTATTTCATGTTATAAGAAATGTTGCTTTCTAACATGATTTTAATCTATTTAAAGTGTTATAAATTTAATGAAGTTTAAATTACGAGTTTATCGAGTGTTTATATTTGTATATATGTATGTTTCAACAACAAAAGTTACGTGCAAAAATAAATAGAACATGCAACACATCATTAGTTTAGAGAGATGCAGGAAATATGATATTAAATACAAATGATATCAAATATGTATTTTAAAAAGCCTTAAAAAATTATAGAACAATTAAATAGCAATAAAGACAATATTCATAATATTAACAAAAAGCAATAAAAATCAATTAAATCGCATGAAAAATTAAAGCTAGAATTATGTGTAAATTTTGAATAGAATTTATTTTCTTTCACGTTCCATTGTTATCTATACACAGGAATATTTAAAAATAATTTGTAATAAATACATATGGATCTTAATCCAATTATATATCCAGTTATTGACAATTGTTCTGTCATATAGACAAAACTTTCAAAAACTGATGCATATTTGTATCTATTACGACGTAAATTAAAATTTTTAATTTTAAAAAATAATAAAAGTTCATAAACAAACACATGTATACATATGTACTATGTAAACCTTTTTAAAATTACTGAAAAATATTTATTGTTAAATAGAAAAATATGTAAACGCTTGTCTGAGAGGCAAGCGTTTGTTAAAATTAATTCATAATGATCTAATTATGTATGTATATATTTATATGTACATGATATTATTTAAGCTATTGGATCTACTAATTAAAATAGAATTTTAAAATTGCATTCATAAAATTAAGTTACTTAAGGAAAGAAAATATGTATGTATATTATTTAACGAAATCAAATAGATAAAAGAGTAACTTAAGAATATTTTGTTTATTAATATGATAGTAATGATGAAAATTTATTCTGTTAACGGTGATTTAAGTCTATTCGAAAAATTAAATGGTATTATGAGAATTATAAGTCAAATATTACTAAGATTTCTTATTTGTAACAGAAATTAAAAATAGAACGGAAAAGGAACAGATGTAATGTTTGACTAAGAAAAATATTAAAAAAGAAAACTAGAATAAGATTCAAAACTAATGCATTGAATATAATACTTTTAAGTTTATTTGTATATATTATTAGTGTTTAGCAACATTTTGGTGGTTATATATTTTTTTAAATTTAGTATTTTGTTTTTTATAATTTGTCCGTGTGATGTTTGTTTTTTGACTAAACTGATTGATTGAAAATGTTGAAATGAGTTGAAAAAGAAAGTACGTACCCTCATGCCCTGCATACGGGACATGGCACGTAGTGGTCTCAGTGCTCTTAACGTTCGCATAGTCTTGAAGGCTTGTATACCACCAGCTCCAGCAAGTGAAGCAACGAAGTTGATTAGCGACACCTAGTTTGCCAAATGGTTATAATTGGGGATTTTAATTGGTTACGTTATTTAAATTGAGTTTGAGTTAACAAAATAGTAAAAGTCCTTTAAAAAAGGACTTCCCAAAAGAAAGCATGTTTGTTTTTTTATAGTTAATTTTAATAAATTTCAACTAAAGTATCTGGTATCAGTCGCCTCAATTGTCACGATTATTCAAAATTTAAAAAGGAAAAAATATAAAATGTTAAATAAACAGTATAAAAGACATTGTTAACAAAAATATACAAATATAAGTTAAACATAAAAGCACGTAAACATAGTTGAAGAATTAGCAATTCGACATATACTGTATTCGTCCATAATAATTTTACTTTCTTATGGATTACAAATAAAGAAGCCAAAGCCACTTAACAATAAAGGTATTCATGGAAATTTTTTAAGTAACCTCTTTTTGTAATAATATATCTGGCTATAATCAAATATTATTAGTAATATATACTAGATTTAATAAAATACCCAATAAAAGACAAAGCCCTTGCCATATCTTAATTATCCTATTTATTTAAGAAATATTTATACGAGTACGAGTAAATTTGTAAGTACAAGTAATAAAGAAATTAGCTTAATCAAGATCCTTTATAAACAAATGTTTTTGGATTATATTAACAAGGATATAGGAAATCGATAAATGGATTTTGAAAACATCTTATATACAAATATATTCATAATTGTTTTTGTGGTTGATTGATGCATTGGTTTGATTAATGCTGGAAAAACATTTGTTTATTGCGGATCTAATTTGAAGATAATTATAGATTTAAATATTTATTTTAATAATAATCTACTTAATTGGCTTGTCTTAATTTTGACAAATTTTTGCTTTTAACTTGGCTGCAGGACTCAATGGAGGAGTAGCTGTATATGAATATATAAAACGTTTATCACTATACATATATTGATCAACTTCATTATTGTCTTCATTATTATTATCATTATCAATACAATTTCTTTTGAAAATTGAATGATTTTGATCTCTTTCTCGTTACTAGTATAAACTAATTCCCCAAGACCAAGCGATTTAGAATCTTTGAATGGTTTTCTTCAAATTTCACTAATTACGGACTTTTGTTTGGTGTGTTCGGAGTTTTATAAGTAAAACACTGCCACCACTGCGTAGGTTTAAATTAATTTTTGTTTGAATAACATTCGGATACATTATAATGCTTCAATTGGAATTTTGTACAGTGGATTTACATTGGTTTTGTCATTTATTACAGTGGATTAGGTTTTACTTTCAAACTGTCAAACTTCTGCGTGCTCGGAAGTCAAATCACAGAATATAATAAATTTACACTTGGTTTTTTTTGTTTTTTAATTATCTATATGAATTTGAACTGAATCTTATAAGTGGGTTAGTCGACTAGTTGATTTATTTGATTTACTACAACTTTAATACGAGTGAAAGATCATTTCTCTAAAAACTTTACAATAAACAAATGTTTACGACATTTGATAAAAATCGATCTAAATAAGTTGAAGAGATCAATATAAAAACAGCTACATATTGAACTTTACAAAATTTTCAATGTCCATAGAAAATGGCATTTATAAATCTTTTTCTACCAATTTAAATAGTTGAGTATATAAAACTGTTGTTATCTAAAGGGGATCTAAGCAAAAATTTGTTATTCTTATAATTTATACCTTTTTGTAGCATTACTAAGTATAAAATAAAATACATATTTAGTATACATACATTATCATATTTACAGTTTGTCTAGGTAACAAATATACTTAACTTTATAAATTTTGCGACTACGATAAACTTGATTCTACTTTAAAATATGGGTAGTATAAATAAATAAATATGAGACCCTTAGATACTAATTCAAATTTTTAACATTAATGTTAAGCAAATCATAAATTGCTTTTGTCTTTTGAAATTTACAAAGCTAAGCTGTTAATACTTAAAAAAAAATTTAATTAAATTAAAAAATTTAAACTAAATTCAATCCAAAAATAATAAACGCTCAACTTATATTGTATTTTATACATATACTTGAATAAATTGAAATAACAGTCTACTTATAAATACACTTTTTACACTTTTAAAATAAATATGCTAAAATAATACATAACACATGAATTAAATGATTAAAAACAAAAGTCAGATTTAGATTTATACCTCAAATTTAATATATTGTATTCATATATAATGTATGTTAAAGTTATCCGTATAATTTCTTTTACATTTGACAAATTTCATGAAATCCTAGGGGTTAAAAATAATTACTCACGTAATTTTCTGAAGTAATATCAACACTTTTAAAACTATCGGCTATCTAAACTTGAATATTAAATACGAATAACATTTAAATGGGTTAGGTTTGGCTTAAACTTCAGATATTGTGTAATTGGAGTTTAGACCTTCAAGATTTCATACTATTGTTTGCTGGTGTGATGAATTCAGCAAATGTTATCAAACCAGTGTGAAAATTATAAATTCCAAAAGCAACAAATTGTGTTCTTGTTAACTAAATTGCAATATTAAAAAATTAACTTCAATTAAATCCTAAATTCGATAATTAATTATAAAAAATAAAATTTTAATTACAATATTATACGACGTGAATGTAATTAATTTTCATTTTTATTATTTGTGTTCGTTTCGTTTACTAATTGCCTTTACACTAGTAAATATTTTCGCATAAAAATCCTGTTCTTAATTTGTTGTTATTTAAATATTATAATTTCCGTCTTAGTTTTGTGTTTCGAATGTAAACAAAGTCCGTAATTGAAAAAGTATTGTCGATCGGAGCTTGAAATTGCATTTGATTAAACTTTTTGGATTCGAAATAGTAAATTGGGGTATTTCTTTTAGTTTATGATATTCGAAATACCGCCTGCATAGATCAAGAAAGGGTGACAAGAAACTAAATATAAAACATATTACACAAGTTGTAGAAATACAAACAAAAATTAAAAATAATTAATGAATTAATTATAACAGTTGGCGTACCACAATATGTGATATTAAATAGTCTTTAATAAAGAGTTATACATACATACATACATATATGATACATATACTAATGTTACTTTTTATATTGGTATTACGTACAATAGTTATTTTTGTTTAATTTTAAACTTTTTACATCGGAAATTAATTGTTTGTTGATTTGTTTTTATTTTAAGCCACATTTTAATTATAAAGTAGAAAAAGATTTAATAGGTAAAAGATTTGATACAATATAAACAACGTTGTATAAATACCATATACGTTAAAACACTTAACACTGAGAGTAGTAATAGCAGTAGTAGTAGTAGTAGTAGTAGTAATATTTTGTATAATAATAGTAGTAATAGTAGTATTAGCAGTTATACACCAACACATTTAAGGTGGCAACACAACATTTATGGATTTTTAAAATTCGTTTTGTTAATAACTGATTTCTGTTAGAATTGACACATAGTTAAGGCCATGTGTGAAATAATGAAAATTCTCATTGTTATTTCAGCTCATTTTATTTATATTGTTATTGATTATATTGTATATTGCTACTTACTTTCATACCCTCCCATCTAGAAACAGCACGTAATGGCCTTAATGCACGAAGAGTACGCATAGATCTAAATACTGCTATATCATTTAAGCCAGACCAGACCGCGACCAAATTTATTAGCGAAAGCTATACATATACATACATTTAATTAAATTCAGTATATTATTGTAATAGACCAATTTTAACTATTTTTCTTTTACTAAACTAAAATCTTATATTTTTACTATTATATGTACATATACTGTAAAAAATTTAAATTTATACTTTGGTAAATATAGTACATATATATATGTATTTATGAATGTTAGGCTTCTCTATATAACAAACTGTAAAACTATAATTAGAAACTACAGGAACTTAAAAAGTTAAAAATAAATAACAAAACCAAAACTAGAAAAAAAAAAAAAAAATACTGACTAAAAATTTCAAATCAAAATTTAATATAATAAAACGGTAATTTTTTTACAAAGTCAGTTATCGGTAACCTTAAAATCTCAAATTCGAATAGTCCGTTAGAAGAGTGGTTTTAATTTTTTTTATTTCAAGTAAAATCAAAATAGGCCAACGATATAACTTACCATTACAATAACGAAATCAAGCCAACACCAGGCATTGGTAAAGTAAACCTTGAAACCCAAAGCCAACCATTTGATTAACATTTCCAGGAAGAATATTACCGTGAATATTCTATCCATGTAGTATAAAATGTCCTGTAGTATGGGGCGATCTGGTAAATGAACATCTTCTAAGGCCTAAATACACACATACAACAAAATGAAATCTTATTAATATTATTAAATAGTAAATGTGAATCAATATGAATGCCAAAAAACATCTACATTAAACATTTAACATTTAAGGATAAAAGGCAACTTCGTAACGCTATGGTGTTTAAACAATTAAAAGAAAAATTTTCAAAGAAATTGAAGACAAAATTATTGAAGCTTTTGTACGCTTTGGTTTATTTTTCGGGGTTTAAGCATGAATAAGCTAATTTACGTGGAGGATTGATGATTAGTTCAAGTCTCGTCCTCAGCTTGCAAGTCAAAGTGCCATGAACACTTTCATTCGAAAACGTTTGTGCTTTAGAATGAAACACTTCATTTGTTTGTGACATTTAGGAGGCACTTTCCACATGACTCGTACGCTCGGTAAGACTGTGTTGCGGTATTCTAAGGTTACATTCTTTTTTATTCGAATGATTTCTATAAGCGGAAATCATTTATGCGAATAAAAAAGAATGAAATTAAATAATTAAAGTTAATATTTACATGTATAAGCCATAAACTAAGTGTCTATATAAAATATAGCTAAAATTTCAAAAAGGTCATACAACTTTGGTATAGTTTTTACTGTTTCCGTTCAACAAAAAAACTACTTTGAGATTTACAAAGCAATTACGTTTTTTGTTTTTACAACAATTAGTGAACAATTTTTGGCAAGAAAGTGTCGTATTTACACAACAAATTCTTACGAGTAAAACTTACCAAAGCTAGGCTACTCATTAAAATCATAGTGATTACTGCGGTTTCAAAATATTTATTTTCAATTAATTGAAAAGTTTTCAGTCGTAAATTGCCCCATCCTTGCCAAAATGGCGAGTCTTCGTCGCCGGCTAAGATTGGAAACTTCTTATAGTATGAATCAGGACAACAGTCCGCGGGATAATCATCGATTATCTCATCGTCATTGGCTGCATGTATGATTATATCACCATCCAGTTGACCTTCTTCCAATTCACCGTCCTCGTCCAGCTCCTCATCGAGACCGAGATCCTCTTTGCTGGCATCCCGCTTTTCTTCGCCTTCTATTGTTTCCGCGCTGCCCTTATGACTTTCGTCCTTAAATGGTCGGTTCTTATGGCTACCATATGAGTTAATGCTGGCAGTGTCATCGTCCTGTATGGACAAACCTCTATGGTTTAGCTCATGTTCCAGTCTATTGTCTTGGTGGTTTATAGAGTTCCCAATCATCTAGTAAGCCGATAAGTAAATTGTTAATGAATAACAAATTAATTTGAAAAGTCACGTAAAATATGTACATATATCCTTACTTACAATCACATTTTTTCCTTAAATTGTCAACTTACCGTTGTATTATTTAAGAATTTTGATTTCTTTGGCTTATTATTCTTCATATCACCATGTATTGTAAATTCCATGCCATCACCGATTGCTACTTCGAGTTGATTTTGCTCTTTAAGCCCCTTTTTGATTAAACCATCAGCCATTATTTCATCGTGTCCCAACTCTAGTTCATTGTCGCCATGCTCTGCAGATATACAACGACAAACTCCCTTGCCTAACGTATCCATTTTATATATATATATATATATTTTTTTTTTTTGATCAAATCATTTGCAATGTTATAATTTTCGATAGTTATTTTCAAGTCAATTAATTGAACAAAAAGAAATATGTTTTTTTGGTTTGATCAAAAATGTTAATTTTTTTTTTTTAATTTGGATACGTTCATTGCATTACGATATATGATGTTTCATTATTGTATATAAATGATCACGCAGATGTTGTATAGTTTATTGTTTTTGATTCGATTTGGTTTTAGAAATTTCAATTAAATATGGAGATGCGAATCAATAAAATGCAGTTTTTGAATGAGGCGTTTAATATAACAATAAATCGTACATATGAAAAATAAATAAAATTTTATAATTGATTTGAGTTAATTTTGTGTCAAGGTTAGGAAAAAGAATAGCACATACAAATTTACATTTTATAACGGTTACAACATCAACCTATTGTATATTAAATACTAGTGAGTGAGAATTATTTCAATGATAATGAATTATATATCTTTTTAATTATACAGATGATTGAAAAGATTCACCAAAGACAACGCCTTGGTCAATCTACATTGCTATGAACGACTTTATATGAATAAGTTTAAAAATGAGCATACAAATACAACATAATATTAGTTTTTTTTTTTATCTAACATGAAATGCAAAAAAAAAATAAGATACAGTTTTATAAATCGAATTAAAAAGGACTCTGCATTTTCAAGTTAGCCAATAAGTAAGCAATAAACAATCGATGAAATCTAAAATTTTTTAAAACTGTATTTTATTTTTAACGATTAAATAAAATTTATTACTAAATAACATTTATATAGAAAAAAAATAATAATATAACTAAAAAATGAGAAGGGTAAAATCCACTGTTTTACTATATATTTTGTCTTTTTTTTTTTTTAGTTCGTTAATTTAGTAAAATATTACAACTTAAGCTGAAACACTAATTATTTCGCTAGAACTAACAGACCTGCTAATGTGAAATATTCAAGAAGTTACTGCAAGAATAAGGTGTATAGCCTTTAATCATAATTCATTTTAATATATAATTTTTGAAGTTACTGAATTAAAAGTTCAAATGATTATATGAAATTAAATATTAATTAGTGTATACTTCAAAATGAACTTCAACATAAATAAATACATCTTTCTAAAATTAATTCGAAAAACCAATTTACTAAGAGAAAAAAAGAAAAGGAAATAATTCAAAAGAATTACTTTAAGATTTCTATATTACATTTTCAGTTTTCAAAAACAGTAATATATGTATGTATGTACATATTTCAACAATTATAGAGTTTATGAATATGTAAAATATATATGCAAATATGCAAAAGATTACGATGGATTTTGGTTTCACTAAAATATTAAAATTGGTTACATTTTTGAATATCTTATACATACAGAAATAAATATAATGATTCAGGCTAGAGGATCTATTTATGGTATTTGAAGTTTTTGAAACATTTTTTCGTTAATATTTTAACCGAAAATTTGTTACTTTGAACGTATTCTAGATCACAATTTAAATATATTAAGTATAATATAGAAATAGTTAAAAACAAGTGGATAAAAACCTTCGCTCCAAATCCAACTGATCTGGTTGATCCTCTCACCTGATGGTTGGTCACTAATTTGATTTGTCAATTTATTACGTATTAACTTAAAACAATCGGCAATATTACGCTTCACCCAATTCTTAAAACGACCAATACGATTGAAGGCTTCTGCAATTTTATTGGTATCATTGTCGGCAGTCGGTGCTGATAAACTAGAAGAACCGAAATTCGACAAAAGCAAAGCTAAGAAAAGATTAAGAACCTAGAAAAATAAAACGAGAAATTTTCCATTAACAGAAATAATTATTTCAAATATTTAAAAAGCATACCACAAGATTGCCGATAACTACTGTCGCCAAAAAGAACGGTATGCAGGATACATCGCCAACATACATACAATCCCACATTGACTCTATCCATTCGCCACACAACACGCGGAACACAATCATAAATGAATGCATAAAATCAGTAAAATTCCATCTTGGTAATTCACCATCCGGAAACATGTCCTTGTGATCTAAACCATAAAAAGCATACACATCCGATAAATAATCGCCAAAAATTTGAAATTATTTACGTACATTCTTTGTGTACATAACGCAATTTCGTATTAATTTAATAAAAATTGGAAGACAAAGCATTACTCTATTTAGCTATTGTTATTTTGTATGGCAAAAATAATCTAGCGAAAAATGTTTAATAGTGTAGATATGAAGTATTAATTAATTAAATGTGATTTAAACTTGGAAAATATTTTTAGTCGGAGGAAAAAATCAAAAAAACAAAACTAATCACAAAATACTTACAGAGCTTTATTAAAGCTATTCATAACATTTTTCGTTTTATTATAACAAAAAATTAGGATAAAATGTGTAATATATGCAATGAAATATATATCAACAATGTTCGTCTTGCAAATATTTAGTTTCAATGAACGTAAACAATTTAATTATTTTCAGCACTAATTAAATTATTGTCATGATATTATTATTATAATTATTATATACGAATGTCAAATATTGTGAAAATATACTTCGGTATTTATCTGCTTTAAGAGAAACTACTAACTACAGTAAACCCTCCTATAACGCGGTGAGTGCATACCGCGTTATATGGAAACCGCGCTATAAGAAACTCGGATTTCAGGTTTAAACCAGGCTAATTCGAAGCGCGTTCTATGAAAACCGTCTACCGCGTTGTATGGAAACCGAGCTATAAGAAACACAGAATTAGTACAAATCACATCATTCGTACCGCGTTATATGGAGACCAAGAAATACAAAAGGCAAGATAAATTATGAATTATTTTTATTGAATTCAAGAGTTCATATAAGGATTGATAAAAAAATGAAATAAAAGTGAAACTAAAAGACTGGTTTCCAACAAAATTAAGAAAGACTTGTAAAATAATCTAATTTTTTAATATTTATCCTCAGTTGGTTCATCTTCATTCATTGTTTTTTTAAATTGGAAATCCAACTGCTATTGGTTTGAACGGTACTGTATGTCGGCTGAGCTTTTGCGTCAAAAATAAAACTTACATTAAACCCTCTTACAATATCTAGTTACTATTCATTCATAGGCTGTGCGGGAGGAACTTATGGGATTACGATTAACGCAAACTGCGCTATAAGAGTACCGCGTTATAGGAGGGCTGTCGCAATTTCAGCCCCGCTTTATATGGAAACCTCGTCCTAAGAGTACCGCGTAATAGGATGGTTGACTGTATAATATGGTTGTTATTGATACTCGTATCAACAAACACTTTATAATTTTAAATATGGATTTTGAATTATGAAGTTAAACAACAAATTTTCTCTATAAATAG
This sequence comes from Sarcophaga peregrina, assembly GCA_014635995.1. Lineage (NCBI taxonomy): Eukaryota > Metazoa > Arthropoda > Insecta > Diptera > Sarcophagidae > Sarcophaga > Sarcophaga peregrina. The sequence continues at coordinate 107,154,058 of CM025790.1, forward strand.
TTATTGAAATTTTTGAATCAAAGCTTTTTACTAGCATTTAAATTTAAATTCTTTTGCAAATTATTCTATTGATATGTTTTAAAATCAGTTTTGAAAATTCCTGAATTTGAATAGATTAATAATGCATTTAACATCAAACTAGACAACGTTAGAAATATTGTATGTAATTGTAAAAGATTTCGCATTTGTCGTCTTCAAAATATGATTACGTTATTATGTCTATACATTAGCCTTCTTATTTTAACACAATGTAATGAACAATCACAAATAATAATGAAAAAAGTTTTTGTCGAACAAGAGAATATTGATAGTAATATAAGTATACTAACAACATAAATGTATCAATTTGCGATTACACATTATTTTAACACGCACAAACGTTAACAAACATTTCTAAACTTTTGTCTATTGACAATTTGTTGCGCAAAACTGTTTGTTAGTTTGATTGTTTCTTGCTGTTGCTTTAATTCTCAATGTACTTACCGTGATAATTCTTTCCAAAAAGTTGCATTCCCATTACGGCGAATATGAAGATGATAATGCAAAGTACAAATGTCAGATTACCCAAAGCACCCATTGTGCGGCCCATAATTGAAATAAGTAAATTCAGTGTAGGCCAAGATTTTGCCAATTTGAATACACGAAGCTGTTGTTTTTTTATCGCAATTTTTTTGCGTTTACGTGTTAGTTTAAATTTTTTTATATTTTTCAGTTTTTTTAATTTTATATTGTTTTTAATTTATGATTATTTTTTTTTTTTATTAAATTTTTATATAATTTTTTTTATATACATATATAATATATATATATATATATATATATATGTATAGAAATCAGATGTGATGGTGGTGTTATATATATATATATATATATTTTGCACGATTGTTAGATTTTGTATATTTTGAGTTATAATTTAAGCCGGGCAAAGCAGAGGAAATATTTTTGTTGAAGTTAAAAATATATATGGTATATATAAATAAAAAAGAGAGTAATTAAAAATTCATATATGTATGTTTGTATAGACTGGTTTTGTAAATTTATAGTAAAAACAAAAAAATCGGAATAGGCGCAACTCATACATGCCCATTCATTCATACGATAACATGTATTGATATGTGATAAAAAATTATTTGAAAAAATATTTTCTTTTAATTTTAGTATTATTGCTTGAATCAATTAAAATTCCAAATCCAGCTACGTAATAATAATCCAGTAGGTAATAAATATAAGAAAAATCTAAGAAAAATTGACGTGCTTAAAGCTGATTAAAAAAAATAATTTAAGTGTTTCTTATGTATGTTCAAAAATATTAAGAATATTGTAATCAAAATAGGTTCAAAGGCTTATTTAAGGAAAAGTTTGAAAATAGAACTGGGTTTATTAATATTACGGAAGGTGGCGTCTTCCTTAATACCTGTATAATTTTTGCCAAACAATTGCATGCCCATCACGGCGAATATGAAGATTATAATGCACAAGACGAAAGTCAAGTTGCCTAAGGCGCCCACAGTGCGGCCCATAATAGATATCAATAAATTTAATGTGGGCCACGATTTGGCTAATTTGAAAACACGAAGCTGGAATTTTTAGCATGAATTTTAAAATGTTATATAGATTAAATATACATAATGTAAACGTCTTCTATGATTTTTGCTAATATTTAATTGTTTATGGTAACATATATTGTACATGTTTTCAATTTTAATTGATTTATTGCCTTTAGATTTAATATCGATTTATTTTGTTTAATTTCAAAAATAACAAAACACTGTAAGAAAATTAAATTTGAGTTAAATAATAATAATGTATAATCTTACCAAACGAAAACTTCTTAAAACAGACAGACCCTGAACACCTTCAAGTCCCAATTCCAGCAGTGACAAGGCAACAATAATAAAATCAAATATATTCCATCCCTCTTGAAAGTAATATTTCGGACTCATGGCCATTAGTTTCATAGTAGCCTCTATCGCAAAGGTGGCAGTAAAAAACTGAAACCAGTTTCATTAAATTTATGAATATAAGATATTATATTTTATACTTACGTAGTTACCACTTTTTAAGACTTTTTCCAATTCGGTGTTCATATTGTGATGATCCATGGCCATAAACATTGTATTGACTACAATACATAGTGTAATGAACAGTTCCACAAAGGGATCGAACACAATAAAGGAGACCCATTCCTGAAACTTTAACCACACCCAACAACAGTCCCACACACAGAAAATGTCTATACACTTCAGTATAAATTCTAGGGCTTTATCCTTAAAAGTTGGACCGTCTTCATCGTCATCCTCTGTGGGAAAATAATAAACGGAGACTGTACCGTAAAATAGTGAATTAGTGAATTTTGACATACTTTGACTCTGCCGTTTTTTGTTTTAGTTTCGTTTTCTAATAAAACTGTTTTAGTTTTTATCATTATTATCGTCTACTAATATCATAAAAACTTTTAATGTTTGTTCTTGTTTTATTTTATTAACTTTTAATATTATAAAAAGAAATTGTATTTAATTTGTATAAAAAGAGTCAACATTACAACGATTATAAAAGTTTCATCAATATTTAAGAGCAAAACACATTTCACACATTGTGATTTTTAAACGTGGTTAAAATAAGATATGCTGGTAAAACAAATCTTTTAAGAAAGCCTGGCAGCAAATTTCTAAGCTGATTTTTCAAACAACATCCAATACGCAAAATTATTTCTTTTTATGCTCCAGATATGAACTTAAATACTACTGATTCAATGAAGTTCTAAAAATAATGAGTCAAACTAAGCAACAATACCGAAAATCGAAAATAAAAACATAGACTTTTTAAAAATCTAAAGTAAAGTTGAAGTTACCGTACGTAGCAATAATTTTAACTTCTTAAAGTAAACAAGAATATAATAATAATGCCATTTAGCTTATTATTTGGAATGTGTTGTTATTGCCTGCAATTATTTATTTCATTTTAGAAAATCATTTAGCAAACAGTTAAAACCTTTTCTAGAAAACCAAAACGTTCATACTGGGTATGAACAGTAATCGACCATCCAGTATCATATTTTACAAATTATGATTATTTTCATTCAAGGCAAATAATAAGAAAAGGGGAGGAAATTGGCCCTAACAGATTCAATCAAAAGAGTTTTACTTGTTAAAAACATCAGGGATGGTACAAAAGTTCTTCTAAAAGTTTGTTTATGGGAACTTTACTACTCAATTAATATATCAAAAGGATTTATTTCGTAGGTGAACATATAGAGACATTCAGTCATGTCAGGACTATGTAGACGAAGTCAAACTATAATTCGAAATATTTTATATTACGTTACGCTGTCGCAAAGTCCTTTTCTTTCTCTAATACATAGTTTACGCTTCGTAAAAGCAAAACTAAGTTAAAATGAAAAACACGAGAAATATTATTAACATTCGATTTAAGCAAGTAAAATTACTTAAATATGTAAAGCAGAATTAGAATCAGACAGACGGACAGCAAAAATTCAGTTAAGTATAAAATTTTTAGTCAATATATTTTAATTGATCACACCATTGAAATAAATTAAAATATGAAAATATATTTCGTATAAAACACCATACGAAATCCTGATCCATTATTTGAAAAGTTTAAAGAATAAAAATTCACCACTTGGTATTATTACGAATTCCTTTCAGTTCAATAACTAGCTAAACTAAATGTTAAATACGAATATAGCATAATAAAATTAAAATTCAAGCATGCAATCTCTTTATCAACAATATCATCTACAAATGCATAGTGGTTAATGTCATCGTTTTATAACTATTTGATAAGAAAAAGAAACATGCATCGGATTATCATCCACTATCTTAATATTAGGAGAAAGAAACAAGTAATAACAACATATACCTTATAATTTTTTTAAATTTGGACTAAATTAATTCAAAAGTCGTTAAGAAAATTAACAGAAAATAAAAAAATATAATAATAAGAACGAATAAAAATAGGGATTTTTATATTTAATATTACAGAGTAAATATAGTAATGAAATAAAACTTGAGAATTGTTAAAAAATAATGAGCTATAGTTGTGATTGATAAAATGATAAAGTATAATTTGATTTGTATTAAATTTCAATTACGCTGGAATAATTAATATTAATTAATGTATTTTAGCTAAAAGTTATTGGAATAAATTGAGCTGTTTAAAGCAAGTGCATCGTCTGTAAAGCTTTCGTTAAAATTGCTGAGCTTTAGCTGAATTACTAGTTTTCTGTTTATGTTTATGTTTTTTTTTTTTTTTTATGTGATTTAAATACTAATTATAGTAAAAGAAAATCAACGAAAAATATCTATATTAAAAAAATTTTTATATGGATTGTTTTATATTTAACACAATATTTTAGATGAATCTATCAGCAATTAATTGTATGAAAAGGAGGAGGATAATTGTTTGTTTGGCTTGAGAGGAGTGGTACTGAAGAGTAGGCAAAATGTGAGCGTATGTGTTTTGTTATGAAGTTTATAAATTTGATTTTTGGTTTTGTTAAAAGTAGAGTTTTTGTAGAGTTTTTAGTTTAATTTGTTTAGCATCACCAGTTAAGGCAAAAAATGGACGAGTCAAAGAAGTCATTTTAAAGAGGGGAACAATAATAAAATTGGTTAAAGTTGTAAAGGCTTAAGAAAAATAAACCAAAATATAGAAAAAGAGAAAAATTAAATGTTAAAATATTGAAAAGGTTTGTTATAGAATTTCAAAAAAGAAAACAAAATAAATATGTATATATGTATATAAAAAATTGCATGCCCGCTTTAAGTACATTTTTATTTTACCTATACATGGAAAAATTTTTCCAAGCATTGGTTTTCGGCCTTTTCTTAATTTAATACAATTGTTATTTTAAATTGGCATCAATTTATTTCTAATAAAAAAAAAAAACTAAAAAGGAAATAAAATTATTGGTAAAATTAAAAATACAATAATAAGAAAATTAATAAAATAAAAAATATATATAAAATTAATTCATTTGGAACACACGGCATTTTAAACAGTTGTTATTAAACATGATATTTAAATAGATCAAGCCTTGACAAAAAAAAAATAAAGAAAAAGCAAAAAATATTACGAATTATTGTACAAATGATAACGTAAAAATTATATATGTATGTATGTACGTACATTCCAATGAGTAATCATGTCACAAAATCGAATTCAGAACTGATATTTTAAAATAATTTTGATAGTAATTACCACAGTTTAATATGAAAAAAATAAAATATTATGTACAACAAAATCCAATTACTAACTTTCTATTTGATATGTTTTTTTTTTCTTAGAAAAGGTGTTTCGAATTTAATAAAAACATATACATATAATAGTTTATTGGCAATAAATAAGTTGAATAAATATTAACGCAACGTATTTAATTTGTATTTACAACAGAAAATAAGAATTTATGACAACAGAATTTTCTCATAGACATAACAATAAATTAGTAAAAAATAATTACAAAAATAATATAAAAAAGGCAACAATTCCAAGTACGAGTATCTAATTAAACAAACAGAACTTACCACCTCTATCACTAGCGCGACTATGCCGACCAGCGGCTTGTTCGATTATGTCATTTAGAACCATTACATCTGTTAACGATATAAGATATTTCTATAATTGCTAAAAATATGAATATGTATTCATTTAACATATTTAACCTTTCATGTCTACCACTGTTTGTGTTTGGACGGGCTCGATAAAAGGATTGTCGTGGTGTTTAATTTTACCAGTTTCATCTGTATATTCTTGACCCATTTCCTAGGAAACAAGATATTTTAAACTTAAATAGCACTTCACGTGGCAAATTTTGGATTTAATTAAAAGTTGACAATAATAATGGCAGATATAAATATGCATGTATGTACGTGCGTAAATGTGTGTGATGTGATTGTTGGAATTTTTTTGTCAACTTACATATTCACGCTGTTGATGTTCCTTGTGATTACTATCTGCGTATTGTGTACCACCATTTGAGGCACCTATAGATTGATTGCGTGTATTGCGACTACGTAATTTACTTTCCTTTGTCATTGTACTGGCACCCATAGCCGCCATGCCACCCAAAAGATCTCCATGTGATGTATACGATATTCTTGATTGATGCGAGGTATATGAGGAGTGTCTAGATCCTTTCAACATAAGATTAGAGTACAAAATTTTATAACAGTATATATATTTGATCTCTCAAAATATCAAACCTCAGTCAACTTCACTCGTTGCGCTTACCTAAATTACAATAGTAAACTGGTACTATAATGGCACCGTTCTCTTCGGACATTGGTGTCACCGCATTTGAGTCATCAGCATACGGCAAATGTTGTTGAGCATCCTGATATGTTGACAAAACCAAAGGCTTTCGATCACTACCCGGTATACCAAATCGTCCACGTCCATTTCGTATTGTATACTGAGGTGGTTTTTTATTTGAACTTTTCGTTAGTAGTTGCTTTACATTTTAACACACATTTAGGGTAGAACAAGTGGTGAATAGTGGCAAAAATATTATGATGATTTATATTTAAATTATTTAAAAGTATTCATTTGATTTTTGTTGTTTAGTTTTTTATTTCTTTTTTTTTCATATTTTTTCATATTTAAGTGATTTGTAATTGTTGTCTTTTATACACAAAAAAGGGAAACTATTTTAGAGCTATGATTTTTGTATTAGACAAACCCATAGTTAGGACGGGAAAAAAGGAATAATAATTAAACAATAGAAACAAACCAAACAACGATAACTATATAAAAAATAAATTAAAGTGATAAGAATGTAACTAAAAATGATTAATTTACTTATGTAAGATATACTCTATGAATAACAGAAAATTATTAAGAAAAGCACACTTACTTAAATGGCTATTAATGTATGTCGAATAATTTGAATAATAATTTAAGAATATTTCAAAATTATATCTTTCCGTATGTTTACTATAAATAATATTTAACTTAAAATATATATAAAAAAATGCATGTTTATATATTTCAAAACATAAACACGACAACTTGATTCGAGAAACAGAAATCAATATTTAATTTAAAATCGATTCTAAGAAAAAATTAATACTATAGAGTTACAATTAATATATATGTATGTATGTATGTGTGTATGTATGTATGTTAGATACAAAAGTAGATTGGAAAATCAAAATGATTATTGTAAAAGTGCAAAAGATTTAAATTTTTTACGAATAAAATAAAAAGGGAAATTTAAGTAAAATGAAAATAAATTTAAAGTAAAGAGCAAAATAAATAACACTTAAGATTTTATGTGGATTTGTTTCATTTTTTTTTTTTTTTTTTGAGGTTCTCTTTTAATATATAATATTATTTGAAATCAAATATTCATTATTAGCCCATACATACATTGGTGTGTGTGTATTTAAAAAAGAAAGTTTATATAAAAAATTATTCTTCATTAATTACAGGAGACAAAAAAAAAAAAAAAAAATAACATGAAGGTTAGGAAAGAAGTAATTGTTTACACATTTAATTATTGTATATATATGTGTACGTCTTCGCTATCAATTTTCGTAACAAAGTCGATAATTTCTAATAATTATAATAATATCATCATATATTTTATGCGGGTTAATGCAATGAGCGACATATGAACGGATGAATGGGTTGACGAATGTTTTCGCGTTATTGTCAAAACAGAGGTCTAATTACAGAGACATGAAACGAAGAATCTACATAAATAATCGGATATATATATATGTATATGAATAATATTTATATTCTTTAGCTTTTTATTGTTCATTATAGACATATATTTGATAGTCGCCAAGGTTAATTTATTTGAGTTAGATTAATTCCAAATGCCAGAAAAATTGAATAAAAGTACCTTTTACCATAACTTTATTATATAAATAGTTATTGTTTTTTAGCATATATTTATTGTTCCGTCTTGTTTAGACCTTTGTTTTTATATTATTTCAGTTTAAATTTTAAGTGAGTTGAGTGCAAAACGGCGATTGTGCGAATAAGATTAATGATATTTTTGTGTGACTGTGTTATATGGATGACAACCCTAAGTGTGTTATATTTTAATTCAAAATAATTGTATATAAAATAATGATGTATTTTAATTGTTTTAATATTTATATGGTGTAGAGCTGAGGTATCACCAAGGGTGCATGTATGTTAGAAGTTTTCCTTTTTATTTTATATTTTATTTCGATTACATATAGTTGGTGGCATGTCTTTTTCATCTTACCTTATGTGAACTACGTGATCCCCGGCGTATGTTAAATGGTGAACCAGGTAAGGATAAGGAAGTCTAAGTATTTTGTTTGTTTAAAAATCAAAAAAAATATCACCAAAAGAATATATAGAAGAAGAAAAAAGAAAATCATAAATTCAAAACATAATTTTTTGTTTCGTTTTATTTATCAAATCTTAAACTATTACTAAGAAAACGTAAAATGTGTAGGGCGAAGTGTGTTCTTTTAATTGCGATATAATAATTCTGAAGAGGAAACAAATGTTAAATAAGTGGACAATTTTTTTCTGCAATAATAACATTTTTATGAGTTAGTGTAAGATTTAATTTCATCGTTTTAAACAAACAAAAGAATTAATTTTTTATATGTATGTAAGTATGTTACTACAATTAACTACATAGTTTTATAAATGAACAAAAATAATACAATTATAGCTACTGGGGAATTTCAAAAAGCTAACAATAAAATAAATTCTTTTTTAAATAATGTTTGATTTATATAAATGACTTGACGCGCCTCTAGGAAATAGTGTTCGTTAATGCGGTTGTGCATACATTGTACACAATTGAATAGTACATAAGGGTTTCATATTCCATATTGTTCTTGGACTATTATACATAATAATAATAAGCATTTTCAGATCTTTATTAAAACTTTCTGAATTTAGTTAAGTAGTACAACTTTATTTTTTTACAATTTGAAAATATACAATAATAAGTATAAATGTATACATCAATTGCTCTCAGACCGTTAACGTCTTTCTTTTTTGAAAAAGAGTGAAACATTCTGCAATATAGAACAAAAACATTACTATTCAAATTGTATCAAAGACGATTGGTGGAATTGAGACTAATGAACAGTTGGATTGTTTTTAATGAAAACGTTCTAAAAAATTTTTATAAGAGATTCATTAGATACAAAACAAACTTTAGTGTCTAAACGATTTTGCATATGTGTAGGTGTTTGTATAATTTCGAATCTGTTGGTGTAGTTTTCATTTTAGATAAATTGATTCAAAATTCTAGGGTCTAGCCAATTTATTTCTTGGGCAAGATAATTGTTTTATTATGAGACCTACCTTAGTATCGTTGGAGCAAAGACAATTTGTAATAGATCAAATTATTTTTGGGAAATAAGCGATTATTACAAATTACCCTTTTTAAGCTCATATAGTGAGGGAGGGCTATTTATTAGGAATTATTGAATAAAATTTTAAAGCCAATCTGTAGTATAATATAAAAAATGTTGTTTTTATAAAGAACAGGCATTTTGGAAGGCAAGACACAACATACTGTTTAAAACATAAAATAGTAAATAATAATAGTACTATGGACACGATAATACAAAACAATTGTATATGTTAATGATTTGGTTTGTAGTCTGTTTGTTATAAAAATTTTTGTTTCAATTCAATTAATATAAATGATCTTTTAAATAGAGAGAGAGAGAATAAGAGTTCTGAAAATATTGAGTGTTTTATATTGAAAGAGATTAACGCAGCTTGTAATTAAGGCATACAGTATAAACAAAATTTCTTTAGAAAAAGTGTAACCAAGAGCAGCTGCGTGCCATATTTAAACAAAAGTCGGTACATTTCCAATTATGTATATGGAAGTAAAAATCAAAATTATCAAAAAAAAAAAAAAAGTATTAAATACATTTATTTATAAGCCAAGGGATATTAAAGAACATATGACATACTTTATTTTATTCGTTTCATGTTAATATTGCATAAGTCCATTAATTTGCCACTAAAAAATTAAAACTGAAGCTGGCAAAGCAAAAAATATACATTTCAAATTTAGATAACAACTTAAAAGAACAACTTGGAAACAAATTGTATATCAATACGAACACAAATGACTGCATCTATAACATTTATTAAGGTCATGCTTTAAAATTAGTCTGTATTTTTCGGAAATTTAGGAAATTTATTTTTAGTAATATATTTTCGAAATTGCTCCCGTGTATATAGTAAAAAATTTTCAAATAATATAATTTTTTTTAATGTTTTTCTTTCAAATTTTATTTTCTGATTTAATGAAACGGAAGCATTATAATATCAGTTTTGTTTAGCAATAGCGGTAAGAATAAGAAAAATTCTCAAAAAAAAAACATTAAAATAATAATAATTATTATAAATAATTTACAACAACCATGCAGTAAATACTGGGGAAAATAAATAATAATTTTTGTTCTTGAATTTAATTTCAACGAATTTGTATTGTTCTTCACAGTTTTATTTTTTTTTTTTTTTTTGTATTCCTAAAATTGAATTGAAATAAAAACAAAGACAAAATCCTAATCATAAAGAATAATCGAAAGAGAAAAAATTAAAATGGAAAATAAACACAGAAACTTGAGGTAAAAATATGTAAGATTAAAATAAAAACGCATTTGAGGTTGACAGACAAAACAGATAGATTGATAGATTGATTGAGGAAAGAAATTAAATTGAAAGCACATTAGCCAGCTGCGTTATACTTACCGTACTAACTTTACGAACTTTAGTAGCGTGTGCTGTAGGTGCTGGTTGTCTTTGTATAACGCTCACCGACTCCGATTCCACTTCGACGCTTCGTATGGACATTTTCTCTTTATTGTTGTCATCGTTGCCCTTTTCGCCGCCAACGAACAGTTCATAGCTAATGCAAGAGTATGTTGGACTCTTGGCCATCTCGGGGTGCAGTGCTGCCTCAGCGGCATCAGCTGCATCCTGAGCTGCTTGAGCTGCCGCATTGGCTCGCTCCTCCAATTTGGCTGCTTTCGCTGCCGCAGCCTCTTCAGCTTCCTATAATATAATTATGTTAAAAAGAAAAAAATATTTCTTTTGTTATTCAATTTCTTTAAATAACTTATTTGTTTTTCTCTCTTTAAATAACGCAACAACATTTAACTGCTTTTTCATTTAATGATTTTTTTGTTTTCAAAATTGAAGCAAAGTAATTAGTTTACTGTTTAGTAGTTCGATTGATTACTTTTGAAATAACTCAGCCATTCCAAATGAAATTACAATTAAAAATTCGGTTTCTTTCTATATTTCGATAACAGCCTTCCATAACTTTCATTACTACTAAATAATTTTTGTTTCTATTAAAAATTAAAAGATAAAAAACCAGGTGGCATTTACAACTTTCGAATATCATAAAAATATGCGCTAAAAGATATTTTCAATAAAGGCAAAAGAACAATTTAATTTAATAATAAATATAGTAGTAACAATAATTGATTAATATTATAAAAAATTAAAACCAAATTAAGAAAAAAATGAAAACAAAACAATTTTGAGAAGAATAATTGTATCTTTTACTATTCTCAATTTAATACTTTAGTTTTCATTTTTATAATCTTAGTTTAGAAAAAAAAAAGAATTAACATCAATCAAATTCAAGACAAAAACGAACTCTCTAAATTCGATTAAAATTCAAATTAAAATCGGTTGATCAAATATTTTCAATTCGAATTTTGCACAGACCAAACCAAAATTGGAAATTGATAATACTTGAAACCGACAAAAAACTAAATACTTACACGTATCGCCTCCTCTTCGGCAGCCTCTTCTTCTTCGGCCTTCTTTTGCAATTCGTCATAAGACATGGCAACAATGGCCAAAATCAAATTCACAAGATAGAATGAACCTAGGAAGATGATGACTATAAAAAATAACATATGCCACGGACCGGCGGCTCTCAAAACGAGCTGATACAAGTCCTCCCAAAAGTCCTGGGTCATTAGGCGAAAAGCGGATAGAAAAGCCCAACCAAATGAATCAAAACTAGTATAACCATAATTCGGATTTGGACCAAATCCCTGTAAGCACACGTAAGCGTCATCACATTGCCTGTCAATCAACAACAAATAAATCAAAACAAATTTTCTTGGTACTAAACATTCTTTTCTTAAAGAGTGAATAGAATATTGTAAAATATTCAAAGCTTTCAATAACATACCCTGCTCCAGATATATTACCACACAAGGGATACGCTATGCCGTCCTCTGTGTACCAATTGGATTTATTCTCATTATGTAATTTCCAGTTTTCATCGGTCAAATTGCCCCAGCTACCATCGAGGGGAAATTTTTTAATGCACTTTTGTGTTAGAACACCCATATAGATTTGTAGGCCCATCAGCGCGAACACTGACAGCGAAAACATTGTCAAAATTATCACATCGCGTAGATTTTTTACAGATTCAATGACAGCGCCGACAATAGTTTTTAAACCTATTATAAAATTATAAATCTTATTGTTAGTTTTACTTTATACACTCAATCACCCTCGCATAACTTAAATTTTAAAAGCGAGAGAAAAGCATTTTTAAAACTTTACCTGGCACAATTGCTACGGTCTTAAGTGCTCGCAGTACTCTAAATGTTCTCAAAGCTGCGAGATTACCTAAATCTATACCCATGGTCACATAACTAATTCGTATTTGTTGTTTTGTGAAAGTTAAAGAAAATAAAAAATATTTGAACATATGAGTTTCAATATTAATTTTTAATTTATAAATTTCAATTTCTGTGTCTGTTTTTTCATTTTTTTTTTTTTTTAGAAAATGATGAAGAACGATAAATTTTTTTTTTTTCGAGATAAAGTGAATTTGATATAAAATTTACAATTATTTTATGGAATAGATTCAAAAATTTTTTCACTTTTTGTCAGAAATAAATATATGTGTATTTTTTTTTTTTAATTTCAAAAATCAAAATTAAAATAAACAAACAATATCTATGATTTAATATTGAGATATATATTTTATACATGATTATACATATATAATGTATGATATATTATTTGCAGTTCTTATCAATTTTTTTTAATATATTTTTTTTGCAAATATTAAGTACAAATTTAAAAACCAAAGAAAACAAAAACTACTTTTTTCTGTTTATAATAATATTAATTTTTTGTTTTTGTTGTTTGGTAAATGAAATTTATGATTAAATACATTCAGGTAACTAATGAATTTTATATAATCGACTTCATTTTCAATATTTGATAATAGAGCTCAAGGAGTAAGGGATTCATTTATAAGAAGTATATTTTCTCTATGATATATAATTTAGGAATGTACACAATAAAAATTACTTTGAAAAGTTAAGTGAATATTATGAGAACAAAAACAAAAATAATATTTATAAATCTATTAATTGTTTTAGATTGTAATAATTAAAATCTTTGATATGTGCGAAAATGATAATTTCATTTCTGATTGATGATTTCGACAATATAAACATTTAAAATAATAAAGAAAACTCACGCTAAAGCTATTACTACGAAGTCCAGCCAATTCCATGCATCTCTAAGATACGTAAACGGGCATAAAATGAAACCTCGTGCCATCACTTTAACAGCTGATTCAAATGTGTAGATTCCGGTGAATATCACCCTAAAAACGAATTTTGTAATCGTTGTTTTTCTTTTACATACAGTAACTCACAAATTATAAACAAATTATAGTTTAGAAAAGAATTGTACGCAGATATTGAAAAAGTAAATCAACAAACTAAAGTAATTAAATTTAATTAAATCAATCAACTTTAATTTTAACCAAAAAGAATTGTATATACCGGACGAAATTTCAATTTTTTCAGCTTGTTCGAAATTTTAAAAATTTACATGAATTATAAAGTAATTATTAATTAATATAACATTTAATAAAACATTTACCTAAACCTACAGGTTCAAAAGAGAGTAACAATTTTAATAAAATTTTAAAATGTTTAATTACTAAATATACTTAAGAAGACTTACATAGGAAAAGAATTTAAATCTTAATTTTAATAATTAAAGGGAGGAATGTGAGTAAAATATGAAGGAAAGAAAAAAGCAAAATATTTGTTTACTTAAATTTGACATAAGATGCAATCCCTAAAAAGTCTTAGATTTTAATTTGTGGTATTTGATTTACATACATATATAAGCAAAAATTAGGTTCTATTTACTTTAGGGTCACACAACAACACAAAATTTTTAGAATAAAGTCAGTGTTATGGTCATTATCATTACTGCTTTGACTGTTTCTTATAATTTAATAATTACTCAAAACGAAACCATATTCATATACATTTACTGTATATACGCAATTTATATTCAAATGGCAATTAAAGTTTTCAACGTTCAACACCCCTTCATATTAGTAACTTTTTTAGTATTTCACTATCCCTAGCGATATTCTGTCTCACTTTTGTTGAAGGATTATCTTTAAACGATCAACACTTAAGTATCTCAAAATAAAATTTACATTGTAATACGTAAAAATTTAAATTAAATTTTTTGAAAATATTGTAAACTCTACTCAATAAACCATAATAACAATATATGTAAGAATATGTATTACACACATGCAAACATATTTGGTCATTATAATCATTCGTTTGGGATTACGACCTAGCTTCTTACACTACTTATGTTGTGTGTGTTAAGTTTTTTCATAAGTGGCGAGACCTATAGTTTAAAGTCAATTTCTAACGATAGGTATATTTAGAAAATTTTTCTTGAAGGTGTTTTGTCAGAAATCTGCTGAGAGGAAGTCACAAAAGAAATATTTTTCATATGTTAGAGATGTCTAAATTAAAGTTTGAACCGTACTCTCACGTCTATTGGACTACGGCGACTTATAACCATTTTATATTTTTATAACACATAGCACATAATTCTCAGTCAATTATTTTTTTATTTGCACCAATCAACTAAAGTGAATGAACTTTTTAATAAATTATTAATTTTCTTTTAATTACGCCGAATAATTATAATTCCATATATGAGAAAATTGCATAAAAAATTTGAACTTTGCTCATATCGCTCATACATTGAAATTAATTTATAACCAATGATATGTATACTAATCTTTAGAGGAGGGCAAGTCTCTGGTAAAAACACATATAGTATGTTATCAGTTTGATCAGTTCAAAGTCAACGTTACAACACAAACGTATACATTTTCGTCAAATTTGAAACATTTAGATTTCAGTCAAACTAAGTATGTGTGAATGTGAATATCTTTGTCATCAGAGTTTTTCTTATTTCCCTTCTTATTCATTAAAATGTAAGAATGCATATTTTTTTCATAAATATGTGAGCAGGGGGCAAGCATTTTAATAGGTATGCATCGTTATTTTGTTTTTTTATAATCAAAAGAAATAAATTCTTCTACCATACCGTATACAAATGTGTGTTGTATACCTCACATTTATTTTAATACAAGCAATTTCAAATTATATACGTATATAAACAATTATAAAATATATTAAAAATTTGTAAAATATGTATAAATAAACTTGTCATACTTATAAGAATCGATAATCCTATATTGGAATATAAGAAATTTTAGCCACAAAATATTTTCACTTTAATATCTCCTAATTCAATATAGCGGTTTATTCAAAAGTTCGAAGTTATTAATTTTGTAAATTTCTTAAGACAGGGTGTTTATTTCTGATACCAAATCTACCTTGACAATTTTGATATCAGCTAAAAAAATGACGTTACTATTAGTTTGTATATTAGATTTTAGTTTTATTTCTTGGATGTTACATTTTTCCATTTAATTTTGATTCACTATTTTGAGGCTATTATTTCTATTCATATACATATACTGGGGTGATACTTACTAATTTCGAATATTATTATGTAACATTTTTATAAATTTATGTACAAATTGTGTATAGAATATAATAAAAGCATTTAAACTTTCAAATAAAACTTACAAAACTATTCTGCATTTATGTATATACATTTCTAGAAAATACTTTTCTTCAAGCTAAAAATTAAATGTCTACTTATAATATCCAATACAATTTAAAATACTATTATATAAAAATATCTACTTTTATTACAAATATGATTATAACATACTGAAACAAGTATTAACTGTAAACAATTATAATAATGTTCTACCCTTACTTACTAACTAACTAGAAATCTATACGACTACAAAGTATTCTGATTACTGATATTTTAGAAATAAATATATATATATATATAAGCTACAAAGAAATATGTATATATGTATAATCTCTCATATACGTATATATAGATGTATGTATATATAAAATTAAATGTTTTTACTTCAACGATAAGACTATTTAAAACAAACCATTGTAATTTTATTTAATTTTTTTTTGCAAGCCTTAGGCATGATTGATTCCAGGCAAGATTAAAGAACAAAAATAAACTTTTATCTAGATAGTTTTAACAATTTGTATTAATTTATTGTTTTTTTTTTTTTAATCTAAAGCTATTAAAAATCAAAAAGTTTCTGAATATTTCAATTTAATGGTTTATAGTGTTGAATTAGACCAGCCTGGTTTGCGAATGTACGCATTAATAAATATTTACACTTCTCAACAGTAAATAAACGTATGTACACAAAACTTTAGCTCTAGATTAGCACTGGGCCCCACTTCTGGCCATTACATACCTAAGTATAATTTACTACATTTGTCCTTTATATTTAATTCTACATAAAGGATTAGTGTATTACTATTTTTCTTCAATCTAGGTTAATACATCGTTTCAATGTTATGATTGTTCTTAAAACCAAATTTTAAAACAGCGGCTATCACATGTACAGACAATTTTTTACAGTCTGACTATACAGATTTTATGAAAATAATGAATTTCAAAAGAAATTGAAAGAAACGGCTATGAAAATATAAAGTTAATAATCAGATACTTATGAACAATTTACAGAGGAATGACAAAAAGATTTACAGTTATGAATAAAATTATTTTAATTGGTTTATCGTCACATGTTGCACCATTACTCTTTCTTCATGGTATTAAATTTAATTTAACCATTACCTTCATCTCATTGTTTATCGAAAGAAAAAACTGTCCAACAGTTTTCAATCAATTTGAAAACATTTTCAATATACTTTGGTTTGTCTTTTCAAATCTTATTAATAATTATTAATGTTAAAAAGAAATATATATACTTTCGCTTAGCAATAAATACAGGAAACATTTAAAATATAGAAGTAAATGGATTATTTGCCTAAAATACCATTTATACGATAAATATTACGTAAATATGGATTATATAACTTTAATTGATAAAATATAAGTTACTTTAAAATTTTTTAGGTTTGTAGATAAATAAAGAAACTTAAAAATATAACAAAAAAGTTTAAAACACATTAATAAGAATAACTACCAATAATTAATAGTTTTGATTGTAAAGTTAACTAACAATAAATAGCTGGATTTTGTTATTAAAATAATACTTACTCTGTGGACTCGACCGTGGGCGTTGTCGGCATTATCATTAAAATACAATTAACAAGTATAGTGGTGATAATGAATAACGAAAATAAAGGATGTACTAAAATGTAAATGGCTACACGACGTATTGGATTAAATGGATCGAGCAACCACATTGCTTTTGAGGCAGAAAAACGGAAAATATCTTTTCCTTTACTTACTACTACAAATGTCTACAAAAAAAAAAAAAAAAAAAAAAAAAACAAGATAAAGAGAATCATTTATTATTTTTTCTCCAATATAGTTTATTTAAAATTATATTTAAATTAGTTTTTTTTTATCAAAACTAAACAATTTGCTTAACAGAATTTTGGTCAAATTACCAGTACATTATTGTAGTATGGATCGATATCCTCGAGAGGAGTGGAGGCCAATTCCGGCGGGAAGCTGCCCTGCAATCGAACAGGTAAGGGCACTCCCTGCTCAAGTGTAGGATCCGGTTGTGGACCTTCATCCTCGTCCTCGTCATCATATCGGATCTATTAGTATTTTATAAATTATATTTTAATATTAATTTATCTGAATGTTACCATTACATTTATTGTTAATAAATATTAACTTTTATAAAAATGTATAAAATATTATAAAAAAAAAAATCATGTTTATCAATAATTTTTGGAATGAAGCTGAATGCAGTAAAAGATGTAATAAATAAGTGATTTACAGAAAGAGAAGGTAAATTAAAACAAAAAATAATAAGCGAGAAATAGTACACATTTTCTAGGACAAACAATATATTACATATGGTCAAAGAAACGTCAACTTGAAGTATTTATCACATTCCATTTATAATTCAGTTTTGTATTTCATTATATTCGGACTTTGACGGTGCCTATTTTTAAGAAAACTATACAATTAAAATTTTATAAATATCATTTTCACAACTTCAATTTTGCAACATAGCTTCGATCAACAACATTTTTTATTTAATTAGCGTACAGAGATTTAGAAATTGGTTATTCCTTAATTCTCCTCATTTCAAAAGCAGTTGTTTTTGCTTCTGAAAGTCTAAATTTTAGTATTAGATTTTGTATGTTTAATAACCGCATCAAATCGAAGTTATACTTATATCAGTATATCGCTGACATGTGAAGAATTAAAAAAAATAAAAATTACCGTTTGAAAATCAGCGTTTTAAGAAAATTTCAATTACCTGAAAATGTGTACAACTTTAGTTATGTATAGATAATTATTTTATGTTTTAACTACAACTGAATTATCTAATATATTGAGCCTCACATTCACAATGTTTAGATATATATTTTATTTTTTCCTTTGATTAATCTTTACATATTTAGTTACTAAACCAATTAAGTAAAACTATTCCATTGCTTTCCAAATTGTTTCCTTTCACATTAAGCTGAACATTGTGAAATCAGTCTCTTATTTTTTGTATGAAATCACTACAAATAAAAATATTTTTAAAGGTTCACAAATGTGTCTCACTTACTTTAGAATGCAGGAAAAGCAGGTGTTTGAAAACTTACTTAAACCATTTAGTAATTTACATAGTTTATTATTTAATCAGCCAACAGATCGGGACTAAATTTTCTAAGTGTGCTGTAAGTTTTTAATTAATTTTATTGAACAATTACATCGTTGAAGGAATATGTACACTAGCAGAATTATATAGCAGTACTAGCATTATCATAATTTTTTTGTATACGTATGTACATATTCCTGTAAAAGTCAACGATTCAACACACACTTCTCTAAAAATATTAATGAACTTTGATTTTTTTTTTTAATTTTTTAGTGGGTGAGTCAAAGTCAACAAAGTTGAGATGTAAATGTAATATTTCCATAATTTTGTTTTAGAAAAACAAATGAATCAATAATGATAGAGATGTGACACTAAAAGCCATCATAAAGTTCCAAACTGTTCCCATGACTGTTTTGGCTTGGGATTATGTAGAATTATTCTTGGAGGATCTATACGTATGAAACAAATTTATTTGAAAGTTTCATTTATTTCTTTTAGTATTCACATTTCTTTATGAAATCATCAGACATCTGCATAGTATGGTCAAAAGAAAATCGAGATCCTAACAAATATTTCAATCCTACAAACATAAACTGTAGTTCGGCACATTTATTTTCATACAATAAATAGTTTTAGATTCTCTATAATTTCTTTAATAAATGAATTCCTAAGAAAGTGTACTGTAGTAGAGTGTCGATCATAAATATCAAAACGCAAAAATAAATTCAAAATAAATTCCAGGAGGAAAGGATGTTATGTGTATAGTTAAAAGAATTATAAACGTGCAAGTGAATATTTATTTTGTTTTAAAATAAAAATAGATAAAAACAATATATAGATTAATAAATAATGTTTCTTTTCATCCATTCAAAACCAAAGCATATAACAAAAACGAAAATCACACACTCATCCCCACACACACATTTATAGGGGCTAGTTTATAGGATATTCAAGCTCATTTATTGTATGCAACAGAAAGTGAGAAAAAATACCACACGTAAACTCACAAGCTATTGGCAAGTAACTAAACAAAATAACTTAAAACAAACATTTTAAATAATGTATTTGAAAATATATATATTTGTTTAAATTTGTACATACAAATAAATATTGTATGTTTTGCTGTGCGTTAATTTGGCAGAGAAAAAAGGTGGAAGGAGTATATATATTAAAAATGTTTTTAAAGATTTTTAAAATATATATGTATATTTTTTAATCTAAATAATTAAAGTGCTATATAAAATCTGTTCTAGCATGTCTTTAAACATGATAATTTTCTTGCCAAAATTGCCATATATTTGCTGAACTCAATAATGACAGATCTAAGATGACACTATCCAAATATGAAAATTTAAGCCATATCGCCCCCTTATTGCAACATAGTCATATCTCAAAAAATTAAGAATTTGTAGTTACTTAAGCAAAACTGCTCTTTAAGACGTTCTGTACATCTTGGAAAAAAAAAAATCAATTTTATATCCCAAGCTGAACCGAAGTTATAGCAAAAAGTGTTTGCGGCAATTAGATAGGACTTATGTCTTGAAAACTTAAATCGCATTTTGCCAAGTTCAAGTTTTTTTGAGATATGACTATGTTGCAATAAAGGAGCGATATGTATGTGAAACATAAAATCGGAATTGTATAGAACTTAATTTGCTTGGCCTATACGGTGGCCTATATCTGTGTATTTACCAAATAATTGCTGTATTTTTGGAACTTGAATTATAATAAATGAAGTAAGGCGACGTATACATGACAATTTTCTTTGAATTTCTTTAGGAATTTACAGAGATTATGACGCAAGAAGCAAATTTTGAATATTTGACCAAAAATAACAACACAATTATACTTGTACCAAAAGTTAGATCAAACAACATATAGAGGCTGCATCGGCTAAAGAGCTTAATGCAATAGTACCGATTGCAAGTCCACCGAGAATAGGAAAAACCATTGCTAGTTATATTTGAAAGAAACTGCAATAAGATTATATGATATATATACATATTCATATAATTTCTTTATAGGTTATCAGACTACAAATAAAAAAATAAAGCAGTAAAAAGGATATACTTAGATTTTTTTTTTAAATTAATTCCAAATATTCCAAAATAAGGAAATTTTTGTAGTTCATTGCACAATTTGATTGTACAAAAAAAGATAATTTTTTTTCCTTGTGATATTAAAGATATTCGAAACTATTAATTAAAAATATTCGAAGGGTTCAAGGGATGTATAAATAAAATAATTTTAATCAGTTCTATATCGAATTATTTTTATTTTGCTTCCACAATTCATATTTACTATAAATTGTTTTTTTCCTTAAAAGCATCTTTAAAATCCCTTATAATTCTTAGTTTTAGGTCTTCATTATCTTTTCTTTAGCCATTTTTAGTAATTATTTAAAATTTAAACGTGCAAAAAAAAAATCAAAAACAATATTGAAAACGGTAAAAAATACAAAATAAAGATAATCATAATGAATTATCTAGTTATATTCCTTCGTCCATTTTCGTACAGCATCATAAAGTTTTCATTATTTTGTCAAATTGAATAGTTTTATTATATTTTCGTTCGAAATTTCTAATTTACATAAATGTTAATAAAAGTGTATACTAATAAACTGCACAAATATTTTTTCATTTTCTTAAAAAGATTTTTAATTTTGCCTTCGATTAAGACACATACAGGCATTTTTGAAAAAGTTTTCATTGTTTTCTCAAGTACTGTATCTTCACATTTATACTACAGTATACCCTCGATTTACTTCGTAGAATATTCCGAAAAAAGGCGACGTAAATCGAATTTCAAACAACTCATACTAAATTTTTATTATATGTATTGAATTTTTTTTAAAGGAAAGTCCCCTGATTTTGTTTATAAACAACAGAGGCGATTTGTTTATATGTGTATATGTATAAGTTGTTTTCATTTCTATCGGAAAAGTAGTGGATATGTGAATTACGTAGATAGGCATATCAGGCCAAAAAAAAAGTTGCAAAAGAGGATTACTTTTGTAGACACTGCTGTATTCACAAATTATAAAAAAAATACGTAATTTTTGAAATTGTGGTGGCGTTTTATTCGTTTTGTATATTCTAAACTTTTAATTTAAATACTATAGTTTACACAAAGCATTAATTTTTCTTTTCCTATACGCAAGTAGCCTAAGGTCTTAAGCTATTTTATTAGTCGAATAAAATAAAATCCGTATCAATTATTATTGATACCGTTAATTAGTTTTAAGCAATGCAAAATAATTCATTTTCAAATAAAGACATTAAGTTTGTTAAATCGACACAGGTTAAGCGTTTTGTAAGCATGAACATATTACGACTATATGTATGTTTATAATGATATATTAATATAGTATTTTTTAAAGGCAAAAAACTATTTGTGTTAAATAAAACAAAAACCAAAAAAAAAAAAAAACACTTAAAAATAATCAAAATTAAATAATTATAATTAAAAACAGTACAAATTGATTTATTCGTATTGAAAGTATTGACAGAAAATAATAATGTAGTTGGTATTATGTTAATTTATTTTTTTATTTTAAAATGATAGCAATTGAATAATAACGCGTAAATAGTGTATAGGAATAAATATAAAGTATAGACAAGTAATTGTTAAGACATTTTTGGTGGGGGACCGAACAAAGAAAAATTTTATAATGATGAAAATCTTAAAGAAAAAAAAAAAATGGCTATAGCTGTAATAAAACTCTTACTTCTTTCTGTTTTTTCTTGCGACCATATTGCGGCTGAAAGAAGATTTATAACAATGTTTGGTTTGTTGTTGTTTTTTAAGAATATTTGATAGATAAAAATTTTTGAAATGTTCAGTTCAGAGAATGAACAAAAAATTAAAACAATACAATATCAAAAGGATGATGACGCATATGAATGGTGTTGTTTTTTTCAAATTTTATTATGGAACGACAAAATTTGTTACATTATTTTATAATGAATTCATCATAAAATAGGAGGATTTAATGAGTGGATATTAATTTTAAAGCCGGATGGATATGAACGTGGATACAGCGAATGTTTAATCGTTTAATTAAAGCAATTTTTTTTTTCCATTAAAATCAAGTGTTAATATTATTGTTATATAAATTTAATATTATTATTGTTGTTATAAGATGTTAATATTCCACATAAAGTAGGGAAAAAGAGAAGAAGAGAAAAAGAAATAAAAATAAAAAAGAAAATTGAAAAATAGTCATAAGTATTGTATAAAAAACATATAAAAATTCGCAATGCTATTCTCTAGCGAAAAGTATTAAGATGAAACGGGTGAAGATATGCAATCAAAATTTTAACATTTTATTGCTAAAGACGCTAGGAAATGAATTAGTTTAAGATAACGAGACAAGTGGCACGTTACGTGTGTTAATGATTCATTTCGAAAATGCCTATAGTTTTGAATTCAATTTAATTGTATAACAAATGAGTATAAGTTAACACTGACATAATTTTTACTTATTTTGAAATTTTATAAAAAAAAAAAATCCTAAGGATTTCCAATCTGCTACACGATAATGAAATAATTTAAAAG
This sequence comes from Sarcophaga peregrina, assembly GCA_014635995.1. Lineage (NCBI taxonomy): Eukaryota > Metazoa > Arthropoda > Insecta > Diptera > Sarcophagidae > Sarcophaga > Sarcophaga peregrina. The sequence goes on from CM025790.1 coordinate 107,177,609, forward strand.
GTTAGAAACACAATGCTGTCCTACATTTGTTCTCTGTAAGGTAAATCAAATATAAATAATAATTTCGAAGGCGTAATACAGTATAAAAAAATAAAATTATGTTTGTATACAAATTTGAAAACGAAATAATTTTTTGCCCAGATATATACATACGTACATATACATTATTTTGTAGAAATATTTTTTTTTAATGTTAATGTAAAAAGCCAATTTTTAATGATTAGAAAACATCCAACATTTTTGATATAATTAGTAACTAAACATCAGATTTTTTGTTTTAAAAATTAAAAATAAAAACTGAAACTTAATCAAAAATAGAAGAGTACTTATTTCAATTCTGTTCTGATGTATGTATGTTAATCAAAATTTTACAATTACAGATTGTATAAAACTATGTACATATGTATCGATTACAATATGTAAATTGTAATAAGAAACCAAACAACAATTTAATATTTTTCATTTGTTTTTGTATCTAGTCCTCTACATTTACTTTATTTAATGTTCGAAAATTAATCCAAGAAAATATGTGTGTGATTTAACTGCAGTATCAAACACAGGTCTTACAATCTGGACAATCAATATGCCTAATCCAATTTTCACATTGTAACCAGATTTCAAATTTATATTTACATAATTCTTTAATAAGAGAGTATGATTTCTACTGCAGTAACAAACAAATTTAAATAAATGTATTTTAGTTTCGCAATTAGTTCGTTCAATTTGGACAAAGGATCCGTAGAAAACTAAAACAGCTTACAACACAAAAGAATTTATTTAAAAATTAAGGAATTATGAAAAGAAACAAATAACATGATTATCTCATTTAAAATCGAGAATAGAACATAAATCAATCATTTAACGTTGTAAATGACTAGCTTGGTAATATTCATTATAATTTTGTTCAGTTTAATGCAAAATGTAATATTAGATATAAATAGTATGTATATGTAAAAATTGTTTGAGTAGGACTACAAAATTAATGTAAGAATTGAAATAAATGGAGTTTATGAAATAATTGGAAACATTTATGTTACACTCGTTATCAATGATTAAGTATATGTATAAAAGGTGTTAGTAATATGAAAATATGTAAGTTGACAAGTTTAGAAATGGTTGGATTATAAAGAAAGAACCTAACAGATATACATGTTCACATAGTTTTCACCTTTTCATAGTTATTTTAGTAAAATTGTTTAAACATAAAAAGATTTCGGCCAACATTACATATTCATTTAATCTACTACAAAAATTACAGTTTACACACACTGAATTTAACATAAAAATTTATATAATAGATACAAAGAATAATTTTAGTATTGTAATATTTACCGGCGCCTCTCCTTCGAGTCTCTTTCTTTCCAGTTCCTTTTGTTTTTCATGTTCAGCGATACGATTTTCTATTTGCACCAATGATTCGCGGGTGAAGGGACGGAACAAACTGCGTTCTTCCTCAGATATCGAGTCGGAATCTTCTGTCATTGTCTATGCGGCCAACGATGAGAGCCTCAGTTATCCAAGGCCTATCATATTTGAAAACCATTTTATACGAAAATATAATAATATTTATTTAAATTTTATATGTAGGTAATTACAGAATTTAGATTCAATTATACATACTCGTAAAACAAAAAACAAAAACCAAAAACCAAAAACGAGAAAAGAAACGCTATTTCTTAGTACTTAGCAGACTTACATTAGGCACATGTACGTCGCCTGCTACATCAAATTTACAACTATATCCGTGGCGCCATTTTCAGACAAGCGCCCACCGACAGACACGTATTCTGAAAATGAGCGAAATAAAAAAGAAATTGCATTTCGTTTTAATAACATCTGTCTGTCCATGATAACGAAAAATATATTGATAATAATTTTTAAAAATGTTGATAATATATATATTTGTATAAACATATATACATACTTTTACATATATAAACCCTAAGAGTAAATAAAATTGCTATGAAAAGCTTCTCAAAATTCTGTCACAAGATATGTTGTGTGCGTTAATTTTATACCTAAGTGGCAGGACTTAAATTTTAAAGTCGACTTTTTCCATGACACTTTTATTTACTCTCAGAGATTTTAGAAGAGATCTACTGAGAGAAGTCGCCGAAGAAATATTTTCATATTTTCGTTTTGATGTCTGACCTCAGATTTGAACTCGAGCCCTACGTCTAATAATCGAACACAATACTTATTCGACTATGGCGACTTCGGTTATTGTTATTACAATTTTTAAATTACAATTTTTAAATTGTATATGTATGTATATATGCATATATGTATATAAATTTTATTGCTTTATTTAATCAAATAAGGGAGAACCTTTTCTAATAATTCTGACCTTTCCAGTATTTACATATTAAAGTCAAAATTTTCAAAATTGTATTCATTTCTAAATTGCCTGTATTAATTTAATATTAGTGATAACATTAACGAACTAGCTGACCTTTATATGAAAATTGTCTATTTTGAAGAGATAAGTCTGAAAATGTAAATACTAAAACGCAACTAAAAAGATTACGTGCCCCATTTGCAAGTACATTAAAAATAATAAACGTACGTACAGAAGTAAATATTCCCTTCCATCAGGGCATTGAAGTCAAAGTAATAGAGTTAATCATTATGAAAATATTTTTTTATCGTAGATTAATACTATGTACATACGTACAACCATTTATACTTGTACAATTAAGTATTGTGTCCTGTATTCTCAAACAAATGAAGGATGTACACATGCACAAGCATATAAGTAGCTTATATATATATATATATATATATATATATATATATATAATATAATTATTTCTTATAAAAGACAAAAAATTTCAATGCGCACTACACATGTGTGGCGAATAAGTTTATCCCACTGACATATGCTCAAGAATAAAGAGACAAAGGACACGACAAAACTTAACGAAACATGAAAGGTAAAAAATAATTGTCAAATTTGAAAAATGTTAACCGAATGATAACATAACTGAGAGGAAAAAAATCACTGAAATCGAGTATAAACATTAACATTAAGAAAACTGTTATCGTTATGTTAAATTCATGTACATGGTTTAAAGATAGAAAAGGATTTCTGTATATGTGTGGAAAAAATGTTAAAAGAAAAAGTAAATTGTTGTGCTTTTTGTATGAGTAATTGCAAAAAATTTCATTGAAAAATTTTCTTATACTTACTGTAAATCGATGATAATCGATCCTTTTCAAATTATGTCTATTTATTTTATAATTTTATATATTGAATTGATTAATAAATTGAATTTCCTTTTATTCTAAGTTATTTTTGTTTCCTTATCAAATGATGGTTGGAAATTTGGTGTTAAATTATTATGGATGTTCTGAGTTTATTTCGGGATTTTATCTAACAAGCTTAATATGCTTTTTAATATATTTTCTTTGGTGTTTTGTTTTTATTTGTTTATAAGCACTTTTATTATAATTCTAAATTTATCGAAAAAATTTAATATTTAAATTTTTGTTTTCTTAAATTATACACACTTTATATATATTTACACTTTACTATATTTATTTTATTTACTAAAGTCTATGACGTTTAAACATTTTTGTGTAATATTTCGTGCAAATGTTAGATGCAAGCTATATTTTTAATTTTGATTTTGTAATAATTTTGTATAACATTATATTAAAATATAATTTGAGAAGTTTTATATTATTGCACTTATTATATAATAATTCACAAGACTTCCTTTTGCTTAAAACGGATTTCAATAAGTTTAAAACACTTAAGGTATTTGCATATGTACATTATTTTTTATGTTTACTAATTATTATTTTCTGTAGTTGTCTGAAACATAAAGATATATAAAAGGCATAATGATGTTAAAAAAGGAATGTTTAAATGAGGTTAAGCTTTTTCACAATTTTTCTTCACACATACTTTAACCTTAAAAAATATCTAAATAGATTTTAATATACAAGATGTATCAATACACTTTTACATATACGACGTCATCACTTTCCACAGCAATTTTATTTAACTTTTCATATTTCTGTAATTTCAGTTTTCCTTTATATCAAATTTTCATTGTTTTATCAACTCTTGTGTCTAAAGCCAACCGTTCATTTCAAACACCAAAACGAAACCAAAAAGCAGAACGGTTTAACGTTATTTACTCTGCTTAAAAACACAGGAATGACATCAAAAATTCATTCATTGGCATAACAGTCCATGTTATTCCAGCTAATTCGCCGAAGCGAATTTACAGTTACAATTATTTACTCGCTGTTTCACTTTAAATGTTGTTTAAGCCGAAGCGCAGAGAGAACAAAATGGTTCAGCAATAATGAAAACGATTAACATTATTTACTTTGTGGTGTTTTTTTTTTTTTTTTTATTAAAAAAACAATGATTTGATATGTATGTATGCAAGTAGTAAAAAAGAAATATTTCGACTAAACAATTCTTTTGATAGATTAACAAAACAATTTATCGTTTTCTTTTCATATTAGAAAAAAATTTGAGACAATAGTTGTAACCTATAACATACATAAAAGAGAATAGATCTATTTCTATTTTGATGACCCGTTTTTTTTAGTTATTAGTAACCATAACCATTTAATATTCATTTGTTTTGTTTTTTTTTTTTATTTGTATCATTTATTTTCCATCTTTCAATTTCAAAATCTGATGTCACTCGAATATACATGAAAAAATATTTTACACGTTCACTTATACAATATAAACAGTTTTCATGAGTTCATCCGCACATACAAGTCCAACAATTCCACATAATATTACACGGATGTGAGAAAACAGTATATTTAATCAAAAGTTGCAAAACACTATCGATAAAAACAAATAACATACTAAAAAGAAATAAATAATAACTAAAGAATAATAATTATGCTATTCAGTTCGACTCGACACAAGAAGTTGTTCTTTTACTTTAAAAAACTTTATAGCTATGTAGGGAATAACAGTGTTTGCTGAAGTATACTTCAAAATATTAATCTAACTGTTTGCATGTCAAATATATAAAATATTGTCAGGATTTTCGATTGGAAATTATAAAAGCCCTAATCTAAAATCTATCTCTGGTTTTTGTACATGTACATTTTGTACAGACAAATGAATATAAAAGTTTATAAAACTATTATGTCAATTTGTTAATCACTCATTCTAGTTGATACAAAAATTGATGAGTTTAAAAACTGTTTGACCTATACATAATTCATGATTCACATAAAATATAACATTTTCAATAGAAACGTATAATTAATGTTTATTAGAGTATTCATTATACGGCACGAAACATTACAGATTTATGAATCAAATACATATGTACATATGTGTTTGTGCGAATAACATATTTTATTATAACATATCATAATATCTTAAATTCCTCAATTTAAATATTCTATTCAGTTTCTCAATTTAAATGTTTTGGTTTTTTTTTTCAATTTCGATTTTATTAATTGAACAGTTGTTGCTTTTTCACATTGTTAAATAAAAATTCCTCCATTTTTGTTGAAAAAAACTGGCACTTTAATACAAATACTTTCAATTCGCGTCTTATTTACACTCCTGTTTTATTGATTAACATTTTGTCGATGTGTAAAAAGTTTTTTAGAGTTTAAAAACTCGAAAACGTTATTTAGTTTTCTATTTTTAATCTTCGTGTACTGCGGACATATAGACGACGCACGCGATGAATTATATGGCGACCATAGAAATTGGTACAAAAAATACTCTATATTTACTATATAAAAATGATGGCGTAGACAACGTCAACAATACCATCATCAGGACATATTTAAACCAAAGACCAACTAATACCACAAAACCGACATATGTAGTTGTATGCAGATATTTATACAGCCGAAGTCACGCACACATACAAACACAAATATCTGCTTTAAATTTCAGACTGTGCAAGTGAGGACACAAAACTAAGAACTACTATTTTTTGAACTTACACACACATATTGAGCGACTGACTAACGAGTTGAGCGAGCTGAGAGCACTTCAATTCGCATTGCACAGTAGAGAAGAACATAAAAAAACGAGTAAAATTGGGTTTTTGTTGGGGTGGTCATATCCTTTACGTACCCATCAAATATACAATATTCATACTCTTTTTATTCTTACATTTTCTCCTTTGCCTTTTTAAACGTATACATAACCTATGAAAAATGAAAAAATCGAAACCTCATTTTTCACTTTCTTATAAAATTAAGTCATACATTTTATATAGTTTTCGTTTTGAAAACTATTTTAATATTATATTTTTTTTAGCACTTAAGTGTAATTAAACTTTTTAATTATACAAATATATAAAATAATGTGCACTTTTTAAAATATTTAAAAATTTTCTCATTGTGACCTCTGTGTATAAATAAAATATGTATGTATATGAATAATTATTTCACTTTATTTTGTTACAACAGAAAAATCACTTTTTTTATACTATTGATTTTTTAAGCATACATTTAATTTTTTCTTTAATACCAAATTTTTATTAAAAAATGTTACTATCAGAAAATTGCCTTGAAATCAAATTGCTTTATAGTATAGATTTTAAATTATATTAAGAAATCACTGTATAACAAGGCTTTTTTTTCTAAATATTACAGTACAGACACAAAGAGTGGTAGTGTATGTGTTTTCTTTTTATTAATTAAAAAATGGAAAACTTTATTTAGAAATTTTAGCGCTGCTTATTTTACCCGAAATCCGTTCGTCTCCGAGGTTCGCTTAAACTAACGTTCGTTATCGAATTCTGCTGTTTGCATACTCAAAGTTTCGTTAAAATATAACAAATTTATGTTCGGTTCTTAACGAAGCACATTGGCGCCCTTCATTGCTCTTTATGACTCACCTCGTTTCTCCATTGCAATTGCTGGCCAAAAACTTGGTCATTAGGACACACATAGAAACACAATTCTATTTTATGGAAACGTAAACAAAAGAAACCATCAATTTTTCAAAATTCAAATGTTTTAATCAACCAAAAACTCACGGCCTTGTCTCAAAAATTAATTAAACTCTTTCGATAGACATATTTCCTGTTATGATTTTAAAACCTACAATTTAAAAATAAATAATTTTGTCCACTATTTATGTTTTTCGATTATACATACGGCTCACCTTCATCTAGTTTCGTTAAAAATTCGTTCAATCGTTTAAGCATATTCTGTCAAAAAATAAGGATAATTTCGTCAAAAAAAAAAAAAAAAAAGAACGATAATGTTGACTCATTTTGAAATTCAAAGATACATTTTTGGAATTAATATGACTGTTTAAATTAGGACAATTTTATAACATGTGCACAAGCAATTTTTTTTCCTTATCCGTGCATACATAAATATATACACATATCTTGTATTGCTAACTTATTTCAATTAAAATGTACCTTTCTTTCCATTCCGTTAGCTTTTTTATACATTGCTGACATCATAAATCGTACATCATTTTAGTTTAGGTAAAATTTTAATTTTTTACTTGTAAGAAAATGTAAAATATTTATACTCATTTAATGCCTGAATTTTTATTTAGTAATAATAAAGCTTCTAATAATCCGAAGTAATAAGTTTTGCCATATCAGAATATGAATCAAAAGTGTCACACACTTAAGCAAATATATAATACTAGCGCCAAGAAATAATAAACTATTAGACAATCTTGAAATCTATTTAAATAATTTTTCTATTTCATAATATGTATATAACCTGATCTTTTTTTTAACAGAATATTTTAAAACAAAAATTTAATTGCGTAAAGTTTTTGCTGCATTATAATTTAAATACCATAACAGTATTAAAATCTACGATTTTGAATTATTGTATATGAAAACTCTATATTGTAATGTATAGAAAAGTAAAAACTTAATTTTTGTAATTGTGAGAGTAATTATAACTTGATAAAAGTGTATTTAATTTATTTAATGTATGTGTTAAAAACTCTACGCCACCATCAATAACCGCTTTTTTTTCCCATAGGTTTTTGCTTAATATCGCCTAAGGGACAGCATTTTAATAATTATATACATATAGTATATATATGTATATATATAGACTATATAACAGAATGATATACATTCATAACTTAGTTGTAGTTTTATTTAAAATATAGTAATAACTTATTAAATGTACATAGGTGTAGTATATGACATGAATGAAACTTTTCTCAAATGAGTTGCCAACTATGTATTGTACAAATATTTCAGAACTTTTTTTTCCTAACTTTATGGTAATTGTTAAAAATTTTAAAATTTTCTCCTTAATTAACGTCCAACACAGTAACTTAATTATTATCATTAATAAGCAATGCGTTTAATGTTTTAAATTTAATTAAATATATACTAATCCACCATATATTATATGCATTTAATGTGTAACTTTTTGTTAGTCTACTTATGTAGTATAGAAATATAAATACTTGCACAATACCTGTTTGTTGCTTTCATTGATGTTGTCATCGCAACTGAAATATAAAAACAAAAAATATTAAATACTATAAAGGACAATAACGTAAAATCATGCAAATAAAAGGTTAAAATGTTTTAGGAATCTCTAATGACTTGAAGAAAATGTATTACGTTATAAAAAAAGAGGAAAAAAGAAATAAAATATATAAAAAGTATTTAATTAACGGGAAAATAACGCATATCAATGGTAAAATAAAGTACAACATTCAGTGTAGTACTTCCTAAAAATATTAATAAAGTTAATTCTAGAGTTTTATCATTAGCACCATTTGTTCCTTTTACATTAATGTAGAAACATGTATTAAGGAACATATATTTTAAGCATTGTTATCCATTTGTTTTGATGACATCATAATAAAAATAATTATAACATTCAGTAAAGGAGGAACTCTCGAGTAATACACAAAACAAAATATTGAAAGAGAACGCAAAATCGAATACTTTTGGCTTCCACTATTCCTTCGCAACAGAACATCATCACAACAGACGACAAAATATATATTCGGCGAATTTATTTTACAGCAGATGAGAACGAAAATAACCATATAACTTATTGTGTGCATCGTTAAATTTCAATGTTACTTTATTTTCAAGAGGTTACTATATAGTTACAAACCAGTGTTGAAAAATTGAGTACTTTTGTACTTTTTTCGGTACTTTTTAATTTCAAAAATACCATATTACCCCGCGACGCTTTCAGTACTTTTTTATTATTACATATTTTATGTCTTGTGGTTTTCAATTATTAATGCATTAGCAACACGTTGAACGCAATAATAAAGTTGAATTGGGCTTTAGGCCCAGTTAACCAAAAGCCCGCAGAACGTACGTTCATTTTTACAATACGAAATATTAAATACGACTAAAATACTGCGAATATTAAATGCCACCAATAATGTTGTCATTGTTTTTTTTTTTTTAAATGAATCGATGCAATTAAGCATTAAATTATAATTTTTTCTACTTCTGATTTTGTTCTGAAAATTTCTTATTTTATTCAGATAGTCAAGCTGCCATCAAATTTCTCACCAACATCACTTTGAAATCCTTTTTCACACACGGTTAAAGCGGATTTCTCGGAATAAATTTAAATTTTTCAAAAATAACTCCTACTTGGATTTAAAACCATAAAAATACCATTGGAAATTGCAAGAGCTTAATCGAAATTTGAAACCTCTGACATGTTTCTTAATTAAACTAGAAACTATCACTTGTTACAGAAAATTTCTAATAAATATTCTCTCTTCTACTTTATTTAACTCATAACAAAGGAAATTAACCCTAAAAATTTGTGTAAGATTATTTATTAAAACAACAAAAACAATAACCAAACATTCCGCAATATTACTGAGAGTCTATCTAAATTCGCTATTGTAAATACAAATCCAAAGTCAACACATATTCTGCTTCAAATGCTTAAATTAAATCAAGGAAATTTATATGTTCCCTATATTTACTGTTTACCGACTTAAGTTAGTAAAGAAAAACAAAGATGACTTACCCTCTCCTCTTCACACAGTGTTTACTGAAAGGCAAGCTACTCTACTTAACGAAAATTTGTATGAAGAAACACACAATTGCTCATATATTCTTGATTGAGTTATTTTCATACAAATTTCCTATTGATCACAGTCACTTGATTTTGATAAAAACAATCGAATTGAATAATAAATTTTTAATTTTCTTTTTAACGCACGGAAGTAACAGCCGACCTGTTGCACTTTTATCAAAGAAACTAAAAATGTCACCTTTTTATTTACCAATTTCCCATTTTAGAACAAAAAAAATCCCTTTAATTTAGTTCGTGTATAAACCAAATATCACAACAAAAAAAAAGCATTCCCAAATCTTAATAAATACAAATACAATAGCGCAACACAGTCACTGTTTACTTAAATACATATCAAAATAAGAAAATTTCCCAAAGAGAAATGCAACCCATGAATAAATAAAAAAAAAACACAAAATATTCGCATACACACTACGCATGCATGAACAACAGCATTTGCCGATATCAACAGCAAAATATCAAACGCAAAAGGTTGGAGAGTAAACAAGGGCCGCCTACAATAGCAACAACAGAGTCACTATTTACTTCAAAAAAAAAAAAAAACAAAAAATATCCCAAAGAGAAACGCAGTAGAAAAAAACCATAAAATATACGCATACGCACACGTACGCATGAGCAATAGCATTCGCCGATATCAACAGCAAGAGATCACACCCAAAAGGGAAAAGAGTAAACAAGGGTCACCTACAATTGAAAACATTAAAATAAAAACAGCAACATTCAACGTATGAAAACATTAGTATGTATGTATGTAGTAATGAAACTAAAGGGATATTGGGAAATTAGTAAATGAAAAGACGACCTTTTTAGTTTCTTTGATAAAAATGCAACAGGTCGGCTGTTACTTCCGTGCGCTAAAAAGAAAATTAAAAATTTATTGTTAAATTCGGTCGTTTTGATTAAAGTTTTGTGTTAAAAAGTATTTTAAGTTCATAAATTATAAGAAATCATAAGTTTTATATGAAAAAAATAAAAAAAAGCCCTGAAAATCAAAAAAGAAAAAAGTCTATTAAGCTTATGAGGGGTACTTCCGAGAAAAGGAAAAGAAAAAATGGTGTCTCAAAAGAAATGTGCATGCGTGTGTGTTAAAAGTGTTGTGTGTATAAAAAATTGTTTTTGTGCGGCAAGTGATTTTGGTCAATTGGATATTTGTAGAAAATGACTCAAGCATGAATACATGAGCAATTGAGTGTTTTTTCATATAAATTTTCAATTAAGTAAAATGGCTTGCCGTACTAAAAACACTGATAAGAGGAGTTCCATATGTAGTGCAAATTGGGTGAGTAAAAAATAATGTTTCTTTACTTACATATAAATTTCCTTTATTTTGTTTGACAGAGATTAGTAGGGCAAATAATTTAGTTGTAATTGGAAATTTAGAGAAAGACAAATAGTCGTGTTTTGATTTGATTCATTGTTGTTGCTTTAATAAATAAAATTCGTAAATTCCTTGACGCTTTCAATAATTTTTTATTATTACATTTTGTATACCTTGCGCTTTTCAACTATTAATGCAATAGCAACATGTTGTACGTAGTGCTAAAGGTAGAATTAGATTCCAGCCCCGGTTAGCCAAACATTCATGGAACGCACATTTGTTTTTAGAACACGGAAAGCAATGACAACGCTTTCCGAACCGTAATGTAATTACAGTAAGCATTTGCATTACTATTCATATGCTAAAACGAACGTATGTTAGATTACTTTCCGAATCATCAGTTTTTGTCTTGTAAATGTCAGTGCCGTATGTATATTGAATATAAATAGCCTAGTAGGTAGTATGAGGCAAACCACATGTCAGACATCTCAATCAAAACGAAACATGAAAAAATATTTCTCCGGCGACGTCCTCCAGTCAAAAACTCTGGGAGTAAATTAATTTGAGATGTTAAAGTTTCTCAAAAATCTGTCGTTTGGAGTCGACTTTAAATAGTAGGTTCCGCCACTCATGTATGTATAAAAATTACCACACACAAAATAAGTGGTGTGAGAAGTTAGATCATAATCCGGATTGAAGGGTTATAATGAGTAATATGTACGTATGTAAGTGATGTTTTACAAAATTACCATTTAATACAAAAAGTACTCTTAAAGTTATACTTTAGTACCATTTCAAAATTTCGGTTTTGACATACGATTACAAACATGTGTACATACAGTACATATACATATGCATAAAAATATATGTATATTATTTTATTTTTATTGATATATTTAAAAAGGAATTAATTGATTTATACGTTTTTATTAATTATAGAAAACAGATACATTTAAAATTAATTTTTATATTCTTATTAATACCTAAATTTCCCAACAACAATTTCATCAAAAAGGGGCCTACATTTTATTTTAATTTTGAGACGAGCACATAATAAAAATATTCCAGAAAGTTTGCGATGAATGGAATATATTTCTTCAGGAGGGGGGCATAATCTGTGTGCGACCATTGTAGGTACCAAATGAGCAATACGTTCCGTTGTATTCTAAAAATGTTAAAACATAACATAAAATATTTTTTTACTATAGGCTTTTTGAAATTACTTGTTTTCCGAAATCGAATTCACCATCGTAACGGAACATTTCACCTAATATCATGACTGCATCCACATGAGCTTCTTCCATTTGTTTAGTTTCATATCCCGTTAGAAAGCCCATATCTCTAGATATGTTCAGCACTCCCTCGCGGTTGTTATTCACAGCGCACATAATTATCTGTAAAGGATATTTCATAAAATATATAAAATGCTTTTAGCATCATTTCGGATACCCAATAAAAGTTTTTAAAAGATAATTTCTCATTTGTATCATTTGAGTTCAAAGTGTACTTACATTCCGATAATTTGTAATAAATTCCTTTTGGTAGAATCTAGTTGAACCAAAATCGATCAACATAAGTCTTCTCGATTCATAGTCGTATAAGAAGTTTGACCAATTGGGATCGGTTTGCATGCATTGCAACTCGAACAATTCTCGCAAGCAGAGTTTCAAAACTGACTCACCAATATTTTTCCGATGTTCATAACTATAAAATAATTGTAATAACAGGAGTGTTACCATTATTTAATTTACTAAACTCTTACCCCATTTCAAAACATTTATCTAAGGGCACACCAGGTACTAATTCAGTTGTCAAAATACTACTAGTGGTTAACTCTTTAATCACTTTAGGAACATAATATTCTTTGTAAGGTGCTATCATCTCCTTAAATTTTTCTGTATATTCTGCTTCCCTAGTGTAGTCAACTTCCCAAGTTAACTCACGTTTTGCTACTTTGACGACGTTATCTATGAAGAAGCCGTGAGGAAAAACATCCCATACTTTTAACATACCCACTAAATTATCAATATCACTTTCTATGCTTTCTGCTACTCCAGGATACTGCACTTTGACTGCAACTACCATACCATTTTTTAATGTTGCTCTGTGCACTTGTCCTATGGAAGCAGCCGCAAATGGTTTTTCGTCAAAGCTTTGCACTGAATCTCGCCAATCTGGTCCAAGTTGAGTTAACAGAACGCGTTCTAATTGCCAATCGGGCATATAATCAGCAGCCTGACGTACCCTTTCAAATGCTTTGGCTAATTCAGGAGATACTACATTAGAATCTTGTATCGATAAAATTTGACCAATTTTTAATGCCGCTCCTCTAACTTTGCATAAGGTATCAACAATCCTCTCCGCATTGGCAGGACTAAATAGAGCCTCTGATACATTTTTAGACCCTCCCAGTCCCAAAGCCCCTTTCGTTAGCTCGTTAATGGTACCAATTCCCAATCCTGCAAATAGTCCTCCAAAAGAAGCCATTCTACCCAAACGGGTAGAAGGTACTTTTCGTTGCTTTGCTACAGAACTGAGGGTTGGCAAACTCAAATTATCTTTTAAATGGGAAATATTTTCATCGGAAACAGCATCTCCGGCCACAAAAGTCAAAACGTTCTTCACATATTCCGCGTCTGCCCTCTGGGTTTCTGTTGATGTTGTCATCTTTTCCATAGAAATGAGTCTATTCTCAGGAACTTGTTTCTTCTCAGTTGCTGACGTCCTTAAACTTATTTCTCGATCCTTATGTCTTTTTGATAAAATGTCTTCCAATTCTTTAAGAGTAATAGAAGAAATATCTAAATTTGCAGCATCAGCATTTGAATGTATACTAACACTAGCTTGTTTCTCTGGATTATTATACGCATATTGCGAATTATATCTAACTTTTTTAATTTCTTTGTTAGAAAAATGATCTTGTTGATCCATCTTAAGTTTAGGTGTAAACTTTGCTCTCGCCAATTGCTTTACACCTTCAATTACTACACAACTCCTTCCCGCGGACTCTTCGAACAATTCTTGCAATTTCCTCAATTCTTCTATTGGATTTTGTCCAACGGCTTTTAAACACTCATCACCGTATTCTAAATTATTTTGAAACAGTTCTCTTATGCTTGAGTTGTACCATAAATGTTTGCTTAATGCTCTCTGTTCAATACACATTGCTTCTGCAACCAGTTGCAAACCCCTTAACACCGCCAACACATCTTGCCCAGTTCTTGCCATTTCTCACTTAAAATACTTTAAAATCTATACCTAAAGATACTATTATTAATTTTTATCTTTGAAATTATCCTCAGACACTTTTTTCTTTGGATTTATTATGAAATATTTGCAAAAAACATAAAAATATTAACAGCTGTAAAGAATTATATAAAGATAGGTTGCCAGATTTTAAAAACATCAAATGATGTTATCGTTTACATTATTTGCAGCGTATCGATACAACTATTAAAACACTGGTTACTTATCGAAAAATATGTCTCAAAAACTCTTGTCAGAGTTCACAATCATTTTGTATAAATTGTTGTGGGATATTTGAAAAGTGCGAAAGAAGTGAATTTCTTTAATTTATTTTATTATATATATTATAAATTACTTTGTTAAATATATAAAAAGGCGCAAATAACGTTATCTTAAAGAAATTTTGTGAGATTCTTATTTAAGCAAAAAAAAAATTCTGCTGAGCTCGCTAACAAAAAGAGATCAATAATATTTACAGCACCATATTTGTTAAGGCTTTTAAAAACATAGAGGATTATGTTTAGGTGTACATACGTGCAGTAAGCTGTGTAGTAGAAATGTTAATCATATTAGCATACGTAAGTACATATATAAACTTTTTAGTCATAGCACCATTTAAGTAAATTTATTTGAAATCGTTATAAATTCTGGTAATTCATATTATATAGTAGATAAATTAAGTTAAAACTAATAACGACCGGCGCGTTCTAATTCATCATTGTCTAAAAGTTCGTGTCCTGGTCTATAGTCCACAACTCTGCCTGTGGTGCAGTCTATCAACCGTAAATATGGATTTGGCTTTGTGTCTTTTTTATTGCCTATTGAAGTGTAGCCCTTTTGGTATAACGTACAGTAAGGCACATTATATAAGTATATGTACTCCCATATTTGACGACAATTCCAGTCAATAATTGGATTAATACGCATTAACTGTGGCCAGTTTGCATCCGTCATCTATAATACAAAGAAATCTTTTTTTATTAAAAATGTTATTGTAAATTATTTTTTTTAATTATATATACCTGCATAACTTTTAAGTCTTTGCAGTGAGGATCAGTTCTTCTGCAACCCATAAATACTGCTTTTATTTTCGGATTTTCTTTGCATAATTCCTTTAGTGCCTCCTTCATTGGTGCTTTCTTCTTAATGAGCTCTATATCATAAAGTTTCTCACAGTCATTTACAAACTGATCCATTTCTTCAAACGCGTCCGGATCAATAATGTACAATGTCGGTATTCTTATATGCTTGAGGCAATAATTTGCTTTAAAAAATTTATGTAGCATATGTAAAACTACAGTACAATCTTTGCCTCCGTTGAACGATAATAATATTTCATCTGGTTTGTACAGTTGAAATGCAGTGTGCATTATCTGTAAAAAAAGAAAACTGATAAACTTTTGAGCGTTTAAATATATTTACATACTTCTGATATTTCCTTTTCTTTTATTTTAATGCCATCTTCGATTTGCTTGTCGTCATCATACATACGTTCTAATGCACTTTTTTCTTTAACGTTGTGTTCTTTGGTATCCACTTCAATCTTCATATTATGAAATACTGTATCAGTTAGATCCAATTTACGAGTTTTGTCCAGTTGATCTAGCAGTTCTTTTTTTTGTGTTGTTGGGCAAACTATCTGTTTTTGTCCTGCACTTGTGTTCTCCATATCTAAAATTTAATTTTTAATGAGAATTACTTTGAATTTTTTTTTTTTTATTTTATTCACCTTCCTTATCCACTTCAGTATTCCTAATCCAGTTTAGTATTCAAACAAATCGTTTTATGGAATTGCTATGATATTGCTATAGATTGTTTCTTCTTTCCTAATTGAATTGTGTATTGACGTGTATATCTATAAATATTTTCAACGGCTATTTATTAGTCACAAATCATACCAAAAACTATGAAAGTTCAAGTATTATTTAAAGAATGATTTTCTAAAGTCTTCTTTATATTGTATATTGGTTATAAATACCGGTACATATCTTAAAAAAACGTTTTTGTTGATTTATTCCACTTACATTATTTACTTTTTTAACAAATCGATACTAGAATTACTCACTAGCATGACACACACAATAAAATTTGACTTCCAAAAGCTAAAGGTGTTATAGAAAACTTATATTCTATATAAAAAATATTTAATTTACTTAACAATCAATATTTGTAAAATTATTTCTATAAATCTATATGCAGTATCTGTATATTCGTTTAACAATCCTTAGTAAGACTAACAGCTGTTATTGTTTTGAGAATAAGATTTCTAAAAAATAAATACGCATTCACGTGTGTTATTAAAGCAGAGTTGTTAAAAAAGTACTTTTACTACATTATGTATAAAAAATTAATGAATGAATTTTAGATTAAAATGTTTGCTCTAACGTAATCAGAAAGATTTTTATTGAAATATGTAATAATGAATTAATAAATGAATTGCCAATAAATTAAAATCATAAAACTGAATCAATTTTAATCTGTTTTTAAGTTGATTTCATCCATATAGCCGTACGTCACGTGAAAACTTTGAGAGCTCTTAACTCAAAACACACTTCTTTGACTTAGAATGTTATAGAACGGAGGCATCGATATGTATTATGTAAAATTGTTTTAAAAATGTTAAAATAGTAGACTTTCTTTCAAATCTTTTCAAATATTAGTTAAAATATGAACTTTGTTATTAAAACTCTTCAGAAATGTGAAAAGAACGAAAATTATTCTATTTTTAAAACTAACTTATATTTAAAAATTTCAAATTTAAAAATGCAAACAATTCATTTGAATAAGGCTTTAAAAAAAGTTTGGTAAAATTACTTGACTTTGACTTATAAAGTTGCAGTGTATGTATATATTATTTATAATTTGATTAGTTAAAGTATTTTTAGAAAGCACTATTAGTTTAAAATTTAATTCACCCTGTAGAAATGGCGGTTAACAATTAATTTACTGTTTGAATTTACACTTCTCCTTATCCAAAATGTTTTTAACCCAGTTAAATTTTATTAGAAATTGTTTAATTGTGTAGTTAATGATGTTCAAAATCAGGATATCAAAATCGGGTGCCGCTGGAATTGGAAAAGATATTACATTTTTTTGTTATTAATTATTTATTTATTGTTTTTATTTGAAATTAAAACAAAACTTTTTCAACTAACTTTGTTTTTCTGGATACTCATGTTTTTACGCCTTTTTATCAAAAATTTATAACGTATAGCTAACACGTGACACAGAAGTCAAAAAGTTATAGTTGTAATTCCAGTGGGTGGATAGGATCATAAACTATTTGATTTTTCTCGGTTTTTTTTTCCATATATAGAAATCTAACAGAATTTATTTTATAAGTTACAAATTAACCAATACTCTTCCGCTTTTGATGTGAAACTGTATAATGCATATCTAACTGTTATCAGCATTTTATAAACATGTGGGCATTTAAAAATGATTGTTTATCTATTTTTAAAATTTTTAGATTAAGGTTTGTAAAAAATTTATTTTTAGCTGTTTTATTTTATTAACTGTTGCTGGTAAGTTATTTTTGAATTAGTTCTAACGTTATCATACCTAAGTTGGCCCGGTTACCAAGTAAATGCAGTCATTTTGTTATTAACAAATGTACATGTTGGTATTCGAGTCATCTTAGGTTCATGACCAAGAATCGTCTTTATCTAAACGAGCTCTGAAATTATTTTTTTTTTATTTTAAATTTAAACATTTCTATAGTGTTTTATGATTTAGACAATAATTTGCAAATTCAAAAAAGCCTGAATATATGTGTAACTAAATACTAACATTTTTGTAATGAATATAAACAAAAAACAAAAAAAATACACAGAAGACAAACATAAGAAATTTCCTTTAATAATTTCGAATGGATATAAGTTATGTGCTCTGAAATATAACATTATTTAATGTTATTAATATAACATTTGTATATATGCAGACATTTGAATTATGTGCACTAAGAGAATTATTACTCTTTCTTACTTTCTACAATAAGACGTACATATGTATGTATATAAATATAAACACACTTCTATCGGAAGTGTTGACACAGATGAAAAGAACAATCCGTTTATTTACCTTAATTTTTTGGTTGATTTCTGTGAATGTAGTGTTGAAAACATCTAACTGCAAATTTGATGAAATTCTATTTTTTTTTTTGTGTGTTCGTAATGTATTTGAAATAATTTTTGACTGGCAATCCAATCAATGCTTACATAAAAGTACTAAATATATTGAATAATACATGTATTTATAATAATTGTTTCTTTTTTATATAAAGTCAAAAGAAAAGTAAATGTGTACGATGAAATTTGATTCCTCATTTAAGAAAGGATTGAAAAAATATGGCTAAGATTAAATTCCAAATATGCGATTTTACTTTCTTTCAGTTATATATTGATCATTTGTTATTTTAATACGAATTGTTGAACGTGTATCAGTATAAAAACGCTTCAAGCATCATTTAACAATTAGTATCTCAGTATTATGTTGCCATTAATATAAATTTCAAATCTGGTAATTACGGTGATGATTGAGGTTGTAAAATTTTTTACTTAAAAATTATACAATAATATATACATACATTCATTTATTGTCGTCTCTATAAAAAAAATGCAAAAAATGAATTCTTATTTTTATGCCTTGAATATGAAGGAGTGTTACGGCAACGTACTGAATGTAAAAGTATAGATTTCAGTTCCGGCGGAAGTTTTTCATAGATGTCAAGTTTCAAAATTAAAGTGTTTCCAATTCAATATTTCAATATTAAAGTGTTTCCAATTCCGTTTTATATAAATAAGCAGAATTAAAAAGTTAGTTATTAGTTTCGCAGTTGGCGACTAATTATACAACATGCATTACAGTCGCGCTATAATACTAGTGAATATCGTTTTAATTTATTTAAAATACAGTTGTAATGCTGTTAATTTATCTTATAATCATCGAAAAAGGGAGCTACATATTGAAAAAAATACAAGAGATTACAATAACTTTGAAGACCCCGGTTATACCAAACAAAATGAAAATAATGTTACTTACAATGGTGACAATATTAGATTGGAGCAAATTCCCTCAAATGCAACAAATTATATAGAATTCAATAACCCGGCCGGCCAAATGTTTCATTTAATATATATGCCACTGCAATCAAATTACAAACCAAAAAAGATACCCACTGAAGCCATAAGATTGCCATATCAAACTCCTCAAAACCAAATTTTATATAAAAAATTTTATGAAAGTAATTTAAAAGAACATTTAGCTGACAGGGGACCACATCAATTTCCAGAGAATTTAGCAACAAATTATCATAACGTGCCAACTACCAAATTAAGGCTAGTTTTGCCTAAATCAAATTTAAATCAACAGTTTACCACCACTCATTATAATGACATCAAGGTTTCTAAAGTTGGTGCAAATATGGATGCCCCTTTCATACCCTCACAGTTCTTGGGATATGATCAAGATCTGGAAAATTTATATCCACAACAACATTTTTTGTCCAGTAAGCATTATGAGCTACAACGTAACCTACATTTAAATACACCCCTTTACACTGCACGAAAAAAATAACGTTTTAGATTTTGATTATGCATTCTAATATGTATGTTTCACAAATTGTATCGAATAAAAATTTAATAAACGTTTTTAAAACATAAGTACAGAATTAAATTTTATTAATTTATTATCTAATTATTTGACCTTGGCTAAAATTTATATGTAAAACTTTTGATGAACTATCATATAAAATTATAAAAATAAAACAGCATAAAATGAATTTACTTAATATTAATAAATATGATTCATTATAATTTCAAAATAGAGTAAATTATATATCTATTTAAATATCACTATTATTTCAGGTAAACAACTTGAATAAGTAGATATTTCGTTAATAATAACACAATTAAAAACAGTTTTAAATGATTCACAGACTACTGTTAGGAGATAACATTTTAAAATTTACATTTACGTATTGTTGTATTGAAATGACAACTTTTTCACTTTGTATTTCTGGTGAATAGTTAAAATAATAACGAATTTTCCAGACTGGTCATATAAGATACTCAAACTTGTAATATTTATGGAAATAAGTTATTCAAAAATATTGCACTGTGGTTAAAAGTCACATCAATTAAAATTTAATTAAATCTAATTTTTTCGTAATTCCACTTTTGTTCTAAATTTAAGAACTTTAGCAATGCCACAAGAAACAAGACTTTGTTTGTTAGTCTTGCGAGTTTTTGGACGTTATCAAATTAATTTTTTAGAGAGTATTCAAATTGTTCGCCTTAACGAGAAACCAAGTCGTAATCCTGACAAAAGGGTTGTTATGACCAATTATGTACATATGTGTATCTTAATATTTTATTTTTAATAAATTGTATGAATTTTTTATTTTCGTTATATTAGGTGTTGGATGAAAGTTCAAACCTCCAACTTTGATAGTTTTAACTATCTGATAAACTAAGAAGCCTGTAGATGTTAAGTAAAGCTTAATCGAAAAGTCTAAACTAGTCATAAGAAAATATGTAAAAGACCAGCTTAGAAATACATATACATATCTATGTATATGCGTTTAAACAAGAGAGAAATAAAGCATGTGAAGAAAGCCCAAACATAGCATAACTTAGCATTGTACATTTAAATTTTAAAATTATTGTCAAGAGCATGCCTGACTACACATTCATCATATGAAACAATTTTCTTTTCACCAAATGCAAACTGTTACCAGAGCTTTTGTACTTTGAGTATTTTTTTCAATATATATGACGCTTAGGTATAAAAATACTTGTTCGTTCATCATTACAAACAAAAATCTTTTAGTCTCCAAGCCGCAAACTTGTGATAGTGGGAATATTTTGGAATTTTTTAAAGTTTAAAGAAAAGTCAAAGAAACAATGAAAATTTTTGTAAGTAGTTGTCGTTCTTAATTAAAAGTATTAATTTTTCAAAATATGTGTTTTAGCTGTGCTGCTTACTTGCAGGAATATTTTCTTTGACATTTGCTGATATTAAATACGAAGAAAATATTGTTGAAAAAGTTACTCCCCAAAAAAGCAGCGAATCTAAACCTAAAAGAGATGCCTCTCTTTTATTGGGTGGTTACCATGGACCTTCATATAAATATTTGCCACCTTTTTCAGGAACTTCTTCTGATTCATACATAGGAAACTTGAGACCATTGTCCGGAATATTTGGAATGTATAATTCAGAAAATGGCAATAGTTTTGGTGGAACTGGCCATAAATCTGGACATTTTGGAAGTTTAGCTCAAGGAAATCAAAACAGTGGTATAATCCACAGCGTTGGTTATATGCCTAGAAATAGTTACCAAAGTAATAATCGTCATGATTTAGTATACACAACAACTCATTCCACGGGTCACGGATCTGTACCGCAATTAAGCGGTACAAAAGGAAATTATGGCTTATTAAATTCTGGTTCTTTTAATCATGTCGGGTTTACCAGTGGTCGTATTAACACAAATACACTTGGGAATAAATATAGTATATCTGGATATAATGGCTTTAAACCGAATTCTAATTTTGTAATTGGAGGACATTTGGGACAATCTGCGAGTTTCGGAAACAGATATTACCATCCAAAAGTTTTGAGTGGGTCCTTTCCATCCTCTGATTCCAGCGGATATGGTTTTGATCACACACTTGGCAGTTCTCAGGGTGTCGATCTAACAGAAGTTCACCATGATGATCATGTTCATAATGGTGGCCAAGAGCACATTTACAATGCTCCCAGTGGATCCACAAATTTTGAAGATGGTCATCAAGGAATTGTCAAACTGCCGAGTGTTTCTTATTCGACACCTGTTCGGCAACATCCTTTACCATCAAGTAGTTATGAAGTGCCAATAGTGTCAATGCCCTCTGTTACCCAGGGACCAACTTACGCTGCTGGTCATAAAGGACTGGGACACTTTAGTTTTATATCGAACAAACCACAAGTGTTACATACAAGTATATCTGGTTTAAGTTTTAAACAACCATCGCCTTCTAAAGCACCGTTTAAGCCATCTACCTTCTTAGGTGCCAAATATGAGGAAACTTCAAATGGTAATTTTGACAGTCAACAACGTCTTCCTACCACTTTAGTAAGTGATATCACCGGTTACGATTATCCTACACCACCCGATTCGTCAGTAATTTATCAGCAAGATAATTATGCGCAATCTCTGGAAGTACCATCTGCATCTATACGAGAACCCGATTCTACTTATCAAACCCCTAATAGCAACGAAAGTTCGTTTAAAGAAATTACGTCACCAATTGGACATTACTTGCCACCTGACAACAATAACGAAGATCCGTACTATCATTAAGTATGATTTAGTATATAATTTAGTAGATTTGAATAAGTTCGCTATATTTTTAAATCCTTTAAATTAAATTTCTTAAATTTTATTTTAATGTAATTTATAATCAAAGTATAAATAAAAGCAATAAATTATTGAATATAGTAACGGCCAACCAACAGATAAATTAAAAATTCACTTCACAATTGGCAAGATGTCAATTTTTACAATATAACTTTCCCAAATTGGTATGCTCGCCACAATAAAAGAATAACGAAGTAAAAGTACTAAAAAAACTGCTGACAAATGTATACCGATGTTGATTAAAATCGTAGAAAAATTGTTTTAATATGCAAACGGCCAGCCCTACAAAAATAATGAAATAAAGCGCAATGGAAGCTTACAAATATAACGTATACTGTACAGAAAGGGAAATTTAGAGTTTTCTGTCGTATAAATTTAATTTACATTAACAAATTACCGTCAATTTTGTTACAGTAAATAAAATCGTGTTTAAAATTAAATTGTTAACAAATGCATGATTACAGTTAGTTGTTCAATTTTATTTTTTAAGTATATCACTTGAAGTTAAAAATATTTTAAAATTTTATGGATTTATTAAACGAATTATTGTTTTTTTTTTTCATTTTGCAAAAATTATATATTTTTTTTTTTTTAAATTAAATATTAAAACAATATCCATTCACAGATAATTAATATATTGAATTTGGTTAAACTATCGTTTAACACATATACTGTCGTTGTGGTTAAATGAATATTGTGATAGGTCATTCGTAAAAAGATTAATAATCAGTGTGCTTATATAAACGCTAAAGAAAACATATAACATAATTATCTTGATTATATTCGTTTTGTTATACATGTTTAATAATGAAACATACAAACATATTACTGTTCATATCTTTGCAATAAACGGTACATGAAAAACACAGTTTTTTTATTTTGCAATATTCCATTGTAAAATGAGATAGGAAAAACTACTCCGAAGCTCTTTGAATTTCTTGTCGCTGTAGTAGAAAATAGAAACGAATAAAATTTGTGTACTCATTAATTATTATGTTTTGTGAAAAAATAATACTCGCTCAAACCAAGACTGTGTTTCATAAGTACTATAAAATCACTTAACTTTTTTGATTGTATTAAATTTTGACTGCTTAAACATTGCCGAAATCTAAACAGAGTTATTAAAAAGCAGGACATTCCTTAATTACAAGTAATCCTTTACAATGTTCAGTAACAAGAATTCCATACATATACAGACTCAAACAAGTTTAATTGTCAAATTCCTCACAAAAATATTATTAATTTTATTTACTTTTGTATAAGCTTGAATAAAACTGAACATTGCAACTTTTACCGTATTCAACTATTTGTATCGCACGTTTGTTTAATAACAATAAATGATTTGTGGCTGTTAATAAGAAACTATTGAAGCAGTTAAAGGTAGTCTAAATTGCAAGTCAATATCGACAACATAATATAGTCACGTGCATTGAACTTGTAATGATGAAAAATCACGATAAAAAGTTGTTGGAGGAAATATTTTTTATAGATCATTTTCTTAAAACCTGTATTTATGAGCCAATTTAACCGGAAAGTAAATGCCTCCAAAGATTACGAACAAATTTGTTTCTCTTAGTCGTCAAAGAAATATTATTTTGCTACCAACATTGACCTTTAAATATTTCTATATACATATATAAAATCAAAATGATCAAATATGTCTGTATTATACTGTTTAACAAGTTTGCATACATATGTACGGATAATGCCTGAATTTCATCAAAAATTTAAAACGTTTCCATTTTATTTGGTTTTTAAATGCAGTAAATTGCATGTTGTATTATTTTGTTTCATGTTTTACTCTTAATGGTAAAAATCTGGTTGTTTGCTTTCGGACACTTATAATGTTGCAGCATGGTTATAAAAGCAGTTGTCAACTCAAAACGGAGTCTTAAATATAAAACATAATTCAAACGTGCTGTTGCACTTAGATAAAAGCGGTGATGTGAATACTATTATAAAATTTATATAATATTTTTGTTCGTATATAATACGGTTCCAACTATAACCATTTTCTGCTAAATCAATTTGAAAGGTGACGTAAATTCAAATAATAATGGAATAATTTTTAAAGAATCTGGTTCGTAATCGAAATAAGTACAGTACAAATTTTAAACGGAAAGTGAATATTTGGAAATGTGCATTAAAGTTTTTATAAAAGCTTATCATGCAACTATATTTAATTAATTCAACATGTTTAATTTTCTTTCTGTAATTTCTATTCAGGTTACCTAAACGTTAAATTCAATAATTCTAACAAGTTTTACGAGATGTGTTCATACTACTCGATTTTAATTTCAATTGCTATACTTAATATAGTACGCGCTGGGCCAGTTTTTAGCCCAGAAGTTTCCATGAAAACCGAAAATTTAAATAACCATTTAACTTTACAACAGAAGTCACAACAGATGCAGCATCAAAAATCGAATATCAATCAGGATCCTCAGCTAAATTCATTAAATGTTTATGCCTCCAACTTTGATATTATATCAAATAATCAAAATGATCAATTTAAACCATCGTATAAACTACCAGAGACGGAGACAAATTTTACACCCATTCATAATAGTAATAGTATAACAACAGAGTTTACCTCTACACTCAGTTCACCAACTCCTGTTTTAATGCAATATTTGCCTCAGACAATAAATGAAGGTGGTGTCCAATATTTACAGTTAATTCCTACTCGGCCTTTAATGGTGCCTATAGCTTCGTATTTACCTGGAAATACTGGAGGACGACCTATAACATACCACCAACATTTAGCTCCCAGCAATAGTATTGATTACACAGCTCGTCCGCTAATATCAGGATTACCAGTAAATTTGCCTCCACCTGCTCCGACAACTTTGGTAGATTTACAGTCTCCCACTTTACCAAGTTATGGTATTCAGTCATATGCAGGAAGTATAACTTCTTACAAACAAAGTCATCGCATTAATAGGGAAACTAAGGATAAACATTTATTAGGACCAATAAGTTTAAATCTAAATGAGTACTTGCCAGGTGCAAATAGTCAACAACATTCACATTTAAACACTCGTGGCAGACCGTAAAATATCGAATATTCTTCGAATTAAATTCTGAAAAATTTTTATGAGACCAAATTTTTGCATATTGTAGAATTATATTATTTAAATGATTGAGATTTCACCATGAATTTATATTTAAAATATATAAATTTATATATTAACGCTATTAACGATTTAGAATAGAATTAAAATAAGTTTTATATTTTTTATTTTAGTTTGTTGCAAAATTATAATTACGAATGGATGTATTAAATCTAATGTATAACTAATACACATACATAATTGGTCATTACAACCCTTCAGCTCACTAACTACTAGATTAATTTTATACGTGAGTGGGAAAAAGTTTATTCGAAAATAATGCTTTTGAGAAAAACCACTTTTAATATTCAGGAGGATTTCAGAAAAAATTAAGGAAGTGCACTTGGACACTTAGGTCGACATGGTTTTATCAATTATTTTTTAAAAATATTGTTAGAGAAAAGAAAAATTTCACGTACATATATAATTTTGTTAGTAAAATATGATAGCATACATAACTCAAATTGACTTAAGTCGACTTAGGCTGCTATTGCTTGAAGAAATACTTTTTACTCCGCACAAAATATATTTACTTAGTAGAGCGATTCATTTGGTACGTAAAGTACGAAACGGTTTCACATAATTACTCTTTGTTTAAAGGAAGCTATATTTTATATATGGTATTTAATTACATATGGAATATTATATTATACATTTTATTATTATATTTTACATTAATTTGTTATTATTATTTTATATATTAAATGTAATAAAATCATACTAATTGTTTGTTATTTACATTATTTTCATCTACTACTTTATTTTTCCTACTTTAAAAAAATCAGTTTTAGAAAAATATTAAGATAACTAAATTAAATAACTAGAACATAAAATTTTTTCGTCTCAATGTTGAACCAAACAAATATACAATTTTTATTAAATTAAATTACTAGTGTTTATACTCTTCATGCACTAGGCTTTGGAACTCAAACAGGTAAGATGCAACCAAATGTGGATGGTAAAATTTACTCAACAGAGTATATAAAACAAACGCACGTTTTTGAAAACCAACACTTTGATCTTTAATATTGGACTGTAAAGTTGTAAAAAATTTCGATTTTCGTTTAAAGACGAAAGAAATAATAAATAATTTACAATTAATAATTTTTTACTGTTTATGTTTTTTATAAGTACAGAATTCAAATCAAAGAGCTCTATATCAAAAATTGTTTAAAATGGTAAGTATTAAAGATTACTTTTGTCATCAGTTCATACGTATCATACAAGTTTGTTTTTAATGTTCCATTGATTTTTGTACATTCATTATATGCCAGTAGTAAGTCAACAATCTTAAGATGAACAAAAGTGAATGTTGTTAGATTAGTTTTTAGACAACAGAAAATGTACTAGTTGAAATCAAGAAAAAATAATATCTACCACATTTAAGTGCATCAAAATTTTTACAATATTATAAATGTGTATATATATACATATCGCACACCCAGCACAAAAGTGACTTAACTCAAAATTATAATTTTTCAGAAATCGATTAAAAACTATTTATTTTTGATTTAATTAAACATAGTTAAACACAAAATCTTTGGACCATTTTTGGTAACAGTTAACAACAACAACATACACTGATATTTTTTTTTATAAATAAGCAAGTGTATTCTACATAGTTTAAGCATATAAGTTCGAAAAATGAAAATTTTGAGTTGAATCACTTTTGTACTGGGTGTGCGATAAGCAAATCAAAATAAAGTGGAATGAGAGTGATAAAAGTTTATCAATGTGTTAAGTTATTAATACCAAATACTATCGTCAATGGCAGTCGCCGTAGTCTAATAGGTATTGTGTTGGCTTATTAGACGTAAAGCCCGGGTTCGTATCACAGGTCAGGAATCAAAACGAAATATGGGAATCAAAACGAAAGGGAAAATATTTCTTCGGAGATTTCCTCTCGGCAAATTTCTGGCAAAAACTCTGAGAGTAAATAAACCTACCATGAAAAAGTTTCTCAAAAATCTGTCGTTCGGAGTCGACGTTAAACTGTAGGTCCCGCCACTTATGTATAAAATTAACGCACACAACATGAGTGGTATAAGAAGCTAAGCCGTAATTGGTTGTTATGGTCAATTATGTATGTATATGTTGTCATTGAACATCTCAATTTCAAAAATTTACATTCTTTATTTCCGTTATTTACCGTAATCTAATATTACATATTTGCGATTTACATTTTATTATATATATATATTATAAATATATTATATTTAATTATATACATATAACATATTTATAATGTTTTATATTCTCATACACATAAAAAATCGGCAAATTTGATTGCAAAAATAAATGAAACAAAAATTAATTATTATCATGCGTTTACGTAAATTTAAAAATATTTTTACCAATTACAATAAATTAATGTATATTTTTTTATTTTTTCAAATGACTATAGTATCGACATTTTCTGATATTTATAAGTTTTCTAATAATGAATAATTTATGGTTTACGCAACTTACGTATTCTATGCATATCAGTAATGTAAAAGTGACGTATAAACCAAAAGATACTATAGATACCTTCATGCTAAACTCAGAAGTTAGCAACTCCGTTTTGAACTACATACATCAATATCCAAGCATGTCGACAGAGAAAAGTAATTTTTATTATCCAGTGAAAAATATAAAAGAAGACATCAACAAAGTAGAATTTAAAAGTGATTTGCGGAGTGTAAACAAAAACTATCAAAGTTTAACGGAAACAAAGAAAATTGATCAGCAAAAACAGTTGCACCAATTTAACAAAGATCATTTATTTATTGTCAAACAGCCGGAAATAATTGAACGTTATTCGGGCTTCAGTTACAATATGTATCAGGAGATGGCGCCACTAGGAGATACTCTTCTAAAGTAAGTTTAACTTATTTTAAACCACTATTTTAAAGGCTTATAAAAAGCAAAAAATATTGTTAAATCAAATTCGAATGGTTTATATCACTACTAATGTAAGCTTTTTATTAACTTTGTAAAGCTTAAAAATCAACTTTTTCTTATAAAACTTTTTGTATTATCTTGTATTGTATTGTTAAATAACTGTTTTTTGCGATACGTCTATTTTTAAACAATTATATCAAATTTACGTCGAAAAAAAAACTATCGAAAATTATTTCTTTGAGTGTAAAAAATATATTTAAGCGTGAACATTGTTAAATTTATAAATTGTGTCTTTAGTTTATGTATTTCTTTACTTTTTAAGCTCTGATGATCACTATAAAGCACAGAACTTAACGTATGTCACACCATCGCCATCGCGAGCCAAAGAGCGCATAGACTTACACCATCATCAACTAAACGGTTATATATCAGCAATTGTGTCACATGCAACAAGCAGCGAAGCATCACCAATTACCGCGGTATCAATAAAATCGACAAAAAGAATTCATAATAACTTTCAATTTTTACCGACAGTCAACAATAATCAAGATACAAGACATACGGCTCAGTCAGTTTCCAATCAATATATTTATGCACCTATGCGTTCTTCCAATGAGAAAGAATTGTCATCAACCAGCATCACTTTGCCTTACCCTCCTTCATTTATTTCAATAACAACAACCGAGAAGCCTACACTAAAAACTATTATGAATGGAATAGAACATGATAAAACACCAGATTTATTTTTTCATCGCCAATATAAGTCATTGTGGGATTCATATATTCCCAGTTGGAAAATTACAAAAATGCTTCAACAATTGCACAATAATAAAAAGTTTGATAGTATTAATTATAATTTACATACATTGGCTTTAATCAAACCTTTTTAAAATTATAAAGAAAATAAAGTACTTTACATTTATGAAAATGGAGAATGTTTTTTTAAATTTCAATTTAAAATTTGTTTTAAGCCATACGCATCTGTCGTATTACAATAAAGTCTCCTAGAATATTAAAATAAAATACAATTGCATTCGCTTTTAAACCTATTAATGCATTGAAATTACATTTTTATAAATGAAAATTAAAAAAGGGGATCAACTCTTTTTTCTGCTTTTATAATTATTGTAGTTGATAACAATTTAGTATTGCACACTTTGGAAAGTGAAAATGTTAAATGTCTCAAAAATTTATTCAAGTAGGAAGTATACTGAGAAACGAAAATTTGATGGTACATTGTGGATGGCTTTACGCAGATGATGCTACAACTAATGAAATTTTAGTTTGTGGTTTTGCCAGCTATTAAATTAGTTTCCGTAAATCTTAAAGTACTCATAGCATTTGTAGTCTGTGCGATTTATTCAGGAATAAAATATACTTCGTCGTATGTTTTAGAACTATACATACATATTTTAATGAGTGATAGTTATATCGGAAACATAAAAATAATGTCTATAGTTGTTTAAAACTGTATTTAAATTTGAATTTGTAAATTGCAACTATTATGTATTGTACTCTAAAAAGAACATGTTAAATACAAATAATTTAAATAGTTTTATAACATAGCTGAGGTCATAAAAATTTAGATTTGTTTTTGAATAAGACGTAAGTATTTATAAACTATAACTAAAGAAATGCATTTTGTATATAATTATCATCTTCATTCTTCTTTTGGAAAGTGTTTTTAAGACCTTGTACATTTATTATAAATTTTTATAAACAAACTTTCCTATTGTCGATTATCCATCTAATAAAGTAGATTAACGTTGATCGGCTCGCTACTTTATGTTGAAATTGGTCACATACATATATATTTATGTATCTCTATTGTCATTATAAAACACATACAAAGAGTTCATTGATCTGTTTTGTATTGATTAAATGCGATAATTTGCATTTCAATACAGCTAAATTTGTTTCATTTTGCTTCATGGATTTACAGCATATCAAATTGATTTAGTAATTCCAGCATTACCTAGAAAATACATTTTAGCATTAAATTATCTTTGTTTATTTAATAATTATTTATAAGATTTCCTAATAAGTTATTATTTAAAAAAATTTTTGTTTGTTAAACGTTTATAAAAAAAGAACGTAGAGATACTTGCAGGTCAGGTAATTTAAACAAACGAAACAAAAATAATACTATTACATAATTTTCACTTATATAGATGTGCAGTAGTTAAATCAATATAGCCTTGTTTTAACACAAAGTTGCTTCATTGCTTTGGATCTACTTTCATAGTCTTTGTCTTTTATCCAAAAATACATTTTTATTGAGATGACCAGCAATTGTTCATATGTACATAAATTAATTTGTGAATACTCTATAATGAATTATTGAATGAAGAGATTTTATACAATTAAAATTAAAAAACACATTTTGAAAAGGTTTTGCCATTGTTATGAAAATTGATGATATACTAAATTTTATAGATTTGAACTTGAACTTTATTGTTTAAGTTTTAAAAGGTTTACTTTAAAGAATTTCCAAAATCGGAAAATTTAACAAATCTTGAATGAAGAAAAAACAAAAAGTTGTCATTTTGATTTTTGTATTATTTTTATTTTAACCGTATACAAAGAGACGAGAGTATTTTTCATCTCTCTGTTGTTTGAGACCAAATTTCTGGTTTGAAAAAAAAAAAAACTGCTGTTTCGCACATGTTAAACAAAACCACAGTAACTTGACAGAGGAGGTGGTATATAAAGCTAATGCAACCAACGCGCCAGTTACAGTAAAAGACGTATATTTATTTACAACATTGACGGAAAACGTTGAAGTGGAATAACTAATTTCTTATTTTTATTAAATAATGAAGTGCAAAAATTAGTAATTCAATTAATTCAAATAGTTATTTACAATAAACTGTTTCTATTGAAGATTTTATCAATTTCTAATTAAATTAATATTAAATAATAATGAAGATCTCTTCAGTAGTGGTAAGAAAAAAGGCAAATCTATGTGAAAGTAAATTATTTACATAACAGTTTAGTTACATATGTTCATTTAGTATTATGCATGAATTTTCAACAAAACAAAAATCTTAAGTAAATTATTTACCTAATAGTAGTTTCACTTGTTGAACAACATCTTTATATTATAGTGCAAGTTGCAACAAAAAATATCTTCAAGACGTGTTTATTTGTGTGCCGGAAGTTTCTTTCAGAGTGTTTTTCAACTGGTTTGTAACAAGGCGGTTTAATTAGTTGTAAACAATAAGAAAGAAAATATAAAGCAATTGTTTGTCAAACTATAAGATCACTGAACTAAAAATATTTTACCGGCATTTTGGTCAAAAAAATCATTGCCTTTAAAACATTATGTATTTCCTTAAAAGTTTTAAGTTTAAAATAATTTTATTTGAATAATTTTTTTTCTGTTAGCACAAAAAACTTCAAAAGAAATTATATGTTCTTTTGGCATAAAAATAAATTTAATTCCAATAAAAAAATTAAAACACATCTCCTAAAGCAACTTTTAAATTATAAGCATATTCGCAACTGTATACAGATACAAGTTGGACTCATTTAATTTATTTCCAATAAAATTGAAACAATAATTGTGCGCAAGTCCTTAAGGATGTTTTCAGATTTTCATTCGATTGGACTAAGTTAATGAATTATCGAAAGAATTTCCATTACATTGCCAAGCATTGCATTGTTACCCATAAGTATTGTCGAATTAAAAACACCGTTGAAATATACAGTAAACTCTCCGACATGTGAAGTAATTTGTTCCGATTTCCGATTTGTTTCAAGTAAACTAAGGTAAAACAAAAAGGTAATGAGCTTTATACAAGGATACCACGAAATTATAAACTTAATCATTCACACTGTAAATGACATAATAGTTGTGAATATAAATTAAAAATTCATTGAAAATTTTAATTGACATTTTAGAGTTTTTTAGTTTTGTTCACATTTTAGAATAATCAGTTTAACAAAAAAGTCTTCATGTTTCTGTAGTGTTCACGCTCCTGAACATTCATGTTTTCGCGAGTTTACCGTATTTAATTTTTAAAATATGCTTTATTTATTTTAAATACCTTTTTTTTTGATTTCATAATTTAGTAAACATTTTAACAAACTGCCTTTGGGAATTCAATTTTATCTGACATTATTTCATATGCGTATTCCTACAGAATTTTAAATTTTATTCGCATATTTGACTCATTTTTATGAGTGAACTATTAGAAACCAAATATTTATATATATATATATATATATATAT
Organism: Sarcophaga peregrina; assembly: GCA_014635995.1. Lineage (NCBI taxonomy): Eukaryota > Metazoa > Arthropoda > Insecta > Diptera > Sarcophagidae > Sarcophaga > Sarcophaga peregrina. The sequence continues at coordinate 107,210,830 of CM025790.1, forward strand.
ATTAAAAGAAAATGTTGTAAAAGAAATTGTAAATATATTCTTCATATAATTGAATTACATATTGTTATATCATCTTATAATTTAAAAGTGAATGTTGACACAGCTACATTTTTAGGCATGTTTGAACGTGTTATAATCCATGCGAATTTTTCATCGTAGATAAAACGAGGTAGTAGTATATTAATATTTTATACTAAAGGCCGACTAAAACCGTTTTTAATGGCTTTATGTCTTCATGTATTAATATTTGAAATAAAAAGTCGTTAATATGAATAATAAATGTTCCCTGCAATTTTTAATATTTGGCTATTAAGCCGTACAAAATCAGTTTGTTTAAAAACCTTTGTTGTTAATGGGAACATCTCCACTTTTTACTCCCAAAAGACAACAAACTATATAGTTTGAGTTACCAATTTGTGTGTTTTTTTTTTGCATAGCAAAAATTTATTACTGCTTGTATTCAGATTGCAATGATAAAAGATTTAATTCACATTAAAAGATATATAGTTTTTATTTATGCTTATATAAAACACATAAGCGATTGAGCAATATTTTGTAACAAGTTTTTATAGATTTAAATGTTTAAATTCGAATACTTAAAGCGCTTTAAAAGTTTCTTAATATCTGTTTATTGTTTTTAATTTTTAAAAGATTAACGGGATTAAAGCCAAATCGAAACAAAGGCTAATTTTTATTTCAACTCTATCATGGTCAATTCTATCTATGCGGTTTTAGTTATAATTGTTTCAATAAGAACTCTGCACGTTCAACCCGTAAAGGAGATATTTCTTCGATGACATCCTATCAGTAGCCTTCTGACAAAAACTATAGGAGTAAACAAAATAATCATGAAAAGTTTCTCAAATTTGTAGATCGGAATCGACTTTAAACGGAAGGTTACGCCGCTCATGGATAAAATTAATAAACACAACACGTAATCCAAGCTAAAGGGTTGTAATAATAATTAAGTCATTTATTAACTACACGTTATATAACATGATTGTCTTATAATATAGACATGTACATATTGTAAATTGCTTTAAATAATCATAAAAGTATATGTTTTAGTGTTTAAACGAATATTACATTGAATATTTTATTTACGTATGTATGTATTTGCAGTTATCATTTCAGAGTTATTTTATTATATTTCTCATAACGGCGACATCCACACATATTTTCAATTCAACTTCTACAGAATCGAAAACTTTAAAGGCGATAGAAAAATATTCATATCCAAAAAAAGTAAACTTGATTAAAAAAAATTCTTTGAAAACTTCTTTGAAGAAAATAGCAAACATCACCGAAAAATTTAAAGATCTGCCCGCTGATGACTTAGAATTTATTAAAGAATTGGACAAACAATTTAAACTGCATGGTGGTAAGGTAAAAATTAAAGTTGAAAATAATAACATAACTGAGACTAAAAATAGCAAAAGAACAATAGATGGAGAATTGGGGTAAGCATAAAAATAATTTCAAAAACAATAATACGTTAGAAATTTAACATATATGCATTTATGTGGCATTATTTCAGGTACGGTTATACGCATAATGGTTATCAGTACGATCCACCAAAGTTTATGTTTTATCCGTATTCTCAACAAAATATAGCCAGTAAACCTAATCATTTCCTTAGTGGAGATGGAAAAACTGAAGTAACGATAGAACCGTCTTATTCTTACGAACTGAAAGCACAATCATATATTACGCAAAATGAACCTCAAATAGATGTCCCCAAAGCGGAAAATCAACACCCAGAACAACACCAACACTACGAAGAACCAGTTATAGTACTACGGATCCCTGGTCCAGCTAAGTATGCTACGCATTTGCAAATGCTTCTTCAACAATATTTGGAAATTAGAGCTGCTCAATATTTGCGTATCTTAGAGGAGGCAGAGCAAAGGAACAACCAATTGCAACAAATTGATCATGGTCAGACGAATACAGCAGAAATTGGAATTCCTATCGAACATATTCAACAACAAATAGGTGTACCAGAAAAAGTCGATTATAATCAGCAAGTTCAATATGATCACCAAATTGCGATTACTCCTCAACCGATCCAATATCCGGATATAGACAATGTCTATCATAATTATAAGCATATACATTCTGTTAATCAGGAACAATTCCCACAACAACCACAAGGCGAACAATCTCATTATTCATTGCCACAAAGCGATCTAGACCAGCATCGATCACAATACGAGAAAGAACAACAATATGAGCATCAATCACAGCAATATCACCCACAAGGTCAAGAACAGCTGCAATATCAACAAGAAGAACAACCTCAATTGTATTACACGGATCAGCAGCAATATGCTCAACCTGAAGCTCCGCCAGCTAATACGTACCAAAATGTTTATTTATTATCTATGACATCACAAAGCAATTCCGACTATAATGGTGTTCAAGGCTTACCAGAAAAACAACAACCAATTTATGTGCAAGATCAATCAGATCAAAAAGACCACACGCAATCGTTACCCATAACCGAAAATAATCCTCGCCCATCGCATACAAAAGTAGTGTTTACTGCAAATAATGAACATATTAATCAAGAATACCAAATGTATCGTTTACCTTCAATTAAACCTAATGAGAGACATCCTCCAACTTCAGTACCCGATCATCATCAAGATTTTCGACAAGAGTATCAACATTTACAAACTAACGAAGAGCAACATTACAATATTCCAGAGCCAAATACCCAAGAAGTTGTAACTATTACTCAAAGACCATTTAATTATCACGCCCATAGCGTCAAAGCACGGGCTAAAGGTAGAACAGCACATAAAAGGCGTGCTGTTACAACTGAGGAAGCTGATCATGGCTTGCAAAAAATTCGAGAATACGTCCGTGAAAAACTCGGAGCTGAGACCGGAAGTGCCGTAGAATTTAAAACCACTCAACTTTTAGATGGTTAATTGTCTTTTATATTATTAAAAAAAAAAAAAAATTAGGGACTATATTGGTCTCAATTGAAACATGGTACTGATATTTTAATAAATCATATTTTATAAACAATTATTTTAATTATAAATAAGAAACCTTGATATCGATATGTTTTTTTTACCTATTTTCTATAACCACTGTAGATTAATATTTTGTTGTTAATAATTGCAAAGTATAATCAATTTAGTTCATTATATATTGTATGGGTATATAAACGTGCAATACTTATTAAATACTCAAAAATTTCTGGGACATAAAAACCAAGACGTATTTCTGTTCAGATATAAGTAAATATTTCGATGGTCTTTCATCAATAATATATTTCATTACATGTATTTTAACTTTTTCATTTTATAATTCTTTTCATAAGCGTTAAAATAAAGTGTAGTATATTTGCAAAGAAATTTTTTGTGTTGAATAATTCATAATGCACAAAACAAGAAAGTTAAGTAACCATTTAGCATGAAGTCAAGAAGAAGTTGACTTTTGTTTTACAGATTTTGAACCAATTGTAACAGATATTACAAATTAAGAAAATAAATAAAACATTTACACACCATTAATTTAGGACTGATTTACTATCATGACAATTACATTTAATTATTTATAATAATTTAGTGTAAATTCAACAAACAAGTTGAATAAAACCAAAATCATACTCCATTTATAGCGCCTTAATAACGACAATATATTTTAAATTTTAAAAATATTTTTTAGATTTCATTTATAACAATAATAAATATAATATAAATTTGAATTTTGTTATACTTTATAAAAATGTACCTTCTTGCTTAATAATTTTACTGAATGTGAATTCGTTTTAGAGGATTAACATGCAATTTTCTAAAGCAATGTTTTTGGTATTGTGCAAAAGTTGTTAAAAAATTTTAGTTCAAATTATAATTAGTTTATTACTTTTCCTCAAAGCTTAAGTAATATATATATTAGTATGAATCTAAGCTTCGAAATTATTCCACCTATATATATTAGCTTATATAATTAATTCAAAACCACAAGTTCATTAAACAATTTGTATTAGTATTATTTTTCTTAGCAACATAAAAACTTTTATTTGGAAAAAGGAAATGTATAGAAATTATATTTTTGTGTATTATAAACCAATTTCCAATGCAAAAAAGGTAAAAAATGTATTGTCGAGTAAATTTGACTTTATGATACTCTACACTTCTCACACCATTTGTAATAATTGTTTTATGTTTTTGATTCTAGGAGACAAGTGCATTATATACTGTTATATTCTCTGAATTGGAAATATGCTATTCAAAATTTTATTCGTTGATTAATTGTTACAGAGAGGCACTTTAAAATGTAGCATAGATATTTTAAGCAAAAAACAATTATTAATCTTATTAATTATTAATAAGAAGGGAATTTTCGAAAGTGCATAGAACCATTTAATAATTTCAACTTGTACTATGTTACTAACATCAGCGTAATTAAATATACTCTTCCACAAGTTATTGAATTGTTCAAAACGAAACTGAAAACTGTTCCAAATTGATTTGTTACAGCACATTTTACTGTCTGGTTAAAAAATAATTTTTGATGTACTTGATTAAATGTTTAATCTGATTAGTGTTTAATGCTTTTTCATTAGTTTCTTACAGCACTCTGCTTTCAACATGTAATGCAAGTTCAGAATTAGACCGCGCATAGTCATTATTGCATGTATTAGAAGAAACAAAAAGGTTTTGTATACAGTTTTAAATATAACTACTTAGAAAATTCAAACTTCAATATTTCGATTCCTGTAATCCACTGCTATTTTATGAAAAGTCCTTATTGTTGTCATCAAGCGTCTTTTTCGGCATTTCCTACGAACGCTAAAAGTGTGTGCTTGAACATTACTGATATTTATTTATTGCACGCACATACGAAAACACTATGCTCAATGCCAAATTTCTGTTGGTAGTGAAATATAACCATATACGTATATCTGTTTGTTTATTTTTTTGTTCACTACGATAAAATTATAAATTTTTAAAAGTTATATGTAAACAGAAATAATAAGGCGTTTCCTATATGGAATTAAATACGCTCAAAACAACAATCTGGGGTTACTGCATGTCCGCATGAAAATGATCACACATACCACTTCTTACATCGAACATTTTGGGACCAACTATAATTGTATAAAACATTTACTGCCAAATTTTTTTAGGTGTTTGCAAAGAAACGGAAAGGTAAAGAAAGTTATAGGTTATTTAAACAAACTATTAAAGACGGTAAAATTTTACAAAAAATAAACGGCATCTTAAATAATTTCAATAGCAAATCTATGGAAGCATAGTAGCTTGAATATTAAAATTTTAAGTTTATTAGAAAATACTTCTGTCTTAAAATTTACTTATAATAAAATTACTTCTGTAAACTGTGAAGTTTTGATTAATTGGTAAGAATAGCAAGTTTTTGCTAGCATAATTTATTTCTGTTTTAAGAATTAGTAATATAAATTAACGATCTTTATTGATATAACTTTTTAAAACTTTGAATGATGCTTAATTATATTCTTAGATGCTCTTAAATAATAGCTTCCTATTTATATTGAGAATATCATCGGAAGCATTGATCTACTAAATAAAATGTAATTTGTCTTATTGAACTGTGGAAATGTATAAGGTATAACAACTGTGTATGTATTTATATTAATTAAATTTCGATTAAAAACTCTTACACAATATGCCTGACATGTGTTATTAACCCGAAGATGTTGTCAATTTAATATGTAAATATATCTACACGTATAGAAGTTATTGAAATAATAACGGAAGCGACAAAAATGTAATTGTGAATATCTAAATGATGACATTCGAAGGAAAGTAAAACCTTGGAAATATTTGATTAAAACAATTTTAAAAAACTAGGTAGAGGTTTTATAAGTGTGTATTATAATATTATGGGAATATACATTTTATTATTCAAGAGTTAGTAACACAAAGGTTTGAAAAAAGTTTGTAATAATTTTAATAACAATGTGAAAAATATGTACAAATTTAATTGATTTTACATCATACATATAATATGTTGAACAGAAGAAAGAGATAATGCAAAGAAACCAAAAATAAATAAAATAGAAATTTTAATTGTGAATGGTTTTCTTTAAAGCAGTTTTTTTTTTTTAATTGTAGTAATACAACATTTTTTATTTTAAACAATGCGGCTGAAGGAAAGATAGAAAGCAATTGGAACAAAAATTTCCTCGTGGGTGAGTACATCTAACTGAAGGCTAAAATTAGTGGAAATTTATTTATGCTAAATAAATTTAAATTTTCTTTTAGTAGAACTTAATTTAATATAATAAACTGTGTAAAAAGAAGTTTCATAGGTTTTCAGATCAATATTATATTTATTTAAAATAAAATAGTGAATAATAATCGTACTTTATTTTTAAATTTATATAAATATTATTATATATTGTATACACAATTTTTGATTTTAATATTTAAACTTTTTAACTCAAGCGTTGTAAATCGTATATTATGGTGTTGTCGTTAATTTAATTAAGAATAAATAAACGAAATTTTATTCTATTTACATTTATTTACTATGTATAAATGTTTATGTAAATATAAATATAAATTTTTTTAATTGTATTTTACATAAAACTCTTATTTTAAAAATAACTTAATATTATTTGTCAGCTATGAGATTAAAGTTTGACATATATTTTTCAAATTGCTAATGTAAATTAAATAAATTAAAGATTATTCGTTGTATTTTTAATGAAATATATAATATTGTTCATTACATATAGTTAGTCTCCTGTTTATTTTCTCTTTATGGCACTACTAAATTTACAATGTATAAAATATTTTAAATACCAACAGGATTTCGTTTGTGATTTTTTTTTTTTTATCAATTTTCGCATTGAATTAATCATAAATGGAAACAAATATGGCTTCCTCGATTAATTTAGAGTTTAACTAAAAACAAAGTAAAATAAAGTTTTTAAAAAGAGATAACTTTTAAGTCTCTTTTAAGCTAGTACATCATCAATAAAAACTATTTTATTATTTATACCACATTTTTGTATGTTATATAAATAATTTTACAAAATAAACTCTTGTTAAAATTAAAAATTTACTTCAAATTATTGATATAATTGAAATCCATCCAAGAAAAGTTGATTTTCATGCCAAAAAAATTGTTTAACAAACCACCAAAGTTCAACGTCACTGCCATTATTATACCAGATGGTTTAGATACAATTGTACATTTGTAAATAGTAATTAAATAACAATTATTTATAAAATGATCATCTAAACAAAGTGTCACAATTTTTTAATACTTTAATAAAAATAAAATAAATTAGAGAAGATATGTATTGTTTTTATTTAAAAAAATATGAAGTAATATTCGCAAATACCTGTTATCAATAAACTGTTTCAGAGCCAAGTTTTTCACTGTTTTTTGCTAATATGAATTTGAAATGCATGCATTTATATGCACTAATTTTCCTGCGTTTTAACCATTATACAAATCCATTATGCGCTACTGTTGTATAAAGTGTTCAAAACGTTGACTGCATGTTTTCATGCAAGTTTTTTTAATAGGGAAAAAACTGTATGCTACGTATACTGGAAAATACCATTCAAAAAGAAATGCACATTATAAAAGCTTTGGATTGAACATATTAAGAAAGCAATTGATGTTTAGTAACCAAAGTGAAATGTACGCGCTGCAGACGAAATCTTTATACATAACCTTGTTCATTGTAAGTAATGTTGAAAATGCGGGAATTTAAACGTTATGTGCCAACATATTAATATCCTGATATAAAAAATAAAAAAAAGCCTTGAATAAATGAAAATTTTTCCAAAACAGTGAAATTATTCGAAAAATTAATAACGAAAATATATGTGGAATTGAAAAGGCTTAATTGGCTTAGCTCGTTTATAGCCTGTACATGTGCAAAATTCGCAGGATAATAAATAGTTTAAGAGATCTTTATATACGTACTTAAATAAACGTAATGTGTTATTGAACTTTGAATCAAAACAATGTTATTAAATTTCTGTGGATGGTGTATGTGTGTGTATAATTGTGTGCGTTAAATTTTAACCAAGCGTGATAAATATAAATCAAAACTAAGGAAAGCGAAAGCTTTTTGTTTCCCCAACAAGTATAAACAAAAAATAAATAAATAAAATAGATTGAAGTCAATAACACGAAAATTAAAATCAAACAATCACTTGTATAATTTCTATTACATAAACAATTTTGGGCGAGTAGTTTAATAATTTCTAATATTAAATTAAAATATAGAAACAAAAGAATAAAAATTAAAAAATTGTCTTTACGTCATCTATAAATTTACATAATAATTTTTAAATATATTAATTTTAATTGTTAAATAAATTATTGACAAGCTTTGAATTGTTAAAGCTAATATATACATGAAAATTAAATTTGTTCAGAAAATCTTTAAAGTATAATTTTTAACTTAGGGATTCATTTACTGTAATGAATTTTTTTTTAGATATATCTGCGGTTTGATTAATATAAAATTAAAAATTTAAATTAATTTTACATAATTTTATAACAAAAATAATAATAATAAAGAGCTTAGGTATTTTATGGATTTATTAGCATTGAAACTTAATAATATATCCTATTTACACAATAAAATGGGTAGCAGATTTGAATGGAAAGATCTTTATCTATTTTAAATATGATTCAATTTCTTTTTTTACTAAAGTTGTAACAATTTCATAAATATAATAAACCTAATAATAAATAAATTATATAAATCCAGACACCTGATGAGGATAGCTTTGTTTGGTCTTGAAGTAAATAACTCATTTTTGTTTAAGTCGTGGCAAGCAGATTAATAATTATTAAATTTAATAAACTCTACTGGTAACATCTTTAAAAAAAATAATAGCTCGTAAAGTTTTTTTTTAACATTTATTTTCTATTTTGAAGGACTATCCTCAAAAAAAAATAATTTATGTGAAATGTAGGCATTTTGTATTTATATAAAAATTACTCAAAGAACAGTCACATATTTCTCCAAAATATTTATATGCACGGTAAAAAAGTTTTTATCACCAATATGTCCAACAAAAAATAAATAACATTCAAAAGTTATCTTTAACACTGTTTATAACTATGAATTTTTAATTTCATATTCGATATGTAAATCTTTGCTGGCGCTTCTTAGAATAATTTAATCTTTTTTCTAGGTAACATCTTTCTGGTTTTGCGATGCAGTGGGCAATACTCGAGCCAGACGTCGGTTTGGACCAGGTAGTACCAATGCACCATTAGATGAAACTACTGAAAAAATAGCAGCGGATCCAATGATAAGTGCTGTATCCAATACAGAATCCAATAAATACCGTCGAGGTGGCGCCTATTCTACTGATTCCGGAGGTATTTATCAATAGAATATTGTCGCAAAGTGTCCATCAGAAAGAATTTTTCTTTTTTAGATTTTATTTATAATACGGCCGATATTAACTTAATACAGCCGGAGCATAAACCTCTACATACTAAAATCACAGCTAAATATACGAGCAGCATTACTATTCCCCATGATTCTATGGAAGATACCGAAACAGCTGAAGAATATGTAGCAAAAGCAATGGGTATGTATGGTTCTCGATTGCGTGAACCTATACGCGTACCTTATATACCAGAACCCACACAAGCTGAACTAACGCAACAACAAACACATCAACACCAACATCATCAACAAAAGCAAAAAGAGCAGGATCATTTCCACAATGATAATCCACAACTTTTAGAACAGCAGCCGCAGCAACAAATTGAACAATCTGAAGAGCTTGAAGGGCAAAAACAAAATAATTACGAATATTATACATATCCTCAACACAAAACCGTTTCACAACAACAATATAATACTGATGAAAAACAATCACAGCAACAGGATTACCATCAATATTCTGCTCGTCCAACATTTGAAAATGATCCCAAACAACAAATAGAAGAGCAGTTACAAGCTCAAATACAGGAGCAAATACACCAAGCTCAACAATTAGTAAAAGATAAAGAGCAAGTAGCCCCGCAAATACAACAAAATGAAGCAGATGACTCTCCAGCACCAGTATATGAAAAAGATCCTGTCACCAGATCGTATAATATTTATGAAGAACACACCGAAAGCTACGATCCAGCACAACAATCAGTCGTCGACCGCAATTATCGAACAAAATTCATTTACAAACCAGTTCCACAGTATCAAGAAAGTGCTAATGAAAATGAAGAGAGAATACGAGTATCCGCTTCTACAGAAATACCAAAAGCTGAAATTATGAAACAAATAGAGCAATCAGTCATTAAATATATGAAGGAATTGGAAGCAGAAGGCAAAATTATAGCGGCTCCTCAAAATCAAGAGCCGAAAACTTATTTTAAAGTTATAACTATTCCCGGAACTGATGAAAAACGTATTGCTTCTACTACAATTAAGCCAACAAAATATATATCTTCCTCTAGTGGAAACTATCCCGAATCGTACAAACACATACCCTCTCATTCTGGAGCAGCACAATCGCAAAAATATCACAAAAACCCTAACCCTAAGTCTAATTATCAGTCAGAAAACGAAAGTACTTATCAGACTTCGACCCATGACGTAGCCGAATTAACACCAAACGTTGAATTTATATACAAAATAAAAACGAAAGCACCTTTACATACGGCTACCGTTAAAACAGTATCAAAACCATATAATTTACCTATAAAGCCATTCGACCAATTCGATCATTCTTCCGCTCTAAAAAATATAGAAGAATTTGATCTTTCTCATGTTGTAACAACACCTGACCCCGAAGACCATCAGAGTGCTTCATCCAACAAACCAAATAAATTGTATTTTAATTCCGAAATTTATCACGACATTAACTCATTGCCATACAAACAAAAGCAACGCGCGGAAGCAGAATTTCGTAAGTTAAAGGCTGCTGCAGACAGTCAAGTAGATTATAAAGGGTACTCTGCTTCTAGTTCACAAAGTGGCTATTATGCGGAACCACCATCGGATCGTGAAACGGAACGCGATCCTTCCACTTCTAACATTTCCGAAGACGGTTACCCTTTAATGAATCCTTATCAACACATATTAAAAAAGGAGGTAGTACCCACCAAATATGATGATTCCAATTCCAGTTACGAACAGCAGCAGCAGCAGCAGCAGCCTCGTACCCATAAGTATAAACCTTTAGAATTCGACAGTTATAATCCAAAATTTAATAATAATCCTGAGGGTTATGGCTATCAGCAGACATATAAAACGCACCTATCAAACCGACATGCCCCTGGTAAAAGAGGTAAACGTGGTGGCTCCGTTCATCCAATAGCGAATAAGAAATCATCACATCGAGCTTCTATAAAGGACTATGAAGCTAATATTGCATTACGTCCACCACCAAAAAATTAACTGAAATGTACATTCGTTTAGTACCCAAAACAAATAAATGTATTTTTTAGTAATATTTATTTATATATAAACGTGTTAACAAGCAAACTTTCGCTGAGATACATATATTGAACTTAGTAAATAATACTTACAAATAAATTTTTCACTACGTGTATAATGTTGATAAATTATATTCACAAAAATTTCTAAATGAATAAAATAAGTTTTATTTCTCGATTATTATTTTAATAAAACAAGGAAAACAATTTGAATTACTCCTTATCACAAAAGTCGACATTGTCTAGTAGGTGGTGCGGCTACGGGTCAAACGCCAATTTAGACATCTAGAACAAAACGAAATATCAGTAGATTTCTTGCAAAAATTCTGATACTAAAATGTAAATGTATATAAAATATAAAATTTTTTTTTTTTTTCAGTATTTATTTGCAATCTATGTATCTTATAATATTAAGCAAATTTGGTAAAATTATAATACTAATAACTTATATTATTGATCTTTATCCAGATCAACATCATAAAAAAACTAATCTGAGATCAAAATAGTTTGCTGGTAGAACAATATTTTATCATTAATACATTTTTCATTGGTTTCTAAAGGGTAAATCAAGAACATGATACCTTTTCAACCTACATACTTCATCACCATCATTTAACAACGAAATTGCTAAAGAAGGAATTTTGAAATCATTATGTAAGGTGTTATTAGTAACAAACCATGGTGCGTTTGCCATCATTCTTAATGTATTAGATTGAAATCTTTGAATAATTTCAATATTTGATTTACTTGTAGTTCCCCACAGTTGAATGGCATAGGTCCATACAGGCTTTAAAATAGTTTTGTAAATAAGGATTTTACTTTCTAAACTCAATTTAGATTTACGACCAAGAAGCCAATACATTTTTTTTAGTTTATTATCAACTTGAGTTCTTTTGCTTTTCACATGATCTTTCCACGTAAGCCTTCTGTCTAAGCACATTCCTAAATAATTTACAGAATTACTTTTTTGAATAATTGACCCATTGAGGGTAATATTTGGACAATCTCCTTTCTTTAACGTAAACGTTACATGAGTAGTTTTTTGCTCATTTACTTTAATATTCCAGGTCATTAACCAAGTTTGTACCTCATTTAATTGATGTTGTATTAAGTTTGAAGCGTCAATTGGTGATATATTTGAAGAAATAAATGCGGTGTCATCTGCATAAGTAGCGACTGTAACTCCATTAGTGCAAGGCATGTCTGACGTAAAAATAGTGTATAGAATTGGTCCTAAGACACTTCCCTGTGGCACACCGGCCTGTATTTCACGTAAAGAAGAGGTCTCGTTGTTAACTTTAACATAAAATGTACGGTTTTTCAAGTAAGAATTTAGAACGAGATAAAATGGTGCCGGAAGCAAATTTTTAAGTTTAAACAACAAACCAGAATGCCAGACTCTATCAAACGCTTGTTGGATGTCCAAAAATATAGCCGAACAATACTTCTTTTTCTCCAAGGCATCAGAAATAACATTAACTATTCTGTGGCACTGCTCTGGCGTTCCATGCCTATGTCGAAAGCCGAACTGATGTTCTGGGATTATATTTCTAGCTTCTAATATTGGAAGTAGTCTTCGCGCAAACAGTTTTTCAAATAGTTTGGAAAAAGTTGTTAACAAACTTATTGGCCAGTATGAATCAATTCTGTTCTCTGGTTTGTTTGGTTTGGCAATCATTATAATTTCCGCACATTTCCATTGAGTAGGAAAGTGCTGTAATCTTAATACAGAGTTGAAGATAAAAGTTAAAAATAATATAGCTTTTTTTGGCAATGACTTCACAACTGATGCGTCTATTTTATCAAATCCAGGAGACTTTAATTTGTTTAGCATTTTTATTTCAGAAAGTACCTCAATTGGTGTAATATGAGAAATTGGAAGATCCATTTGACACGCACTGTCTAGAAATCGTAGAATGTAGTTTTCATTAGAATTGAATGAAAAAGGCTTAAAGGTGTGCTCCAAATGTTCAGCGAAAGCGTTAGCTTTATCTTGATCGGTTCTACACCATACGTCGTTTAAATCCTTGACAGGAACATTTCTTCGCGGAGGTCTTTTTATATATTTAGTTGCTTTCCACAGATTATGCTCATTATTTGTTGCATTTACGTCTAGATTTTGAAGATATTCTCCGATTTCATTGTTCTTGTATTCTGCAATTTTCTTTTTTAAAAGGCTAGTTACAATGTTTAAATTTCTTTTATTGGCAGGGTACCTAGTTTGTTGCCATTTTTTTCGGAGTCGTCTTTTATAGTTTATTAGTTACTGTTGAACTGTATTCAACTTATTATTGTTTTTGCTCACTATTGTGAATTGTTTGAATTTCTTTCTTTATTTTTTCTTTCATATTTTGTAATTATCTTTACATATATTTAAGCCCTCTCATTTATCTTTTCCTATATATGTAATTATTTCCCCTTAACTAAAATTGTAACTCTTTTCTTTATATATTTTATATAATTTTTTGATCTGTTGCTAAGCGGATCAGAAACAGCCAAGAAGGCAATAAATTTTTAATTTTATCAAAAAAAAACCTAACCCTTCTTATCCTTTGGGGGATACATATATTCAAGAGGAATATACCAATCCCAACCCCGTCAACTCATCCTTTGTAGACCTTATGAGTTTAGTTGACTCTTAGAGTCTACAAAATTGGTCCTTCGAAAAGTCCTAGCGTTCTAGGATTGTGATTTGAATCAGTGGCACAAGGTCCACTAGACACAACAGGCGGTTATGCGTCACCAGCATCAACCCCCAGAAGCATAGAGTGGCATAAGGTCCACTAGGCATCACTGGCGATTGAACACTATCGGCATCAATCCCAGCAACCGTAAAGTAGCATAAGGTCCACAGGTTAAACCCAAGTTCATCATCAACCCCCAGAAGCATAGAGTGGCATAAGGTCCACTAGACAGCAAGGGCGATTGTGCGCTGCCAGCATCAATCCCAACAACCATCAAGAACATAAGAACAAGAAGTCAAACAACCAAATAGAAGACAACTGATCACCAACAAATTCATCCCCAGGAAAAAAACGGACAAGAAACCGAATATCACCAAAATCATCCCCAGGAATAAAGAGGCAGGAGGAAAAGCTATCAGAAGAGCGATCAACAACAATTTCATCCCTAGAAAAAAAAAAAGGTTAACATCAAGGGCATGTGAAGAATTCTACATGAAAAGATAAGTACAGTACTACAAGTGCAGAAAATCAAAGGTTACAAGTGCAGAAAATCAAAGGTTACAAGTGTCATTCAAGGGCATTTAAAAGGTAAGAGAGCAAAAGGTATGTACATTACAGTAGTTATTGATTTGACTTAAGGAAAAAAAATCTCTAAGAGAACTGTGTAGGAATTTAAAGAAAAAAAAAAATAGGAGAAAAAAAATATGTATACACATTTACGCGAAAATATTTAAAAAACCGGTTTTCAAAACAACAAAGTGAGAAAAAAATAAAAAACCACCAATAAGAAAATACCAACAAAATTAAAAAATCATAACAACGGTAAACGAAAAAAAAACCAGTTTAAAAAGAAGTCACAAGCAAATTCCACAAGAAAAATAAAAAATAACAAAAAGAATAAGAATAACAGCGGAACGAAACAATAAAGAAACATAAAACATTACAATACTCTAACACCAGTGTTGCCGTTTTTGGTTATTTCTAACCAAAATTGGTTATTTTTTTGTTCAATGTGTAGATGTGTAGATTTTTACGGTTTTGGTTATTTATTTTTCGTATAAAAAGAGCTTTTGTTTTCTTTGTACATAGAAATAAATTAAGTAGTAAGACTAAAATTTTATTTACTTATTTTTTGTTTCTTTTCTTACTCTATTACATATATTAAATGTAATTTAAATTTTAAAATAAGTAAAATAAAAAAACTGCGAATTTAACCGTTTGACTGCTAAGCGATTCTGGTGAGATCGTTCGAAAACTACAATTAATTATTACAATAAAAAAATTTACAAAATTCTAATAGCCTGCCTATGTATAATGATTTATAGGGTCTTCTTGTCTTTTGATTTTATTTTAGCTTTTTGACTGAATTTATACACTGAAATTTCGCAGCACAAATGCAATTTTCGTAACAAATGAACACAGCGCTTTTGCGCCGCGTAATAGTCAAACGGTTAATTTTGGTTATTTTTTTTTTAATTTGGTGATTTTTTTCACAAATGTTGGTTACAATATTTTTTTTTTCGTGGCAACACTGTCTAACACCGATATCAACTGTACATAAAGAGAACAAAACTCTACACATCACAACGAAATCAAAAGAAACATAAAAGAAAAAAAAAGAAGAGAGGAAAAAAAACACAACAAAACTTCAATGTTTCAAGTTTCGCACGTTTCAGTTTCTATTGCAGTACCAGTGTTGCCAACTTAGTGCTTTTCGCACTATTTATGGTGCTTTATGAAACGTCGTACGCGTAAATTTTTTCTTCTAGTGCCTTTTTACGGAGAGGCACTATTATGGTGCTTTTCAAATTTTATCACAGTGCTTTCAGTGCTTTTTGTTGATTTTTAATAGCCTTTATATTGAAACTACAAAGGAAAATGTCCAAATTTTTTTTTAAGCACAAAATTTACAACACGATGTCAATTGAAAAGGCGGTTAAATGTATTTTTAATTTGTGGTTGGAACTTAGAACACATTTTAATATTCTTAAGGACAGTGGGTATGTTTCACTGGAGGATATGTACAATAATAATAACAATTTTGTATATCTTAAGTTCCATTTTGGGAGATGTTCAGAGGCTCAATTTAGCATTTGAAGCAAAAAATGCAGACCACGTTAAGTTGTATAATGATTTGTATAGATTGCTTAAAAATCTGACTAACAAATCGATAATTAATTGTGAAAATTTGTATTATATAGAAGGTGATATAGATAGTAATTATAATGAATTTTATTTTTGAAAAGGCCTCCAATGAATACCAAAAACAGAAACCGAAAAAATATTATTAAACAAAAATGTGTTCTTTTCACTAAAAACCTTATTTATAAAATTAGAGCTAGACTTCCTAGCAATTTAAAAATTTTACAAAAAGCTTCCTTATTCAGTGTCGAAAACATATTAAGTAATATAAATAATGATCAGTTAATAGAATTTATAAGCAACTTTATAAATCATGTAAATACATTATCAGCAATAGAGCTTTGTTTAAAAAATTTAATTTAATTGGGAAAACAAAACTAGAAGAGATCTTTTTTGGAGGTTAGTTAATTTAAAAACTCGTTAGGAGAAAAAACATTATTAGTATTTGCACAGTTTGTTCTTCGAATATTAAATTTTCCTTGCTCTAACGCAGAGGTTGAGAGATATAGCTCCATGAATTTATCAAAGAATAAAATTCGAAACCGACTATCATTAAACTTTGTTAATTCGATTTTACACATAAAATATGGACTACGTAGACTCGATTTCTGCTGTAATAATTATGCAATACCTTCCAAGGTCTCCAAAAATATTTATTCAAACAAAACTATTGTGGCCAAACGTGGTTGGGGAGGATGAAAATGCAGATGATATCAGGGAAATATATGCCGAAGATTTAAGTAACTTTTTTAATAAGGAATTTTGTATAAGGGTTGTATACCCACATACTTAAAATTTTTAAATTATAAATGTTAATTTTATAAACTATACTGACATATTTATATGAATTGTTTTCTTTTATTATATTTTATTAGTTTAACCATAATATTAACTTATCAAATAAAGAATATTATAAAATAAAAGTTTTATAAACGATTTTTCTTACTAAAAAACTGTAGTGCATTTTTACCCTTTTTAAACTCAAAAAATACGCTTTTTTACCCGTTTTTTAATTTTTTGTGCGCGTTTTGATATACAATTGTTGGCAACACTGTGCAGTACGCCTACGCGAGCGACTTACACAAATTCTGAATTCATTCCCATAATAGCGATCGGTGTGATAACACAAAATAATAAATAAAAACGGAAAAAACCAAAGTGTGTGTAAAAAAGAAAAACAACAAAATAGTAAAAACAGTGAACACAAGAATAAGACAGTGAACAAAAGATTAAAAGAGCTGAAAACAAACAAACAAAAATTAAAATAACAAAAAACAAAATTCAAATAAAATTTTTTGAGGAAAAAAAAAACAAACAAAAGTTAAAACAGTTGAAAATAAAATTTTTTGAAAACGCAAACAAACAAAAGGTAAAACAGTTAACAATAAAATTTTTTGAAAAGACAAACAAACAAAAATTAAAACAGTTAAAACCAAAATTTTTGTAAAAAACAAACAAAAATTAAAATAGTTAAAAACAAAATCAAATAAAATTTTTTGAAAAACAAACAAAGATTAAAACAGCTGAAAACAAACAAACAAAAATTAAAATAGTTAAAAGCAAAATTCAAATCAAATTTTTTGAGAAAAAAAAAAAAAAAACAAACAAAAAATTAAAACAGTTGAAAACAAAATTTTTAGAAAAAACAAATAAACAAAAATTAAAATATCAACCAACAACAACAATCAACAATAAAAAAAAAAAACAAAAAGGAAGCTTCTCGCTTGGTAAACAGACAACGGTAAGTTAACCAATTGTACAAAACTTTAATGAAAATTAGCCCATTTCTACATTTCCTTCCACCAAAATCTTTAATTGAGTAAAATTTAAAATCTTTGCTTGCAATTCATAGGAATTGTAAAATCGGTAATTCGTTTTATTACGCGCGGGAATTTATTTTACCACAAAGTAGACAGGGTTACGGATTACACAATGTCGGCGAAACGAAGGTGTAAGTTCGATATACACCAATTGACGGCGTTGTGTACCGAATTTGAAAATAGGAGTGAGGAGGAGCAAACTCCAGCTTTTCTCCAAGTAAACCTGGATGAGTTGGAGAGACGGTGGGGTAGGCTTCTAGAAAGTTATGAAGGGTTTGTGATGATGTGATGTGATCAAGGATGGAGTCTCACTACAATATGAAGCAGCGACACAAAGTTACCAGAATTTAAAGACAAAAATAATGGAGATGATGACGAACAAATCGATAGTGATGAATCAAAGCGCAATAAATCAGACGGAAACGACAGTCGTTCGGCAATCAAGGTGCGGGTTAAGGTTACCCCCATGTGACATGCCAATTTTCGAAGGTGGTTATACGAAATGGCCAGAGTTTAGAGACATGTTCACATCGTTAGTGTTAGGAAATAAGGACATATCGCAAGTCGAAAAACTCCAATACCTGCGCACAAAAGTAAGGGGAGAGGCCTACCAAATCGTGAAAAGATTTGATTTGGTTGGACAAAATTTCGAATTAGCTTGGGAGCCCTTCAAGGTCGGTATGAGAACCCAAGAATTTTGGTCAACCAACAGATAAAACATATTCTTGGAATCCAAACTGCTCAGAACGAATCCTCAAGATCGATACGATTAATTGTAGATACCATAGATGAAAAAATTGCTATTTTGAAAACCTGTAATATCAACGTTTCTTCTTGGGACCCGATCTTGACTTATATTTGTTCTTCAAAGTTACCGGAAAATACCCTACGAGCATGGGAAAACTCCCTCAAAAATCACAAAGAAATGGCCTCATGGAAAGACATGAGCAATTTTCTGAAAGGAAGGATAGAGATGTTGGAAACTGTTTTCGATATGAAGAAACCAAATTGGGAGGAAAACGTAGGTTCAAAGTCGAACGCATTTCACTCACAAGCGGATGTAATTAGGGGAAAATTTAACTGTAGAAAATGTAAAGAAAATCACGCATTGAAACAATGTCAGAAATTTTTGGAATTACCCGTCAAAGACAGAATAAAATTTTTATATGCTAACAAATATTGCGCCAATTGTTTTTCTCTGAATCATTTTAAATCTAAATGTCCTAGTAAAGTTCTTTGTTTTCGATGCAAAAGAAAACATCACACTTTACTTCACGTAGACGAGGGAAACACTCGGGCACAGAAAGAAATTTCTTCACGGAATGAGGAAACCGTTTCATACAGCACCCAGGTAATTAGTAAAGAAAAGGCAAAGCCATTTCCTGTTGATCTAGGTTCCCTTCCGCATGGACGCACAACAATTCTACCTACGGCCCTAATTTACATACAACAAGCAGGTGAGCTTTTTACTGTGCGGGCGCTACTCGATGCTGGATCCGAAAAGAGTTTCGTATCCTCAAAAGTTCAGCAGCAACTACCAATTCCTGTGGAAGCATATCACACTAGGATTTCCGGTCTGGGAGGAACGGTAGTAGGAAGGTCAAAAGGAATATGCAGCCTTACCTTGCGAACAAAAAGGTCCGATTTCTCAATCACAATTAAAGCAATTGTAGCCCCAAAATTAGCTCATTTGCTACCAAGTTGTCCCATACAGAACACTAATCTTCCAGATATAAAGGATTTAGATTTAGCAGATCCTTATTTTTACAAACCTGGCCCGATAGATCTTATTATAGGAAGCGATTATTTACCCTTCATCAATCTAAAGGGTATAAAGTCAAATATAGAGAGCACCCTAGAGGCAAGGGTATCCCACTTTGGATGGTATTTGTCAGGTCCAGAACCAAGTCACATGTGTAATTCATTTTCTACCTTGGTCGCATCAGAAGAAGAAACGGTCCTACATGAGCAAATGAAACGATTTTGGGAATTAAAAGAGGTAGAACAGGAAAAGGTCGATTCAGAGCACGATATGTATTGCGAGAATTATTTCAGAAACACAGTTGAAGGTCAACCAGAGGGAAGGTACATGGTAAGACTACCTTTTAAGGAAAATTACCCCTTGGAAATTTTTTTGGGCTCATCAAAAAGCACAGCCTACGCACAATATCTTCAGATGGAGAAGAAACTGGATAAAAATCCGGAGCTAAAAGCTCAATATCAAGAAGTTCTTCAAGAATACATAGATTTAGGTCACATGGAAGAAGTGACTCATCATGAACCATCAACGGCCAAACATTTCTCTTTTTTTCTACCGCATCACGCAGTTATTCGCCTAGAAAGTAAGACTACAAAAGTACGTGTTGTATTCAACGCATCCAAAAAAACTTGTAGTGGTTTTTCATTAAACGATGTTTTATATCAAGGACCAGCCCTTCAAGGAGAACTCATGCAAATTATTTTGTCATGGAGGTACTACAAATATGTATTTACTGGTGACATTCAGAAAATGTATCGCCAAATTTTTGTTCACAAAGATGATAGAGCATATCATACATAATTTTTTACATACATAATTGGCCATTACAACCCTTCAGTCAGGATTACGACCTAGCTTCTCACGCCACTTATGCTGTGTGCGTTAATTTTATACATGAGTAGCGGGACCTACAGTTTAAAGTCGACTCCGAACGACAGATTTTTGAGAAGCTTTTCATGGCAATTTTTACTCTCAGAGTCTTTGCCAGAAATCTGCTGAGAGGAAGTCGCCGAAGAAATATTTTTTCGTTTTGATGTCTGACCTGAGATTCGAACCCGGGCCTTTTGTCTAATAAGCCAACACACTACCCACTAGACCACGGGGTCTATTAGTTGCGAAGACTAAAGTTGCGCCTTTAAAGAGGATAACCATTCCGAAGCTTGAGCTCTGTGGAGCCTTACTACTATATAATTTGACGAAGAGCCTAATTAAACGATTAAAATTTTCCTATGAACTATTCCTGTATACCGATTCTTCAATTGTCTTGGGATGGCTGCAAAAACCCCCGCACACTTTGAAAATTTTCGTAGCGAATCGCGTTAGTCAGATCACTCAGCCTGATCATTGGAGATATGTAAAGACAGATGACAATCCCGCCGATCTTGGAACTCGAGGATGCACTCCTCAGGAACTTTCGGAAAGTAAATTATGGTGGCACGGTCCGCCATGGCTAAGTCAATCCCCTGACTGTTGGCCCAAACCTCGTACTTTTGACCCAACTGATTTAGAATCCCGGAACATAGCAAATTTTCATTTACAAACCCAACAAGAAGATATTCTGAGCGAATTTTCATCATTTCCCAAAGCCCTCAGAATTCTTAGTTATCGCTTTCGCTTCATCAATCGTCTTTTGAAACGTCCTTATGAAACCAAAAACCACATCACCTTCGAGGAAATACAATTTGTGAAAAATTTTGTAATTTTGAATGCACAACAAACTTATTTTTATTTAGAACATGGTTGCCTCAAGAATAATCAACCCATAAATCGGAAAAGTCGCATACTCTCTCTCAATCCCTTTCTTGATCAGGATGGACTACTACGCGTAGGAGGCAGACTCAATAACTCTGAATTATGTTTCAACGAGCAGCACCCGATCATAATTCCGGAGAAATCGTCATTTGCCAAACTCCTTATCGGATACACACATCAAATTCTACTACACGCGGAACATCACGTAATGTTAAGAGCGA
This sequence comes from Sarcophaga peregrina, assembly GCA_014635995.1. Classification (NCBI taxonomy): domain Eukaryota; kingdom Metazoa; phylum Arthropoda; class Insecta; order Diptera; family Sarcophagidae; genus Sarcophaga; species Sarcophaga peregrina. Next base: position 107,232,635 of record CM025790.1, read on the forward strand.
TTAGACAAGGCTTTTACATTCCGCGCTTGAAAAACCTTATTAGACAATGTGTAAGAACCTTTAAAATCTGTGCAGTTTACAAACACAAAGTACAAGAGCAAATAATGGGCGCGCTTCCCCGTGAAGGAGTTACATTTTCTTTACCCTTTACTTATACCGGGGTAGACTTTGCCGGTCCGTTCACATTAAAAGCCTCCAATTTGCGGAATGCAAAACTTTTAAAAGGATATGCAGCAGTTTTCGTTTGTCTCTCCATACGAGCAGTTCACCTCGAGGTATGTTCGGAATTGTCAACAGATGCGTTTCTTGCTTGTTTTACTAGATTTACCAGTCGTAGAGGTTTACCAAAAACAATGTTCTCCGACAATGGCCGAAACTTTTTAGGTGCTAAGCATTCCCTGTTAACAACCCATCATAATTTTATGCAAAATGCAGAAAAATCACTTATAGAGAAGTATGGAACACATGGGTTTAGCTGGATATTTATTCCCCCATATGCACCCCACATGGGCGGCCTCTGGGAGGCTGCTGTTAAAAGCATGAAATCTCATTTAAAAAAGGTAACTGGGAACCTATCGTTCACTTTTGAAGAATTCTATACCATACTCACACGCATTGAAGCAATATTAAACTCTCGTCCAATTTCCCCTTTGTCAGAAAACCCCAACGAACTCCTCCCCTTAACTCCAGGTCACTTCCTAAGAGGCGCTCCGCTTGTAGCTGTCCCAGAACCCCTTAATAACCCTTCTGGGGAAAATATATCCTTCCTCAAACGCAGGGATAGACTCAAAATCATCCAACAAGTATTTGCCCGTCGCTGGAAAAACGAATACATTACTGAATTGCAACGCAGAAGCAAATGGAGAACAGAGAAGGCCAACTTAAAAGAAAACGATTTTGTCCTCATTAAAGATGATCTGCTACCCGCTACTGAGTGACGACTTGGTAGGGTAAAAAATGTCATTTGTGGTACAGATAAAAGAGTTCGGGTTGCCAAAGTATTGACCAGTAACGGCTTGATTAAACGCCCAATCGTAAAACTTTGCAAATTACCCATTGAATATAACACCCCTTGTAAACCAAATTAATTACCTAAGTTACCATTTCTTTCCCAACACGATCTTAGAGATTTAAGTCAAATCATATTCTATTTGTATTGTGCACATTTTTTTGTTCTCTCTTTCCAGATCATGCTTAATAAGGCGCGTTGTGAGTTGTGCAGGCGCAACCATCCCCTCAAATACTGCGTTTCGGGGTATGTCCCCTTCGGAGAGAAGAGCTCATGCTAGGTGGCATGATTACTGCCTAAATTGTCTCGCACAATCGCATACCCGATATTGGTGCGAATCGGTGAACAGATGTACTATCTGCGGCGCCAGACATCATACGATGCTGCATGAGGATGGCAGGGAGCAGGCGGCATCCAGTTTTGAGGAGGAACCAGATGCAGGTAGCTCATCCCATAGACCTACTGAACCAGAAAAGGGATGGATACCACCATTGATCCAAGTGAAGCTCGTCCATAATGAAGTTTCCTCGATGGCCACCTTGCTCTTGCAAAAATTGTTGGCTCGATAGTTTCCTCCTGAAGTCGAAAGCACGGGAATTTCCGGAACTTCCCACCTCGGCGACCAAAGCAGTGTTTGCGGTGACTCCCACGTACGACACAATGAATGTGGTTACCACTTGGGAGCTGAATATAAAAAACCAAGCCACCTTTACGTTCCCACCACCCCTCGTGGATGAGTCATTAATAAACCATTTTCAGCATCTCCACCCTAAAGCCCATCCCAGGTTCCATGACTGCCGCAAGGTCGATGGAGTCATCGGGCGGCCATTAATGCCCCAATTTATGCTGCGCCAATTTGATAGCCCCGAGCCAACGCTGCCCCAAGCACAAAATTCTAAGTTCGGTTGGATTGTGCATGGAAAATGGACGGGATGTCCATGTCATTAGAAAAAAAAGCCCGGAGTATGTTGAACTGTGTTCAACTTATTATTGTTTTTGCTCACTATTGTGAATTGTTTGAATTTCTTTCTTTATTTTTTCTTTCATATTTTGTAATTATCTTTACATATATTTAAGCCCTCTTATTTATCTTTTCCTATATATGTAATTATTTCCCCTTAACTAAAATTGTAACTTTTTCTTTATATATTTTATAATATGAGCTCTTATAATAACTTTTTATATTTTGTAAAATCAGTTGATAAGTTGATCTGTTGCTAAGCGGATCAGAAACAGCCAAGAAGGCAATAAATTTTAAGTTTTATCAAAAAAAAACCTAACCCTTCTTATCCTTTGGGGGATACATATATTCAAGAGGAATATACCAATCCCAACGCCGTCAACTCATCCTTTGTAGACCTTATGAGTTTAGTTGACTCATAGAGCCTACAGTTACCTTATTTCTGCAGAAACATATACCGATCTGCCATTAGCTGATTCTGTAGTTTGAGTTGAAAGAAAAGCAGCCTCATGAATAATGTTGGTGAATTTTTCAACCGCATCATCTAATTCATCTCCACTGTTAAGGTGGAGATTTAAATCAATATTTCTCTCAATCCAATAACTAAATGACCTTAAATCAGTTTTTGGTTAAATTATTTTAATCTTCTTTGGTATAAGCTCAATGGAAAGGCTAAAATTAATAACTAGTGCGGTATGGTCAGAGCACAAATCTTCATCATTTAAAATATCTAGCATATTTCTTGAAATACCAGAATAAATAGCAAAATCTAATAGATCGGGTATTTTTGCTGGGTCTGTAGGCCAATAGGTCGGTCTACCTCCTGATAAAACTGAAAAACTTTTCTTTACAACACAGTTATACAACTGCCTACCTCTAGGATTAATAATTCTTGACTCCCACCATGGATGTTTGGCATTAAAATCACCAGCTACTAAAAATCTGTTGCCAAGTTTATCAAAGAAATTTTCGTAATCTTGACAATTAATTTTGTGCCTTGGCGGAGTATAAATTGAATATAAGTAATAAAATGAGTTGTTACACTTTACTCTAATACCAGCGGCTTGAATAAAAGGTTTAATACATGGTTCTGCTATTTCATACTTAATAGTCGATTTAATTAATATTGCTGCTCCTGCATGGCATCTATTATCAGGATGATTTGCTGTAATTAAATCGTAGCCCCTTATTTTAAAATGTGACTTACTATTTAGGTGTGTTTCACAAAGTAAAAATATATCAATATAATTGTTCTTGGCAAAAATCTCAATTTCATTGAATTTTTGTGACACGCCGTTAGCATTCCAAACAGCTATTCGAAATCCTAATTGCATAATTTACTAATGAGCAGAGTTATGTTCTATGTTCTTCATGCGATTATTGGTATCATCTTGTTTCAGCACGTCCGAGTATTGAACCTTATAAAAATTATTGTTTTCACCTTCAAATTTTGTATAAGTCTGTGAATTAATCTGTGGGAAGTCTTTAGTATTCATTCTAAAGTTCTGATATTTTTGATTTCTGTTTTCGGGAAGTATTTTTCTTCGCAGTGATTGGTAAACTTGGCATCCCTTGTAGTTAGCAGTGTGATGATTAAGGCAATTCACACACCGCGGAGGTTCCTCAATACCTTTTTTGCATTCCGCCGTTGGATGTCCAAGACCGCATTTCACACATGTAAAAGGTTTCGTACAATAAGATTTTGTGTGACCATATTGTTGACACCTATGACATTGGACAATGTTATTTACTTTACGCTCTGGCTCTATTGTAACAACAGCATTATTAATATATTGAATTTCGCACACCTGTTTATTACTTGGGCTTGGGTCCAAATCAACAAAAAACATTGGAAGAGGTTTTTTAGTTATTTGGCTTCTTACATTAATAACGTTTCTGACTTGATGTCTCAATGACAAAAATTCAGCTTTGATTTCAGAAACTGGCGTTGAAAAATGTAAACCCTTTAGCACAACCCTATAAGAACGTTCACTTTTTAGTTGGTAAGTGTGATAGCAAATTTTGTTGGAATCAAAATATTTTACAATTTTTCTATATGAATCTACGGTTTTTGTAATTAATTTAACCTGGCCAACTCTCAAAGATATATAACTATACTCATCATTCTTAACTACACTCTTCAAATTTGTTAACATTTTATTTATGTTATTAACACAAGGTATAAATATAGGTGGTGGTTTTGGGGTTCCTTCATTTCCTTTATCTTCTTTATCACGGTCATCATCAGAGTTATCAGCAATCGATAGCGCAGCATATTTGTTTGTGGATGTTGTTGGTAAAGCATCGTCTTGCTTTGATCTTTTAATGTTTTGTTCGAGACTTGTTGTTTTTTTACGTTTAGTAGAAGTCATTACTTGCCATTTAGTGTCTTCATCATCAGTATCGGAACATTCATCCGTTATCATTTTGCAAGGATTTTTTGTTTAATTAGTGTAATAATATTAAGAAACTGTTTTTGGTTTTCTTATTGTTTTTTCTTTTTTGTTTCAAAACAAAAAACCGCACTATTCCAAAGTAAGAAAGAAAGCCAATTGTAAAATTTAAATTTTTTGTTTTGATTTGGAATTAAAATATTAATTTTTTTATTTGAGTTACAAAATTTTTTTTTTTATTTTATTTATTTCCGCACCAACACGTTGACACAATATTCGAAGCGTACTATATATAAAATAGATATAAAATTAATTTTTTATTGTAACGTCCTATGATAAGTTCAGGCAATTCCACCTCTTTTGAAGAAGCAGTACTCAATTCGAAAAGTTCCACACCACAACACTCATAACATTTCAATATTACGTTTTTTTTGTTGCCCATATTTTTCATTGTAATTCGACTTATATTACTATTACTTTTTTGCTTTTACTTATAATCTTTTCACTATTTCTATTTATTTGGTAAAGAAACGGGAGCTATAACTCCTAGAACAACCTTCTCAATCCCTTTATCAGTCTTCCCCTTTTAAAAAATATTTGAAACCTATTCTCATTTTCACTACATATAACCAACATAAATACAACATTAAATAATTTCTAAACAAAACGAAACAATAGCAAAAAATCAAAAAGCCTTAACTATATTTAGCCCACATCACAGCTATGCAAAAATGAATTATTTCTAAACAAAAGGAAAAAATAGCGAAAAAACAAAAACAAAAATTAGAAAATCCCACATCACACCTATGAAAAAATGAATAATTTCTAAACAAAAGGAAAAAATTTCCAGAAAACAAAAACCAAAATTAGAAAACAATGCAAACGACCAGAATAAACTTCTTCTTTATTAATAAACTACAGTTAAGTATTTATAAAAAAATTTTTTCTCTTTCAGACCTACCATTGTTGGTGTCCTACGGCACATAAACAATAAAATTAAATAATTGAAATGGCCATATTTCCTTAACCCCTGCACCGATTTCCATCAACTAAACGGCATCTAGTAGCATTTATCGCGGGCTATAACTCCTAGAACAACCTTTTTACCCCATTCATCAATCTTCTCGTTGGAAAAATATTTCAAACCCATTTAACTACATTTAGCCCACATCACACCTATGAAAAAATGAATTATTTCTAAACAAAGGAAAAAATAGCCAAAAACAAATTAGAAAAGAATGGAACCTACCATTGTTGATCTACTGCGGCACATAAACAATAAAATTAAAAAATTGAAATGGCCATATTTCCTTAACCCCTGAGCCGATTTCCATCAAATAAACGGCATTTAATAGTATTTATCGCGGGCTATAACTCCTAGAACAACCTTTTTACCCCATTCATCAGTCTTCTCGTTGGAAAAATATTTCAAACCTATTGTCATTTTAACTATATTTAACCCACATCACACCTATGAAAATATGAATTATTTCTAAACAAAAGGCAAAACCTTTTTACTCAGTCATCAGTCTTCTCGTTGGAAAAATATTTCAAACCTATTGTCATTTTAACTATATTTAACCCATATCACACCTATGCAAAAATGAATTATTTCTAAACAAAAGGAAAAAATGGCCAAAAAACAAAAACCAAATTAGAAAAGAATGCAAACGACCAGAATAAACTTCATTTTTATTAATAAACTACAGTTAAGTATTTTTAAAAAATTTTTTTCTCTTTCTAACTTACCATTGTTGGTCTACTGCGGCACATAAACAATAAAATTAAAAAATTGAAATGTCCATATTTCCTTAACCCCTGAACCGATTCCCATCAAATAAACGACATCTAGTAGTATTTATCACGGGCTATAACTCCTAGAACAACCTTTTTACCCCATTCATCAGTCTTCTCGTTGGAAAAATATTTCAAACCCATTGTCATTTTAACTATATTTAGCCTACATCACACCTATGCAAAAATGAATTATTTCTAAACAAAAGGAAAAAAAGCCCAAAACCAAAAACAAAAATTAGAAAAGAATGCAAACGACCAGAATAAACTTCATTTTTATTAATAAACTACAGTTAAGTATTTTTAAAAAATTTTTTTCTCTTTCTAACCTACCATTGTTGATCTACTGCGGCACATAAACAATAAAATTAAAAAATTGAAATGGCCATATTTCCTTAACCCCTGAGCCGATTTCCATCAAATAAACGGCATTTAATAGTATTTATCGCGGGCTATAACTCCTAGAACAACCTTTTTACCCCATTCATCAGTCTTGTCGTTGGAAAAATATTTCAAACCTATTGTCATTTTAACTATATTTAACCCACATCACACCTATGAAAATATGAATTATTTCTAAACAAAAGGCAAAACCTTTTTACTCAGTCATCAGTCTTCTCGTTGGAAAAATATTTCAAACCTATTGTCATTTTAACTATATTTAACCCATATCACACCTATGCAAAAATGAATTATTTCTAAACAAAAGGAAAAAATGGCCAAAAAACAAAAACCAAATTAGAAAAGAATGCAAACGACCAGAATAAACTTCATTTTTATTAATAAACTACAGTTAAGTATTTTTAAAAAATTTTTTTCTCTTTCTAACTTACCATTGTTGGTCTACTGCGGCACATAAACAATAAAATTAAAAAATTGAAATGGCCATATTTCCTTAACCCCTGAACCGATTCCCATCAAATAAACGACATCTAGTAGTATTTATCACGGGCTATAACTCTAGAACAACCTTTTTTACACCCATTCATCAGTCTCTCGTTGGACAAAATATTTCAAACGCATTGTTCATTTTAACTATATTTACCTACATCACACCGATGCAAAAATGAAATTATTTCTAAACAAAAGGAAAAAAAGGCCCAAAACCAAAAACAAAAATTAGAAAAGAATCAAACGACTCAGAATAAACTTCATTTTTATTAATGAAACTACAGTTAATATTTTAAAAAATTTTTTTCTCTTTCTAACTAACCATTGTTTGGCTACATGCGCACATAAAAATAAAATTAAAAAATTGAAATGGCCCATATTTCCTTAACCCCTTAACCGATTCCCATCAAATAAACGACTCTAGTAGTATTTATCGCGGGGCTCTAAAAAGCCTAGAAACACCTTATACCCCCTCATCATCTTCTCGTTGGAAAAATATTTCAAACCTATTGTCATTTTAACTATATTTAACCCACATCACACCTTTGAAAATATGAATTATTTCTAAACAAAAGGAAAAAATGGCCAAAAAACAAAAACCAAATTAGAAAAGAATGCAAACAATCATAATAAACTTCATTTTTATTAATAAACTACAGTTAAGTATTTTTAAAAATTTTTTTTCTCTTTCTAACCTACCATTGTTGGTCTACTGCGGCACATAAACAATAAAATTAAAAAATTGAATTGACCATATTTCCTTAACCCCTACACCGATTTCCATCAAATAAACGGCATCTAGTAGTAATTATCACGGGCTATAACTCCTAGAACAATCTTTTTACCCCACTCATCAGTCTTCTCGTTGGAAAAATATTTCAAACCTATTGTCATTTTAACTATATTTAACCCACATCACACCTATGCAAAAATGAATTATTTCTTAACAAAAGGAAAAAATATCCAAAAAACAAAAACAAAAATTAGAAAACAATGCAAACGACCAGAATAAACTTCATTTTTATTAATAAACTACAGTTAAGTATTTTTAAAAAATTTTTTTTTCTTTCTAACCTACCATTGTTGGTCTCCTGCGGCACATAAACAATAAAATTAAAAAATTGAAATGGCCATATTTCCTTAACCCCTGAACCGATTTCCATCAAATAAACGGCATCTAGTAGTATTTATTGCGGGCTTTAACTCCTAGAACAACCTTTTTACCCCATTCATCAGTCTTCTCGTTGGAAAAATATTTCAAACCTATTGTCATGTTAACTATATTTAACCCACATCTCACCTATGCAAAAATGAATTATTTCTAAACAAAAGGAAAAAATAGCCAAAACACAAAAACAAAAGTTAGAAAAGAATGCAAACGACCAGAATAAACTTCATTTAGCCCTTTAAAGAGCCATAAGCAAAATATGAGTTAGTAGCCCTTGGAACGGGGTTTTAAGTTCAATTAAAAACAGAAGCTATTCGTGCTTTTCATTAAACAAAAATTATAGAAAAAAAAATATGACTCGGTCACTGGTGTAGTTTAAACTTAAGCAACTAATCAGTTTTTACGTCAAACTAATAGTTTTATTTAGATTTCTTTACTTTGCAATGTTTCCAAATACAGGTGGGTAATTGTGAAGAAGTCCTTAAAAAATTTACCACTTCCACTCCGAGCCTACACAAAAATAAAATAGCGATAAGGCAGAACGATAATTTAAAAGACATTGTAGAGTAGGGAATTGAAAATTAAGTTAAAATTCTGAAGCAGTTTTGAGAAAACGGAAATATTGTGACGAAAGTGGAAATGGTGTTAGTAAAATGATAAACAGAAGCTACAAAAACAAAACAATGCACTTGTTTACATAATGAACGAATAAACAAAAATATAGCAATGAAGTCGCCTTAGTCTAGTAGGTATTGTGTTTGCTTATTAGACGTAAAGCCAGGGTTCGAGCCACAGACCAGACATCAAAATAAAGTACAAAAATTTTTTCTTCGCGCGATTTCCTCTCAGCAGATTTCTGGGAAAAACTCTGAGAGTAAAAAAAGCTGCCATGAAAAGTTTCTCAAAAAAAATCTGTCGTTCGGAATCGACTTTAAACTGTAAGTCCCGCCACTTATGAATAAAATTAACACACACAACATAAGTGGTGTGAGAAGCTAGTTCATTAATCCAGATTGAAGGGTTATAATGACCAATTATGTATGTATAGCAAAAAGAGAATAAACAAGTAAACAATCATCAACAACATTGTAAGGACAAATGTAAACAAAATACATAAACAACAATAACGAAAACAACATGTCAACATTTATACAGATTTCTGCAAGGCAGTTATTCTCCTTCAAGAGCATCGCTGACTGTTTACCGAGCGATATAAAAGGCAAGGCAAAACAAGCATGGGATCAGAAGAACTCAGTCGCTATTGTGTGAAGACGCGTTGCGTGTGAAGAGGATAATTGTGGTTTGAAGATCTCCGTATTAAAGATCTAACGAACAATTTTTATTGTATACGCGGAAGAGTGTAAAAGAGTAATAACAATTAAAGCAAATTGTTGTTGTTTAAATCAAGTCGTGAAAGCTGGCTCACGGAATTGGGCTAACAATAAAGAATTGATTCCAAACTAAACACAAATTTATTTCTATTTTGTTTGCAATCTACGAACTTATATTTTTAAGGTGTTTTTGCCTAAGTGGAAAAAATAATTTGGAGCAGTTCAGTTTGAACGCTAAAATTGTTAAATCAGTGCCTAAGTTTTACGTCCATGATGATAGGGAGTCGCATTACAGCTACAGAACAGTCATATTATTTGCAGTTTCAAAAACAGACATTTTAATTTCGCAAGCGTTATAAGATCAAAAATGTGCCTGTTGGACAATTAAAATATTTTTTCATTGCCCTATAACTGTTCCGTTGTATTTATGCAGCAGGCAATAGAGCACTAATAATCTTAAAACTCTCGAATGAAGTGCCTATCCAAATACTTTACTTAGATTATGCACTAGCTTTAATCGTAAGCTGGTTATCGGTGCTAAAACATTATAACACTTTTTTTTGAGTCAAAAGTTGTAAATAGGTGTGTGTAAAAATATAGCTAAGAAATTGGAATGGTTGATTGTTTACGTGGCCATATAAAAAGGCAATACAAAGCAAGCAACGAGTAGTAGTAGTTGTGGTTTGAAGATTTCAATTGTAAAGATCTGCATTGTTAGCGAACAAAAACAATTATTGTTCCATCAAGTTGTGAACAGCGACCCAAAAAATAGTACGAACAATAAAGATTTTAATTGAAACTAAACACCAATTTAATTTTATTTTGTCTTCAATCAACGAACTCATATTATAAAACTTTTTAGAAAGGTAAAAACCTAACAATATTTTAAAATTCAAATTTAACGAATACCCTACTTATATACAGCTAGCATTCGGAAGATTGTTTTTATAAAAATCGCCTTGCTGAGTCTTTTTAGAGTAGTTTTCGTGATCAAAAACTTATTAGTCAGTTACACGATTAAAAAGGGTATAAAAATGATTCGTGTCAATGAATGTCAATACACGCAGGGGTTTGAAAAGTGATTGCAATTACGTATTTTATGATCATATTTTGAGCAGATATATGATTAAAAACTACTTTTCTTTTCTTACACCCTCTCTGTATAAATTTTCATTTGGGTAAAATATGGCTAAAAAATAAAATAAAATTTTTCTTGGTTTTTTTATAAATTTGTTTAAAAGGATTTCTTTCATCACCTATTAATAGAAGGTTAAAAATAAAATAAAAAATAAATTAAAAGTAAGAACTCGTTAACAAATTTAAATAGAAAAGACGATTCCAGCTAAACAAGCATAAAGATTGGCAAAAATTCAAATAAAAAGATTTGTGAGAAAATAGGCTAAAAATTTAATTTCGGTAAAAAAGTACGGAAGAAAAAGTTGAAGAAAATGTAATTTAGAAAACACGTGTAATACTGGATCTCATTGAACTTCTCTTGTCGTCTTATCTTATTAGATAGTATTATTATTATAAATATATTACCCTATTAAACTTTTAATTTTAAGAATTATTTTTAAC